>CM038118.1:33433106-33488804 GCA_001642375.2 Mentha longifolia | reverse complement strand
AAGAAGCCTCATCATCTTGATTATTTACGGGATTGTGATCCAGAGTAAAACCAGTCATACTAGGTGTCTTTCTGTGTAATGCTGCACCACCTAAATCCTCTGAAACGTGAGGACTAAAAAATTGATGAGGAAGAGAAGTCCTATGACTTGAAATGTACATGTCCCTAGATCCTTGATTATTTGACAAAGAACCTCCTCCAGCTGGTTCATCTGCACTATTTTTAAACCCACTCCCTACGTAAGTAGAGGAGGGGATCTTAAAAAGGGAAGGAACAGAATATGGCGCTTCTGCACGTGTTTCACCACCAACTGCAATTGAAGATAGTTCAGAACATATATCAAGAACCCTACTATCTTCAGGATTATTTCCATTCTTTTCTGGAGCAGAATTTGACCGGCCAACTATATCTACAAAAGTCGACACTTTCTGGGGTAGTGCAATAGGTCCTTCCTTGTCTATACAGGGAAGTATATCGCTACTGCTATTTCCATATCCATCAGCTTCATCCTGGACAATGATATCAGAAATGCAGTGTTTCAGCATAAAAACCAAGACCATGACGGCAACAAAATGATGGCACACTCTTGAAAGTGGGAACTTACAGATATGCTACTTCTTGAGGTAGATTTGTCACTAAAAGTAGTAGAACTAATATGGACATCATCTACCGGAGGAGGCAAAACGGAGCCAGAGCGCTTTATGACATTGTTGGTAGCACCAACAATTTGTTGAACTCTACTCCTTTAAAACCAGAAATAAAAGTTTCAAAGGCAGCAAAAGGTAGATACAACAATTGCAAACGCATAAATTTAACTTCTATACGAAGAAATAAACCAAACATAATCTGGTGATTAATGGAATACATATGACCTTAAGTATACAACTAGCAAGGAAAAACCATACAAAAAATCAAGCAGATCAAAAATAAAAAGAGAAGCACCAAGAGTTGATTATAGATAGAGCAGGTGTTTAATATCACAAGCACACAGTTAATTGAGATGTCAGCAGATTCTCAGAAGATCGGTACAAGTACAGTTTGCTGTATTAAGGAACTATTATATATATAATCCAGATAGAGCCCAACTCCTACAAAAATCATCCGTCTGCATCCTAAAGCTGCAGTTAGTTCACGATATCACACACACTTAGTTCATCGGGTGTCGGCAAATGTTTATCAAAAGAAACAAATCCAACACAAGTATAACACTGGAAGACAACCCAGCAAAAAGAGAAACACTAGTTCACATAATACCTAGTGTGAACTGCAGCAACCTCATCCTTTCCAAAACTGTCTTCATCAGCCCCAATTGTATGCAAATATAAACAAGCAGGATTGTTGCAAGGCTGAAACAAAATAAAAACAATCTTAACAGTTACTTATTCATAAGGGTTAGATAAGATGAATGAAATAATCACGATATCTGGATACCATGTTTTTCAGCCAAGCATGGCAATATTTTGCAGTTCCGAATGATGCTCTGCACAAGTAATTTTTGTTACTATACTTCAAAGTAATCAGCACATATTCCAAAAAAAGAGATGCTAATATACTCACCTCAAAAATCTACCTTCCAGGACATAACCATGAACTGATTGAATGCATCGTAAAGCCTCCTCCTCTTTTGAAAATGTTATGTATCTGAAAGATTCATAATAAGGGGGAAAATAGTAAATTGTTGAATGGCCACGCCATATTCAACTGAAGACATGTTAACTTATTGATTTAAACTCACACGCTGCATGTGTCATTGATAAATTGTTGAATGGCCCCTCCAGCTGTTCGCGAGAGTGAGACCTTAGTCACTTTCCCATATTGACCAAAATACTCCTTACGCAACAACACCTGTTAAGGATAGATCACCTAATTAGAGCTAGAGAGAATAAAGCAAAGGTCATCTAAATAAAACACAACAATATAAAAGCAGTTTCTTTGAAAGAGTATGTAGAGGTATGTTTCGCCAACTGCTCCTTACATCTTCATCTGCTAGACTAAGAGGTAGTCCAATCACATACGCCATTTTCCGCTGAATCACTCTGATATTTGTCAAATCCTTCTTTACTTCAGTAGCCTTTGGCTTGGCCTTTGGTTGTTTGGTTTTCTTATTACAAACTTTTGTCCTGTGTCATACAAATAAATCAAATGAACTGTTAGATTCATAATGAAGGGGGATTTTGAAAAAACCAACAAGATGCAACCTTTCACAATTTGCTTGCATTGCCACAATTTTCTCCTTTTCATAGATGGACCGACATGCAGGACATCTCCCCTCTGCTTCATCTTTTTCTGCCATGTCTATAATGTGATGCCAACACCAAACACATATCTGTAATAAAATTAAAAGCTTAGAGAGGAAGCTCAGCAACAATTTCCTGAGGGAAAGAAAGAAAAAACAGATAGATAACAATCTCCCTCATCATGAAATATCAAAATTGAGAAAGGAATATGGGAAGATGCAGGGCAGTAGGTTAATTTTATAGTATGGCAAATTTATAGAATATGCTTTGAAAGAAGCATATGGCAACTCTGCAGCATGGTCAAATTCGTAAAACTACCTCGTCCAAAGATCTAATCTTCAAATATATATATATGAAGACGCGGGGCAGTCATTACCGTTGTCACATAATAAAACCACAAGATTTACAAAATCATAGGCATAACTGATCACATAATTCACAAATCCAGTTAATACTAAATGAAATGGACAGTGTTAAGTCATTCAAACCACCCTTGACGTAGTTATGGACATTAAATAGTAATAGTATTTCTCATAAATTTAATTAAGATACAGCATCAGATAAGGCATGATACCCCCTGCACCGACAATTTTCACAGCACAAGTAAAGAAATTGACGGAACATCGATCCAACCATGAGCCTCAACATCTAACAAAGAGAGTGAAATTGCCAGCGTGATAAATCATCACCTGATAACCGCATTTACAAGGCATGAACTGCTGGTCAGTCCAGTCCATCTCCTCGGCACAAAGTGGACACCTCTTCTCTTCTTCGTTACTCATCATTGCCGTTTGGCGCCTACAACAAATCTGTCCGCAATCCAAAAGGCTAAACGCAAGAAACAGAAAGATAACATTAAATCAATTATTTATCACAATACATGAAAGCAAAATAAAATGCGAAATAAATAAACCCGCATATAAACCACACACACTACCACATGCATATAACCTCAAACCTCATCCGCACAAAATTACAGAAACAGAAAAAGGACGAAACACAAACCCTAACAAAAAAGTACAATGCCGTTGACGGAATTCACAAAAATAAAAAACCTAATTTTTTTCCACAATTTCCAGATCAGAAATGGAAAAACAGAAACCTGCTACGCTCGGAAGAGAAATTCACAAACATTCCGTGCAGGTCACCCACATTAAGAAGCAACATCCTCTAAAAAACACGCAGCACACACCACAAACAGTACGGCAGGCGCGAACACACACACACATTACACGCACAGCCCGAACAAAACGCACAAAAACGTAGGGTTTTGAGATTACATTCCGAAAACAAACGAGAAAAAAGCGAAAAATGCAGAGAGAGATTTTACCGAGGAAGGGGAGCGATGTCTAGAGAGAGAGAGCGAGAGAGAGACGCGAAAAACCAACTCGAGGGAGTCTGTACGGCACACGGGAGTGATGATTGAAAACCACAGGATTAAGACTGCCTTTAATGGATGGCCTTTTTAATGCTTAGCTATAAGCTATATGAATTCATGATAGGAAGCGCCTATACATACATGCCTCTCTTTATCTCTCTACACCTACAAACACGTGTGCGTGCGTGTGTGTGGGAAAAAGAATGAATAAATTAATTAATTAATAAATTAAATAAAATAGGATGTGGCTCCTAACTAATATTTCCTAGGACTGTAGCCAAGTCAATGTACTTGGATAAGTACTTTTCAAAATTAATGAAGGATTTGCAATAATTCGATTCTATGATTCTAATTAAAAACTGTGTTGTTGTAAAAGTTAATGTTTGGTTTTATATAATTGTTTTCTTTTTTTTTCTTCTTTAAATATGCTGGTCTGATAATAATTAGAGCTATGTTATCTTATTAATTAAATTATACATATTAGCCATTTTCCATTACTCCTTAATGCATAAATTGGTAATTATTAGATCCTTAATTAATTAACCATTTGGTTCAAAACAAAAATTAATCATCTCGCATGAAACATCTTACTAGTAATAAGTCGATAACATTAAAATCCGAAGATATCTGATTTTTCACATGAATTTTCACATAATCTAAAATCGTACGATTAGTATTTTATTATAACTCAAAATATGCTAGTATGTTATCGCTCTAATTGACTATCACCTAAAATTAGATATTGATCAACATTCTACTTAAGTCACAAAACAAAACAAGCGAAAAACATAAATTACATTATAATGTATTAGACAAATTCAAGATAACAATTTGAGCTGCATAATCCAGTTTACTAAATGCTTTACTAATTTAGCAAAATTAAAGTTTATGAATGCTTTAACAATAAAGTGAATTTATTTACATAACATAATAATAATAATAAAAAAATAAAAGCAAACAAAATCCATGAAAACTAGAACTAAAGCACGGTAATAAGTACCGAAAGGAATGACCGATTCTCGAACAGCCGCCAACTTCTCTAAATCGCGGGTACTCTCTCTTGAACAAAATCGTCTGCTCTTTGCTCTTTTGTTAATTAATTCATTCGAAAGTCAAAGACGTTTCAGCGATGTATTTATTTTAATATATACACTATTTTTTATTTTTATTTTTTCTCTTTCATTCCAATCTTTAAAATACAATCCTAATCTAATTAGAATTCGAGTAATTCTAAACACAACCCTCATTTTACTCCTCAAAACCCCCTTAATTAAAAAAATAATAAAAATAATAATTGATGTCCTATTGTACCCCTACAGCCCCCAAACAATGATGAAATCATCGCTATAATCCCCAAATGAAAAATACTCCGTAGCATACAACCAATGAGCAAATCTCTGCTTGCCACCGCAGCTATTGAATTTCTAACACCACCGTAACTGTTTGGTTACTTCTGCAGTTCTTTTGATTTTTAAATTTGATTGATAGAAACCATTTGTTTTACCCTAATTCTTGGCTTTATTGGATTTTTTTGTGAACCAAGATTAAACATGCATTTGATTTTGGGGGGCAATTATGATGATTGTTTTCATTTCCCAAGAATTAGAGCAAAGATTGAAGAACGACTTTAACACGGTTCAGGCTATAGACCTCCATTTTATTAAACAAACTTATGATTCTGAATATCACATTCTCCATATTTTGTTTTCAACTTTAAAGCGAGTGCATCTCCTTAATCATATTCAATTGATACAAAAAATGTCTTACTCTATCTAATAAACATACAATCTGAATTAATGGTTTCCAAATTTGGTCTTCGTAAAGTGTGCAGCAACATCACAAAGTACTGCTCCAATCACCAAGCACAGTTCTTTTAATTTGGAAATCAAGCGGCTGATAGGATGTGGCCTAGCAACTAGGCCCAAGCCACAGGCCCAATATAATTAGACCTGGTCCAGCTCGGCCTATATCAGCTAGGCCCACTCGAAACTCACTTCGGCCCAATCCCGGATAAAGCCCAGCAGAGCAAGTCTAGAAGCTCGGCCAAGCCCAAACCTAGCAACCCACGATCACAAACGTGGAGGCGGTTACACACGATCTCCATGAGGAACTACCCACGACCTCGGTTGTAACCGTTCTTAGTTCTCTATAAATAATGTCACTTGTATACGATCGAACACACACTATAATAGCTGCTAGAATACCTGAATACAATACATTCTCATTTCTCGTGGACGTAGATCTAACAAACGATCGAACCACATAAAATCCTCTTGTGTTCTTCATTTTTTCTCTCGTACAATCACTCTAAAATTTCACAATCGATCACTGGCGCTGTCTGTGGGAATTAAATTTTTGTGAAACCGATCAGAGTTTTTGAGTGAAGATACGATGGTGAAACAAACCCGCTCCACCACCACCGCTGCTGCCGCCAAGGCAAAACAACACCAAACCGACCCGCCCACTGATCAACCTCGCAACGAGGAGGAGGCCGACGTGAGTCAAGCTCGGCACACCGCTTCCCAAATCCAACTTGGAGAACAGCCCATAATCCACCAAACTCCCGAAGGCCACCTGGAGGACGTCTCATTGGGCCAGTCCGGCGACTTAACTAGTAGCGATGGGCAAGGCCAGAGCGGTCGCCGACGCGGAAACGCCGCACTCCAACCCGAGCTTGGAGATGCACTGAAAGCGTACTTGGACCTCCACGAACAAGACTTTCGCAAGTTCGTCGATCAACATCAATAACAGAGTCAACGCGGAGAGGACGAAGCCTAATCGTCACAGCGGCGATCCACAAGTCTCCAGATCGTTGGAGATAGGATCGCCGAACTTCCCCGAAGGCGACAGAGCAATAATCGGCGCGGGAACAACGGCCGCGCTTCACCGCAGCGCGGTTCGACATCACCTCGTCAAAACGCCGTTCCACCTTGGCGTGACGAAGGAAATATTTACCAGGGAAGATTCACCGTCTACGGTCGAATCTCGACTCCCTTCACTAATAGGATACTATATACTCCCCTCCCGTCGACATATAGAGTACCTCTTATCCCGCCCTACAACGGGTCACAAGACCCCAGTAACTTTTTATCCCGGTTCCAGTACAACATGATGAACCAGGGACTTGCCGAAGACGTTTACATGTGTAAAGTCTTCCCCGAGCTGCTAGTAGACAAAGCTAGAAGCTGGTTTGACAGCCTACCTAATGGCAGCATAGGGTCGTATGCCAACCTACTCGACGCCTTCGAGTGTCGCTTCTTTCAAAAAGCTGAGGCAAAGATCAGTCTGGCCCAGCTCCTAACCTTAAGGCAGGGGCGAGGAGAAACGATCAACGACTTCCTGGCCCGTTTTTATAACAAGAGCCTTAAAGTCGATCATCTCTCCGACGATGTTCACATCTCGGCGTTTCAAAATGTCATTCAGTCCAGAACTCTCTTCAGAGAGCTCGTAAAGGCACGTCCAACGACCTCCAGATAGCTATGGAGGATTGCTGATACATTCGTGGAGGCGGATGAGGCTGATCGGAAAAAGCGGGCAGCAGGTCGGCCCGAAAACAACGATAAGAGGAAGAAAGAGGAGCGCACCAACCACGGGCAAGGTTGCCGAAGTGCCCTCGAAAGGTTACAGTGAAGACCCCTCGAGTCCCGCTTAGGACCTCGGCCCAACCAAGACCGAAGTCAGTACACACCGCTGACAAAGTCTAGGGCTGAAATATACGAGCTTCATGCGAACTTGTTCGAGAAGCCGCCACCCTTGTCCCGAGGTCGATCGAAGCGCCGATCCAAGGAAAAATACTGCAAGTTCCAAAATGACTACGGTCATGAAACCGAGGACTGCAGGGACCTCGCCTCGGACATCGAGCACATGGTACGCGACGGTACCCTTAAACTGTACCAAAGTCGCAACCAGCAAGAGGCCCGACCTCAAGGGAAGGGCAAGAGAAAGAAAATAAGGGAGGCAACAACTGCGCACCCCACCAAGACAAAAAGTCAAAGCACGATGACGAAGACGAAGACGGGGACCAACCTCAATATGACAGAGTCATCGGTGCCATCACCGGGCTGCCTCCAGGCTCAATAAAGTCCTCACTGAGAGCCGAGGCCCAAAGCCAACAGAGAGAGGAACCTTCACAAAAGAGGTTCAAAAAAGACAAAGTCATCACCTTTTCCGATGACGACCCGGTCCCCATCAGGACGCCACCATAATTCAAGCCGTGGTGGCTAACAACTTGATTCACAGGGTGTTCGTAGACAGTGGAGCCTCAGTGAGCATGCTCTTCAGAAACTGCTTCAACAAGCTCGGGATCAAAGAAGCCCGGCAGAAGCCGGCGTCCACTCCGTTGAAAAATTTTACACAACAAGAAACGACAACGGATGACATCATTCCACTTCCCGTCACTGTTAGGAAGAGCCCGTTGTCGTCGACAAAGATCATCAACTTCTTTGTCGTAAAAGCTAACTCTCCCTATAATATCATCTTAGGGAGAGATTGGTTGATAGCAACAAAGGCGATTTGCTCGGCATATCACCTGATGATCAAAATTCCGTCTAAAAACGGAGTGATCACACTTCGGGGAAATCAACTTCAAGCCAAGGAGTGTATGCAGGTCGTACTTCGAGGTGTTGGGAATCAGCACCCTCAAGCATAGCAACTACAGAACCCCGAAGAGGTGGAACCGACATCGCCTCCATCCGTTGAGCCGGTGGAAGACGTCGCATTATACAAAGATGACCCTGCCAAGGTCGTCAAAGTAGGGTTCGTTGGAGAGTACAAGCTCCAAAGTCAGATTATCCGGCTACTTCGGGAATATAAAGATATTTTCGCTTGGTCACCGCTAGACATGACGGGGGTGGCACCAAGCGTCATCACTCATCACCTCAACATCGATCTCGAGGTGAAACCAGTTCGGCAGAAGCATCGAGCCTTCACAGCCGAAAGAAATCAAGTGATCCAGATGAGGTTCGCCAACTGCAAAAGGCCGATATTTTATTCGAGGTGAAATATCCAACCTGGTTGGCCAACCCCGTAATTGTGAAAAGGCAGGGAGGGGGATGGCGGATGTGCATAGACTACACCGACCTCAACAAGCACTGCCCAAAAGACTGCTACCCCGTTCCCAACATTGACAAGAAGGTCGAAGCTCTTGTTGGCCACAAGACGTTTAGCTTCTTAGACCTGTACAAGGGGTATCACCAAGTCCTCATATAAGAAGATGTCTTTCAGACTGAAGAACGCTGGAGCTACATATCAAAGGATGGTCGACAAAATATTCAAGACTCATATCGATAGAATTGCCGAAGTGTATGTAGACGATATAGTCGTAAAAAGAAAAGAAATTGCTACTTGTGTAGACGACCTTAAAGTTGTTTTTAGCCTACTTCGTGAAGTGAATCTAAAATTAAACCCAGAAAAGTGTACTTTTATGGTCCGATCTGAAAAAATTTTAGGGTGTTGGGTTTCACGCGAAGGGTTAAAAGCTAACCCATCAAAAGTCCGAGCCATCCAAGAAATGAAAGTGCCAAAGTCAATCCATGACGTGCACAAGCTGACGGGTTGCCTAGTTGCGCTAAGTCATTTCCTGTCTAAGGCCGCCGAAAAACAACTCTTGTTCTTCAAGATATTGAAGAAGGCGCCGAACTTCGAATGAAATGACGAGCACAGAAAAGCTTTCGACGACCTACAGAGGTACCTCGCAAACCTCCCTACTTTATTTGTGCCAAAAAAAGAGGGCGAGGTCCTTTCCCTATACCTCATTGCTTCGGACGAGGCAATCAGTGCGGTCCTGGTGCGAGAAGAAAAACGCCGTCAACTACCCGTCTATTTTATAAGCCAAGCCCTAAAAGGACCGGAGATGAGGTACCAACCTTTGGAAAAGGTCGCACTTACATTGGTAAATGCAGCAAGGAGACTTCGACCATATTTCCACGCGCATCCAATACAAGTGCTAACCGACCTCCCACTTCGGCAAGTGCTTACCAAACTAAAAGCATCCTGGTGAATCACTAAATGGGCTATAGAACTTGGCAAGCACATGATTTCCTTTGTACCTCGCCAGGCTATTAAAGGGCAAGCCTTAGCCAATTTCCTAGTAGAAGCCAAGTTCACGGACGTGCAGCAGTCCGCCGAACCTACTGAGGATAAATTAAAGGCCGAAGCACTGAAGCCACCACCGAAAGACTGTTGGAAGGCCTACGTTGATGGGGCATCATGCAACAAAGGAAGCAGAGCCGGGGTCTTACTTATTAGCCCGGAAGGGAAGGAGACCACCTACGCACTCCGGTTCAACTTCCCGACCACAAATAACGAAGTGGAGTACGAAGCTATAATCCCTGGACTTCGCCTAGCCCAAGCTCTCCAAGTACAAGCTATTCAAGTTCACAGCGATTCTCAAGTCGTAGTGAGCCATATGCTAGGCAAGTACGAGGCTAAGGGGGAATAAATGAAGAAATACCTCCATAAGGCCAAAATTCTACAACAAAGTTTCTCGTACTTCGAGTTGGTGCGAATCCCAAGAGGAGACAATAACCGAGCTGATGTACTGAGCAAACTCGCGTCATCTTCAATGACCTCTCCGGTGGAAGAAGTACAACTCCGAAGTATTGATGAAGCCGAAGTTAATGTAGTAACCGAAGACAGACCGAACTGGATGACTTCACTTCGCAACTACTTAGAGAAAGGTGAACTCCCCACTGATAAGGTCGAGGCTAGGAAGCTCCTGGCTAAATCCACCAAGTACGTCCTAGAACAGGGAGTACTATATAGAAAATCCTACCTCCAGCCTCTCCTCAGATGTGTGGTGCCCAACCAAGCGAACTACGCATTGCGCGAAGTCCACGAAGGGTCTTGTGGCAGTCACATCGGAGCTCGCGCCCTATCCAAAAAGATCATGAGGTGGGGATATTACTGGCCCACCATATTCCAGGATGCAATAAACCTCGTCAAATAATGTCCGAAGTGCCAAATCCATGCGACAATTCCAAGGTTGTCACAGACCGAACTAGCCAGCATGCAAAGCCCATGGCCGTTCATGTAGTGGGGAATAGATATTGTTGGCCCGTTCGAAAAAGCTCCCGGCCAACTACAGTTCCTCATTGTAGCCATCGACTACTTTACGAAGTGGGTCGAAGCCGAACCTCTGGCACCGATTACAAGTAAAAACGCCCTAAACTTCATTTGGAAGAACATAGTTTGTCGTTTCGGCATACCTCACGTCCTCATCTCAGATAATGGAACCCAGTTCACAGACATGACGTTTAGAGAATGGTGTGACGAACTGCACATCTAATAAAAGTTCACCTCGGTAGCTCATCCTCAAGCGAATGGCCAAACCGAGGTTACGAACCGAACAATAGTCAAGGGGTTAAAAACCCGACTCGATAAGGCCAAAGGAGATTGGGCAGCAAACCTACCCCAAGTCCTGTGGTCGTATCAAACTACCCCCCGGACATCACACGGTGAAACACCATATAGTTTGGTGTATGGAACCGAAGCGGTGATCCCGGTAGAAATCGGCTTGCCGAGCCCCCGAACGCTTAACTTCACAGCCCAAGACAACGAAGAGGGACTTCGAACTAACTTGGATTTGCCGGAAGAAAAGCAGGAACAAGCCTACATACAAGAAGCTCGATACAAATAGCAAGTAGCTCGGTATTATAACAATCGGGTGAAGCATCAGCAGCTCCAAATAGGTGACTCCGTACTTTGAAATAACGAGGTCAGTAAGGCAGAGAAGCTCGGCAAGTTAGAAGCCACCTGGGAAGGACCGTACCGAGTTCAAGAAGTCCTCGGCAAGGGTCGTACAAGCTTACCCACTTATTTGGTGAGCCCATACCCCGTACATGGCACATTACTCATTTAAAGAAATATTTTGTATAAATGGAGAGTAATATTCATTTAGGTTGTAAGTATTGAGTCAGGTCGTCTTGTCAAGTTTTATCTTATTTTAACGTCAGTCTTATATCAATTAAATTTTTAATTTTTCGTTTACCCTGCTTAAGTCTTTTTGCATATATCTTGCACATCTCTCTCTCGTCTATATTGAGTATCTCGATTTTAAAATCCTAACGAGGATTATACAAATTAAACTTCACATCGGAGTAACATATAAACGCGCGTAAGGGGACCACTCCGATCGATAAATTCGACAAATAAGGAACCTGAAAGCTTTAACTTCATCTTCAGACGAAGTGGCTACCTTAAAGCTTTAACTTCATCTTCGGACAAAATGGCTACCTTAAAGCCTTTACTTCGTCTTCAGACAAAGTGGCTCCCTAAAAGCCTAAACTTCGTCTTCAGACGAAGTGGCTACTTGAAAGCCTTAACTTCGTCTTCGGATGAAGTGGCTACCTTAAAGCCTTAATTAACTTCGTCTTCAGACGAAGTGGCTACTTGAAAGCCTTAACTTCGTCTTTGGACGAAGTGGCTACTTACAAACTGAGCTTCATTTCATGGCGAAGTAAGCAATCTTCGTTTAAAAACGGGGACAGTTCTTAGTTAAAAATAAAGATGAAAAGCTCAAATGAAAGTGCAAAATTTCTGTTTTATTTCATGAAAATAGAAAATGTACAAGTATTACAAGGAACCCGGAGGCCTAGGCTTACTAAAGCTAAGCCAATCTCTGGCGAAGTCCCTATCAGAGTTAAAATTCAAAATATCATCTACGCTTAGCCTGCCTCTACCTCATCCCAGAGCTAAACTTCGACCTCTACCTCGGTCACTCTGAGTTCCACGACCTCGGGCACCTTGGCTCGTTCGACCTTGACCTCGTCCAGATGCCAACCGCCGCTCTTGACTGTAAATTTCTTGAGAATGGCATGTGACAATCCTAGGATCAGGGTTGGCCGACCTCGAAGATTCACCTTCCAAGAATTCTCTAGAAGTGCGGTCAAGCAACCTCGAATCCGAACCAGGAGTAGCCGAAGTTGAATATTCAGCCTCTGACAAGATACGTCGTTTCAACTTCGGAAAACGATCAAGAACTGTCTCGTAGATGCTCGCTACATGAATGAGTTCTACAAATTCATCCCGAACCTGCCAGGAGTCCATCCCATATTGGTCCCTGTAGCTTCGGCACCGAGCCTGGAGTTCCTTGACCTTACTATAGGTCTCAGAAATGGTGGATCCCCCAGCTCGGTGAATAATAGCCTCATACTCCGTATACTCCATGACGATCTCCTTGAAAGTTTTGATGTCGTCCAAAGCTTGCTGGTACTTGTCATCAAGCTCCAGATACTTCGCATGCACTTCATCAAGCTTTTCCTGAGCAGTTCGAAGCTTCACTTCAGCCTCGACCTCGATGTTATCAACTTGTTTCTTCCAGTTAGAAGCATCGATCTCGGCTACTTCAACAGCTTGGCGAAGTTCGGATATTTCTCTCACAAAGTGAGAAGCATCGTAAAATTAGGAGCAGACTACAACATAAATACAAGCAAATTTAATAAAAAGGCTTTTCATTTATAGCCGAACACGGCAAATGAAACGCCACCCTAACGGTGACGAAGTACAAGGCTAAAAAAAAAAGAGAAAGAGGGAAAAAAGCCAAAAAAATCGTGAAAAGCGTCAGTTGACTCCATCACGATTTTCTCCTTCTAGGCCGACCTCTAATTCGGCCTCGGGCTCCTTTGGGTCATCGCGGGCTGGCTCCTCGGTGGTCCCCTCCCCAACCGGCCTCTTCAGCAGATCGGCAATGACCGTCTCCAGGAGTTCGTACATATCAACGGGACATCGCCGAATGGCACATTCGTTGAGCGGACTCCTCTGCCCGGCGAGCTGCTCGACCACCGGAATTGAGGAAGTGTACCCCAAAAGCACCTCAGCGAAGTCACGCAGTGTCTCCTCCTCTGTCATGGTAGCATACCCGTACTTGGTTTTGTCCAAATCCGGGATGTCCTTGGCGATATCGTCAATCACCGCTGAGACAACCGGGGTGCTCATGGCACTCACCAGCTGAACCGCCATCCGAGAGAAGTGCATAGACCGGAAGACTCGTTCCACCAAAGCGCGGAACACACCTCCCTGTCCAGCTACCACTCCGGCAACTTGGTCCCTCAGCCGACCCACTTCTGCCTCTAGCTCGGCAGCCCTCTTCTTCGCCGACAGCCGAAGCTGCCGCCTCCCTCTCCGCTGCTGCCTGCGCCGCAGCCTCGACGACAGAGATCTTAGCCATTAGCCGATCATCCACCGCCGCGACCTCGGCAGTCTTTCTCTGGTACTTGGCAACTCCACTCGTGATGAAGTTCACCAAGCCTCGCAACCCGTCCAAAGCCACCTCGGCTTCCTAAAAACAAAAAAAAAAAGGGGAAAATTTTATTAGATGGTACCATCACCACATACAACTACTTCCAGTTTCACACTTACCTCAGGAAATGACATCTCCCGTGCATGTCCTTGGCCCGAGGTCGGGCCACTCTCGATGATCGTCACTTCGTCATCCAACGGAAGTAACGTTCGTCGAGGTCATTAGCCCACCAACTGCAATGGAGAGGAGCTTAGGACGGGAGCGTCCAGCTGCGAGCTCACGGACACCGACCTCCCAAGGTCGGTTGTCCTTTCCGACGATGTCGCCGAAGTCGTCTTCTCCACCACGGAAGCAGAGGGCTTCTGCCTCTTCCTCTTGTTCTTGTTCTGGAGAACGGCTTGGATAGCTTGAGCGTCCACAAAAAAAAAAAAAAGCGTCAGTCAACACCAACAGAATGCCGAACATAAAGTAGTAAAGCAGGGCCTCACCCAAGTCCGCAGTGGATACGAAATTATATGGGCTTAGCCCATGACTTGCGAGATCGGCCTCCGAATAATCCCTCTCAATGAGGCCGAGGCTCATCAAGTCCGTCTCGAGCTCACCGATGAGTTTCCCAGTGTCTCGAGGTGAGAACTTATCCTTGGTCCAAGGATACAACGACATGCCTTCAATCCGGCAGAAAAAAAATTTCTTCTGCCAGTTCGGCACCTTGGTGGGCATCCCTAACTTAAACCTATTAATAGGGGAAAGGTAAGCCCACCCCGTTGGACCAAGCTTAGGTCTAAAAAACCTAAGAAATGAATTTACAGAAGGCGTACCACCACGGCGGCTGACCTCAAAACAAAACCCTACGACCTGCTTGATGGAGGGCGATGCCAACTAACCTAACGCCAGTTGCAATTCCTCTAACAGCTCGACAAAAAAAGGATTCAAAGGAAACCGTAGCCCGAAATGAAGATAGTCTTCATATACGGTAAAAAAATCCTATGGGGGGAGAACTACCCCTATCCTCATCATGAGGTAGAAGCAATTCCATTGACTCGGGAAATAAGAAACGACGAGCCGAATCTTGCATATGAGAGAGAGACATGGTGGAGGCATATGCCAGAGAGGTGGTGGATCCGACCAACTGTGGGAATTCGATTTCTCGAAATGCCGGCGGGACGAACGCGCGAGTATATACATTTAACCAAACCTTCGCCAGAAATCCCCTAAACGGCAAAGGCGAAATCTCTATGTTCGCCCTATCAGTATCTACTTGGAGAGAAGAAGAAGAATCCATTATGAGGGAAGTACTTACTTGTCACAGCTTTTTCCGACTACAAATCACCGGGAAATAGACTGAACGGCGGCGGCGGTTGCAGAATTTTGGTTTAAGGTTTTTCCTCTTGCTTACAATTAGAATTCGATTGAGGGGGGAAAATGTTTTCTAGCATACATTGGAAGCTTTTATAAGCAAAGGCACACCTTTTCAAATCCCGCCTCTTCACCTACTCTAACAAAAAAAGCGACGCGTGTCCTACTTACCCTGACACCAACAGTCGCGCCCTTCACATCACGACTATTCAAACCCGACCTAATTCGATGAGGCGGAACGCACTTCAACTTTGTCAAAATACTAATTTTGACAGGGGCAAGTGTAATTTAAGCTCGACCTCGACGAGGCGGTCACGCACTTTAACTTCGTCGAAATACTAATTTCGACAGGGGCAAATGTAATTCAAGCTCGACCTCGACGAGGCAGTACACACTTCGACTTCGTCAAAATACTAATTTTTACAGGGGCAAGTGTAATTCAAGCCCGACCTCGATGAAGCTGTATGCACTTCGACTTCGTCGAAGTTCTAATTTCAACGGGGGCAAGTGTAATTCATTCTTTACCTCGTTCGACAAGGAGGTACACACTTCAACTTCGTCAAAATACTAATTTCGACGGGGGCAAGTGTAATTCAAGCTCGACCTTGACAAGGCGGTACGCACTTTGACTTTGTCAAAATACTAATTTCGACAGGGCAAATGTAATTCAAGCTCAACCTCGACGAGGCAGTACGCACTTTGACTTCGTCGAAATACTAACTTCGACGGGGGCAAGTGTAATTCAAGCCCGACCTCGACGAAGCGGTACGCACTTCGACTTCGTCGAAGTTCTACTTTCGACGAAGGCAAGTGTAATTCATTCTTTACCTCATTTGACAAGACGGTACGCACTTTCCAAATCACTACGGTGGCCTCGCTTCTTAGACTTTTTAGGGGGGGATATGATAGGATGTGGCCTAGCAACTAGGCCCAAGCCTCAGGCCCAATATAATTAGACCTGGTCCAGCTCGGCCTATATGACCTAGGCCCACTCGAAACTTACTTCGGCCCAATCCAGGATAAAGCCTAGCAAAGCAAGTCTAGAAGCTCGGCCAAGCCCAAACCTAGCAACCCACGATCACAAACGTGGAGGCGGTTACACACGATCTCCATGAGGAACTACCCACGACCTCGGTTGTAAACGTTCTTAGTTCTCTATAAATAGTGTCACTTGTATACGATCGAACACACACTGTAATAGCTGCTAGAATACCTGAATACAACACATTCTCCTTTCCCGTGGACGTATAACAAACGATCGAACCACGTAAAATCCTCTTGTGTTCTTCATTTTTTCTCTTGTACAATCACTCTAAAATTCCACGATCGATCAACGGCAATACCAAATAATTTTTCACAATTTGTTATACATGTTCTCTAATCATTTGAAAAATTGGGGGTTGTCGTTCTTCGGAGTTTAGGGATTGCAGAAACCAAAGTACAGTATTATCTATCTATTTGGGGGCTATAGGGATACAATAGGAAATGCACTATTATTTATATTTTATTTTTAATTAATGGGGCTATGGGAGTAAAATGGGGATTGTGTTTAGAAATACCCTTAGACCCTGTTTGGTTGCCAAGATATCTCTATATATCACTAGATATGTGCTAGATATCCGCTGTTATCAGCTGTTTGGTATGTGATATTGTTGGGAACCCTTTGAAACTTAGTTTTGATAATGTTATTAGAAACCACACTTAGATATAAGTTTTCAATTGGAACAGGCTGATCTCCGTGTTCAGGATCAGTCAAGCCTAACCGGACAGGTTGCTATGTAAAGGTCAAGGTTGGTAGTGCAACCTTGTACCTAGTCTACTCAAACCTGTCATACTGTTCCATTATGTAACCTGTCTATGTAACCCGCCCCTACAATACTCGAAGATTTCACGCGAAGGTTACAAGAAGACCGAAGACAGTTCGAGGTATAGAAAGCTCAACCTGTGAAGGCCAACCTGAGCTATGGTTATGAAACCTGCTCTCACTCAACGACAAGAATTGTGTCAGTGTATGGAATCTGCAAATCCTGACACACTTCCAACGGCTCTATTTCAAATGCTTCTCTATAAATACCTCAATTCATTCCAGATTGAAGTACGGAAAAATCAACACTCAAGCTAAAACGCTGCAGAAATCTCAAGCTGAAAATTATTCAAATCAACACTCGAAATTACTAGAGTTTTCCTAAGTGTTGATCATTGTAGATTTTTGATCTATCTGGAATCAGTCTTACTAGAACACATCACACACACTCTCACTACCATCAAAGTTGAAATACTAGTGTAGTTGATTGAGTTGTATTCCTTACGTCGATAGCTATTTACAGCTTTCAAGTTTGGATAGTAGCACTAGTCATTTAGTGTTAGTAAGTTTGTATGCAAGATTGTATGTAAGTTAGAAGAGACACGACTCTAGAAACGTGCTAGATTCAGTCTAGAAGAAAGACTTGAATTTGGACTGGACCTCCACTAGTGTTAAAAGGAGTGAAAATCTCAAGTTAAGGGATTACAGATTCGACGGGATCTGGCGTGGACATAGGAGCTGTTTACTCCGAACCACGATAAAAACTCCTCGTGTTTCTCTGTTTATTTTATCTCTTTTCACACAGATTGCATGCTCACAACCTGCACTATTGCAACCTGTCTTGCATGTGCACTGTCTTTAAAAACTGTCTTTGGAAACTGTTAGCCAACCTTTCCACCAAACTTCCGCACGCAGGTTAGCTTTGCAAGCTCAGCAGTTTACTGATTGAGCTGGAAAAACTAAGCTGCTCTGATAAACTTGAGTGACGACTCAGTTAGATCGAATTATTTTGAAAAATCAAAACTGTTGGCTAATTGGTGTATTCCCCCCCATACACCAATAACTACTTATCGGGACTTACAAGTGGTATCAGAGCAGTGGTTCTTTTGACCATTGCTTCTGCATACTAGAAGGTTTCTTGTATTTCAATGTCAAATAGAACTAGATCTCTAAGAATTGTGCTTGTGCATTCATACATAAACTGTCATTATGGAAGCTTCACTTCTCCGCGTCTGCGAAGATTTCTTTGTGCAGGGATATGAAGACTGGAGCTTTCGAATAAAGATGTGCCTCCAAGCTCATCATGTTCTAATGTGGGATGTCATCGAGAATGGTCCAACGCCAATCTACGAGCCCTATGATATCGAAGTTTCTGGAGACAAAGCTTCCGAAGCAACATATGTGCCAAAAATCAAAGATCCCAAAAAATACACAAACGAAGAAAGAAAGGAAGCTGGACTTGACAGCTTCGCAAAAGGGTTGATCTCAAGTACAGTTAAGGGAGTCCACCTGGCCAAGATAAGAAATCTTGCAACTGCAAAAGAGATGTGGGACACCTTAAAAGCCATAAGCCTTGGTTCAACAGAATTGCTGGAGAACAAGCTATCAGTGGCATGCAACAAATTTGAAGAATTCAAAATGCAGCCAACGGAAACCATTGATCAGCTTAAGAATAGATTCACAATGATCACTTTGGAGATCGCGGCTCTCAAGAAAGATAAACATACACAGCGCGAACTCAATTTCAAAGTAATCCAATCTCTCCCAGCAAGCTGGCATGTGTACAGCGCCATGCACCGCTGCAGGTCGGACATCAGCAACCTGTCAACCGAGCAACTGTTTGATCTACTCATCGGAAATGAGTTTGAAATGATCAGACTTCACGGGTCAGGACAAGCGTCTTCAAGCAAGAAGACCGAGCCCGAAAAGAAAGAAAAAGATGCTGCATTCAAAGCTGCATCAATGATAGAGGAAAGAGAAATCCCAAAGGATTTATGCTCCAAAATAGAGAAATTGTTGAAGGACTATGCACTCATGGCAAGAAGGAATGAAAAGCTTGAAAAACAATTCAACAAATTCCGTAGATATCACAAAGATTTCAAGATAAATCAAACCACCTCTTCTTTCGACAAGAAAGGTGAAGGTAAAACAAAACCCTCTAAATTCAATTCTTCTAACACTCCAGAGGGTGGTTGTTTTGAATGTGGCAGACCAGGTCACTACAAGTCAGACTGCCCGGATCTTTCAAAGGCCGAACGCAAAGAGCTCCGTGCAAAAAGAGATCAAAAGCTTAAGGAGCAGCGTAGCGCCATGATCGCAGCTGAGGAAGAGGCCAAAGCTATTGCCACATTATCTGACTCAACCTCCTCCGACGAAGATGATGATGAACTGGATGAGGAGGAATGTCGCTTAGCCGATGAGGAATCAGAAAATGAGGAATGCTACATGGGAAAAGATCTCAATCTTGTTCAATACAAGGTTGATACCGAAACCTCATCTTCATATTCAACTAACTCTGAACATGCAGGTTTCGAACTACCTGAAATGCCAACATATGAAGAGTTTCAACAACAGCTTGATGACTACAAGAAACTCTCAATGTTTAAACAAGTAGTCATAGAAGGATCCAAGCTGGAGGATGAAAACATGAAACTCAAAGCTGCTATGAATGGAGACTTCACTCTCCATGATGAAGCAAGAAAAAGGGAGATAGAAACCCTGAAAATCCAATTGGGTCAATCAGCTTTAAGGGAAGAAAACCTTAAAGACATGCTCACTGAAAAGGACAGTGAGATCAACAGCTTGAACGACAAGCTGTCAGACCTCTCAAATGAGCATGAGAAGCTGTGTCAGAAAGAGCTCAGACTTTAACAAGTCCTGATGAAGATGAACAAAAATGGGGAAAAGCTTGAAGCCTTACAAGCTGCCCAGAGACGTGCTCAGATAAAATTTGGCATTGGATTTCATGGTCAAACCTGCGAAGCCAAAGAAAAAGAGAAGGTTTTGTTCGTGAAAGAAAGAGGATTGATTGAAGGCAAAGCTCACCATACTCTACCAGACAAACAACTCAATTTGAAGAATCTAGCTCGATAACCTCAAGCAATCTTGGTAAAAGAGCATGGGAAGCCTGCTATCAAGAAGCAGCAGCTAAGGCCGTCAGTTGAACAGAAAAAAGTTGAGCTACCTAGGAAACTGTATGGGCCACCTGCATATCAAAAGGGAAGTCAACCTGCTCCAAGAAGAGTGCAAGCTGCTAGCAAAGGAAAAGCAGTCTCTCGACACAGAACTGCTCGACCACAACGAAACAACTACTATAAGCAGTGGCCAAATCAACAAACACTTGACAATGAAGGTTACTGGTACGACCACCATTGGTACCAACTTCCTGAGCTGTCAAGTAGACACCATCAATCTCCACATGGAAGTAGATCTGAGATTGATCGCTGCAGATGTGGATATGTGGAGCAGTACTATCAACCTGCTCACTACCGTCTGCAAACTGCATACTCCAATAAAGCCGTCCACTCAACAAATAAGCAGGGACCGAGCCACGAGTCAACAGTTCTCAACAGAAGAAGCTTGGGAACCAAGCTGCTAAAACCCAACCTGCTAACAAAACACCCAAATTCATGTGGGTTGCTAAATCTGTCTAATTGCAGGATGGGAAAGCTCAAAGAAGAAAGCGAGCAGCTCGCGGTACGGTCTGGATCATTGACAGTGGATGTACAAGGCACATGACCTGCGACAGAAGCTTGCTTACAAATTTCATCGAATGTGACGGACCTCTAGTCGCTTTTGGAGGAGACTTTAAAGGGAAAACAAGAGGTTACGGTAATCTAATTGTTGGTAAAACAACAATATCTAATGTCACTTACGTTGAAGGCTTAAATCATAATCTTTTTTCTGTAAGCCAGTTCTGCTCTACTGGAAAAAGAGTAGAATTTTCTGCTAATAAGTATGTTATAAAGAACAAGGAAGGAGAAGAAATTCTTCTTACCGGTATTTTGCAGGATAACTTGTACATAGTACAATGGCTAGATGAGAAAGAAACCTGTCTGGTCACCAAACCTGTACCTGAAGTAAGCTGACTATGGCACAAAAGACTGTGTCACTTAAACTTCAAAGCCATCAACAAGCTTGCTCGCAAGAAGCTCGCAGATGACCTTCCAGATCAAGTCTACTACAAAGATCATGTTTGTGAAGCCTGTCAAGCAGGAAAGCAGACCAAATCGTCATTTCCCAGCATTGCAACTCACAACACAAGTAGAATCTTGGAATTACTCCACCTGGATTTATTTGGTCCAGTAACTCCTAGAAGCATTAAAGGTAAAAAGTATACTCTCGTTATTGTTGATGAGTACTCACGATATACTTGGGTTATTTTCTTACATAAAAAGAAGGAGACACTAGTGGAGCTACCTGCGATACTCACCAAACTGTCAAATGTGAAGAACAAAAGTGTGATCTCAATTAGATCCGATCGTGGAACAGAATTCCTTAATCATATGATTGAATCATACTGCACCAAAAATGAAATCACTCATCAAACTTCAGCAGCTCGCACACCTCAACAGAATGGTGTTGTTGAACGACGCAACAGGTCACTAAAAGAAGCAGCTCGCACAATGTTAAATGAAACCAATCTTCCCAAGAAGTTCTGGGCGGAAGCAATCAACACAGCTTGCTACACTCAGAACAGATCAATCATTCATCAACGACATGGAAAAACTCCATACGAGCTGTGGAAAGATAAGAAACCTCGATTGAAATATCTTAAATCTTTTGGTTGCGTGTGTTACATTCATAATAATGGGAAATCACAGTTAAAGACATTTGATAGCAAAGCAGATCCAAGAATATTTGTAGGATATTCAGAGATCAGCAAAGCTTTCAGAGTTTTTAACAAGAAGACTCATATTGTGGAAGTAACACCACATGTTGTCTTTGATGAATCTATCTGTGAGTACAGGGGAACTCAACCTGAAGAAAGTACAGGTGCAAGTCAAAATCAAGAAGGTTCCAACACGCAGTTTCGAGATGAAATACTAATTTGGAGCCCAACCGACTTGGAAGAAGAAGAAAGTCAGCCTGTACAAGGTTTCAGTCCACAAAATTCACTCATTCAGCAAGGGGGAACAAACCAAGGGGGAACCGAAGCTTCTCCAACCAGCACCTCCTCAACTGATCCAGAAAATTCAACGGAACCTGCAGTCAATGCAGAACTGTCAATGGATCAACTTGTTGAACAGTTTGAACAGCTTGACCCCTTCACTCCTCAACCTTGACCTGAGTTTGAAGATCCCATACCAGACCCTGAACCAACTCTTACTGAAGAAGAAATCTCTCATCGAAGGAGATGGGTCGATGCTCATCCTGAAGATCTCATTGTTGGGAACCCACAAGCGGGTGTGAAGATAAGGAGACAGATAGGTGAAAGCTGTCTACTAAGCTGTTATCTTTCCTACTCTGAACCCAAAACTGTTGAAGAAGCTCTTGCCGATCATGATTGTGTCACAGCCATGCAAGAGGAACTCAACGAGTTCAAAAGGAACGATGTATGGTCACTAGTTGATCGACCTACACATCAAGGAGTGATTGATGTAAAATGGGTGTTTAGGAATAAGAAGGATGAAAATGCTGAAGTAATCAGAAACAAGGCAAGATTAGTTGCCAAAGATTACTGTCAAAAAGAAGGGATAGACTATGATGAGACCTACGCACCAGTGGCAAGACTAGAAGCAATAAGGCTGTTTCTAGCATATGCAGCTCATCAAAGGTTCAAAGTCTACCAAATGGACGTGAAGAGTGCTTTCCTCAATGGAATTCTTGGTGAAGAAGTTTACGTTGAACAACCACCAGGTTTCGAGGAAGCTGGTCCAGAGAAAGTCTACAAACTGCACAAAGCAGTATATGGTTTGAAACAAGCTCCCAGAGCTTGGTATGAAACGTTGTCTACATTCCTACTGCATTCTGGTTTTAAAAGGGGATCGGTCGACAGAACTTTATTTACTTTCAAGTACAAGGATGATATTCTTCTTGTGCAAATTTATGTTGATGACATCATCTTTGGATCTAGGTCAAAGTTTTTATGTGACAGGTTCGGAGAACTCATGAAGGATGAGTACAAAATGTCCATGATGTGGGAGATGAACTTCTTCCTCGGCCTGCAGGTCAAGCAATCTACGGATGACATTTTCATTTGTCAATCTAAGTATGCTAACGAGTTGGCAACCAAATTCGGTGTCCAGGATAGCAGACCACTGAAGATTCCGATGATGGCAAATGGAAAGATGAATCCAGATTCTGAAGGGAAACCTGCCAGCATAACTTTCTATAGGGGAATTATTAGTTCTTTACTTTATCTTACTGCAAGTCGACCTGATATTTCTTTTGCAGTTGGAATATGTGCTCGGTATCAAGCTAATCCAAAGGAATCTCATCTAGAAGCCGCCAAGAAAATCCTTAGATATGTCAAGGGAACTGTAAACTTCAGATTATGGTACCCTTGTGATGATAATTTTGAACTAACTGGCTATGTAGATGCAGATTATGGAGGATGCAAACTGGATAGAAAGTCCACTTCAGGGACTTGTCAGTTTCTTGGAAGCAAGTTGATCTCTTAGTTTTCAAAGAAGCAAACTTCAGTTGCTACTTCGACAACAGAAGCTGAGTACATGGCAACAGGAAGCTGTTGCGTGCAGATTCTTTGGTTAAAACAACAACTCAAAGATTATGGTGTCACATTTCGAAAAGTTCTCATCTTTTGTGACAACACAAGCGTTATAACACTCACTGTGAATCCTATTTACCACACCAGATGCAAGCATATTGATATAAGGCATCACTTCATCAGAGATCACGTGGAAAAACAAGATATAACAGTTGAGAAAATCCATACTGACATTCAAAGAGCTGACATTCTGACGAAACCTCTCATGGAAGAGAGATTCAACATGCTATGTGGAAAGCTTGGAATGCTCAGAATGGATACACAGTCTAAGTCAGAAAATGGAAGCAGTTCGCTAGCACAGGTCAGCCAAGAGCAGACTCACTTGGAAACTGCAAGCTGACTAAAGCAGTTCGCTAACATAGGTCAGCCAAGAGCAGACTCACTTGGAAACTGCAAGCTGACTAAAGCAGTTCGCTAGCACAGGTCAGCAAAGAGCAGATTGACTTGAAAAGCTGCAGCTCAAATAGAAGCAGCTCATGACACGCAGCTTGAGGTCACAAACTGCGTTGAAAGTCAAAATTACTGGCCAACCTTTAAGGGGGAACTGGAGATACCGTATCAATCTCCATTTAATTCCTAGCAGAATTTACTATTTTATTTCCAATCCTTATCCTTTCAAAAATCTTTTTCAAATCTTTTTACTGTTACGTATTTGAAAAGTTTTTCACGAAAATCAAGGGATTTCTGTCAATCTAAGAAGGAAAAAGAAGAGAGAATAAGCGCTTGAAACTCACTTTCTGAAGCGCGTGAAACTCATTCTCCACTGAAATTTATTAATAAAGTCTTAACCGTTGGAGAAAATTCTATAAATAGAGAGAATCATTTGAAATCTTTACACATTTCTTGAAATCCTTAAAATCAAGTTTCAAAATTTCTCTCGCTACTCTTCAAAAATTTCTTGAAGTCCTTACCTTCTCTGCAAAAATGTCTACAGATTCACTAAGTGCTCAAGTGAAGAAAGCAACCCCTCTAATTTTCTTTGAGAAAGTTGTTGTGCTAGACACATATGGATACAGAGGCTTGAATCCGATGATTGAAGCTATCACCCAATGTGATGGTTTCTTCAATATCATCACTCAACATCCGCGAGTGACGCTACCAATGAACGTTGCCTATTTGATGTGTTCTTTGGAATCAATGGCCGGAGATCCCGCAACGGCGACTTTTCTAGTCAACGATGAAGAAGAACGGCGTCATCTTCTTCCACTCGTCCTTCAGACCTACAGACTGACGGATGCAGGGGCCATCACAATAATTGACGATGTGCCCATGGATGTTGTCAATGACGTGTATCAGCAAGCTCTGTTCGAGCCCAAAAAGGTTTACGATCAGAGAACCTTCAACTGCCATGACTTGAAGTTTGAGTACAGACTCCTCTTTGAGTTCGTCCACAACGTGTTCTTCTCTTATCTAGGCTCGAATGAGGCAGTCACTCTATTGAAGTTCAAGTTGCTGACTGCTGTGATAAAGCAGTTAAATGTTAACTGGGCCAAGGTGTTAGCCAACCTGTTCATCAAAGAGGCAGTGGAGCAACCTGCCAGGATAAAGGCCAACATGCAGCTTCGTCATGGCACCAAGCTCTCCATCATCCTGCAGAGAACACTCACAAATCGGCTGTGGCCTGTCTGCACCGGATTTCCTGAGGACAAGCTGGTTCCTCACACCTGCAACCAGTTGATCATGAGACTTGGCATTCTACCACACAAGATCAACAAAGCAAGCGGTGTAGCCAAGCGTTTGCTCACAGAAATGCGCGATTCAAAGGAAGAAGAAGATGAAAGTGAGAATGAAGAAGAAAGCTGTGAAGATGCTGAGAAAGTCCGTAAAGGAAAACGGAAGATGACGGATCAACAGTCTGCGCCCTCACAAAAGCGCATAACTCGATCGACAACAGCGACCTTCATGGGCAAATCTCACACCTGCTAGTGCAACGCAGCCTGCCCCTCCACAGGTCGATGTGAAACCTGCTGGCGACAAGTCCACTCCAGCCTCCCCACTCAAAGCTCAGGACCAGGCCCAAGGCTCCGCAGCTCCTAACTCCGCAGCTTTTCCATCCTCTTTCAACAGCTCAGTAGCAGTTGACAAGATGTTATCCTTCTTCAACACAGAATTTCTTAAAATGTCTTGAAGGCTTAACATGTTGGAACTGGAAAGCAAGCTGTAGATTGATGAAAAGGTTGCAGCTTTGCAAGCTGAGAATGCCAAGCTGTGGGAGTTCATTAAAGCTAACATTGGTGAAAAGGATGCACATGGGCAGCTCGCGATGGACAAAGAACAGTCCAGCTAGGTGGAAGCTGTCAGAAATTATGGAAACTGCGAAATCAGAAACTGTGGATGAGTCACAGTTCACATAGGGAAGTGTCATGGACGACCTGTATCAGTCTCCATGTTTTTGACTTATGTTTTAAATATGCAATGATGTGTTTTTAAAATATTCCTATCGTTCTAATATCAATGAAATATTTTCTGCTTCACTTGGTCAATTCATACCTTATCAATCATTTTTATTTATTGAAGCATGTATTTTGTTATTTATTGAAATCATTGTTAAGGATACTCTGACACATCACTTAACATTCGCACTTTACTTTCCTTGAATGTCTAAAAGCGCATGCACAGTGTCAAATCAGCATTAAATGCGAGGCGACGGTTGAGTGTAGGGGTTATGCGAGTAGGCTTCACAAACCTCCCCACGCGCCCACTACTTCACGGATTTTTAGGGTTTTAATCCTATCCGTTGAACGGTTGAATTACCTCAATCTCCACCGTTCATCCTATCTTCTATATATACTCATAACTGTGCATCGTCTTCCTCACTCAAATGCTAAATTCTTCCGCCATTTTTCTTCTGCAACTTCCTTCTTTCAAAAATTTGAAGCTCTAAGTTCACTGATATTTCTTTCGCAATGGTAGGAGAATCCACCTCTTACAATCTTCCTATCACAACGGAACAAAAGATTCAATACATGCAGCAGTATATTCTCACGGAGCCCTCTGCAAATTTTTCCACCTCTTAGCGATGTTTATTCTCTCCTACTTTTGCACGGAAGATGTCGACTCAGCCGTCTTCCATCTTCCGATGCCCAACCAGCCCGACGAGCCTATTCCCATTCTACCGCTTATCTCTCGAACATACGGAATCACAGATTCGGGATCTGTCGACATGCTGTATCACAAGACCTCAGGTCTCATATTGGAGGTTCCGGATGCAGATCTGGAAGCTGTGTACCAGAAAGCTCTGATGCAACCTGTAGAAAAATACGATGGCAAGAGGTTCTCGCGACCTCTGCTGAGACCTGCATACATAGTTCTCTTTGACTTTGTACACAAAGTCTTTCTTGGTTACTCGGGTAACCACGACGCTGTCACTCCAGCGAAATTCAGAGTGATGACTGCAATTGTGCAGGGTTTGGACGTAAACTGGGCCAGATTTCTTCTCGAGCTGATTAATGAAGAGATCAAGCAGCTCTCGATCACTTTCGATGGCGACGAGCTGACTGAGTTCCGAGTTGCCCGAAACCTGCGACTGGGCACCAAAATCTGCTCCCTCATTCAAGGTCTCCACCCCGACCTTCATTGGAATGGACGGACGCCCTTCAACAAAGAGAAGGTTCCCAAGGACCAGGAGCAGCTCAAACTCATAATTGGCGTCGACAGCACAGTTTTCGCCAAGTATGACGACTTTGTCAAACCCTATCTGTATGAGATGGGAAGGTCCAACCCAGCCTGGGTACCTCCAGATCAGAGAGACAACAAGAAGAAAAGGCAGCCCGCCCCCAACAAACAGCTTGACAGACCTGCCAAGTCTGTGAGGATTAAATCTCTGACTCCTATCTCACGCAGGTTACACATGGAGTTTGTTGAGATGGAAGTACAGCCCCAACCTGTTCGCTCAATCTTTCCCTCACATAAAGACATCACCGAACAGATTACTGCACAGCTTTCCATTCCCATTCCTCCTGTTCGCCAAACCTTCGAAGCACAGGTTCTGGACCAAGCTGGCCAGAGTCAATCTGTGTCACAACCTGCGGACGACATAGATTTCGAGGAAGATAATCCCGACTCTGCAATCATTGTCCACCAGCAGTCCGGTGAAACCTCTCATCATCACAGCTCCCCTCCAGAGCTTGACATCAACATCATACTATCTTCCGACGATGATGACGTACAGGAAGAGCCTGTAAAAACTGCAGCTGCCATGCTGGTCAACTCCATCGAAATCAACGCTGAGAAGACTGTCATGGAGTCCTTTCCCGGAATTGACCTTACTCCGGAGACCAGGCAGATGGCATTCAGACTACGTACGCTACTCGATGGGAAGGACAAGTCTTACTGTGACTTGAAGTCAATCTTCCTTATTTCTCCCATCGAACAGCTGGAGATTGAAGAGCACACCCTGGGGAAGTATTTTGGCTATGCTTCCATTCCTGAAGCTCGCGACTGCTTCAAGAAGTTCATCCTATCTAGGATGAAGAGAGAGGCCAGGGCTCTCAATATCGATTTGAAACCTTTTTACACTCATGATCGCAGTTCTTATAATTTCAGGTTTCCGGAGGATGAGCTTTCAGTCCAATTCCCTCTCCCACCCGGAACAGCGAAGACACAGAGTCCGATCATGATCGTGTACCGGTCTACTCTGTCGCAACCGCTGGCACTTCTCTCACTGTGATGCAAGAGGAATTGAAGAAATTTATCACCGAGGAGGTTGCCAAGGTGAAGGCAACAGAGGTAGAAGAACACCTGAAGATTGCCAATCAGATCGAGGCAATGGACAAAGCTGCGTCTGCCCTGCTGGCAAATATAAAGGAGGAGATGCCAATAGTCATTAAGGAAATTGTGGCACGCCAGTTCGCAACCTTCATCTCAACCCAACTGAGAGATGAGACGGATAAGCTGCTTCCGCACCAGCTGTCCGAACTAAAGGTCACATCCCAATCTTCCATCGATGGCTTGAACTTTGAGTTTGAGCAACTCAATCAGCTTGTACACGATTTCTCTACGAAGCTCACTCAAACCACTTCAAGCTCATTGAAGAAAGAGGAGGAGATGCAAGGGAACATCAACTCCCTCCTGCAGTTCAAGGAGAAGATCTGCACCGATCTGTCCTTACTTTCCGACGAGCAAGCCTCTCTCAACACCCTTGTTCAGAACCTTATCGATGATAATGCCGAAAAGGGGAAAGGGAAAGGCAAACACACTACTGCAAAAGGGAAAGGCAAGGAAAAACAGGGTACTCAAAGCAGAGGCATAGGTCGCACTTCCCAACCTGTTATGCTATCCGAAGCTGCTCCGCCTGCGACAACTGCCCCTCAACCTGCTGCCGCCAAGCTGTCTGAACAAGAAAAAGCACAGTGCGAAGCCACTCTCATCTGGCTCATGGCAGAAGCTAGATACACTGCTGAAGACTGCGTAGACGAAGGCAAGCAGAAGATGTTCTTGGCTGAACTGAAGAAACAAAGGGCGAAAGACAAAGCTCGCGTGGCAAGCTTTAAAGGTCTTGAAAGCTGCAAGGACCAAGCAGACAAAAGAGAGCCAATAGATTGGCTACCAGTGGAAGATCAGCCTCTATAGGATGAGTTCCTTAACCAGTTTATTTTGCATCATTACTGGTTACAGGTTGATGCTCGCTATACTGGTGATACCAACCTCCTTCCACAACTGGCTGCAAGCTTTCCCAGACCGTGAATTCATCAAGAGGGTCAGGGAGAGAGCTGCAAAGGATAAGGTCACACTTAATCCGCCAAAGATAGAGACCTTCCAACCTCCCACTGTCTGTGGCACTGACACTCCAGACATCAACCGAATCAATACATTCATTAGGAGTGTCGCAGCTCAGTATGGCTGCAAGACCATAAGCTGCGATGAGTACAGGTCGATTCGCGACAGTATCTATGCAGCCATGGGAACTGTAAGCTTGGACAAGATAGCTGAAGAAAGGTTCAAGACTGTGAGGAAGTAACCTGATCGATTTCATTTATTTTATGTATCAACCTTGTAATATGTGAATATCAATTCAGTTGATACTATAAATGAAAATGATCACTTTTTGTTCCTGACGACAATATATCTTTGTCCAGGCATGTGCATGATATGTTTCAAATTTTCTAACACTTATTCTCATGCAGTTGGCTGGACATCAAACCCTTCAAAACTTCTAAGCTAAAATGTAAAGTGTGGGTTTCGGCATTATCAAAAAGGGGGAAATTGTTGGGAACCCTTTGAAACTTAGTTTTGATAATGTTATTAGAAACCACACTTAGATATAAGTTTTCAATTGGAACAGGCTGATCTCCATGTTCAGGATCAGTCAAGCCTAACCGGACAGGTTGCTATGTAAAGGTCAAGGTTGATAGTGCAACCTTGTACCTAGTCTACTCAAACCTGTCATACTGTTCCATTATGTAACCTGTCTATGTAACCTGCCCCTACAATACTCGAAGATTTCACGCGAAGGTTACAAGAAGACCGAAGACAGTTCGAGGTATAGGAAGCTCAACCTGTGAAGGCCAACCTGAGCTATGGTTATGAAACCTGCTCTCACTCAACGACAAGAATTGTGTCAGTGTATGGAATCTGCAAATCCTGACACACTTCCAACGGCTCTATTTCAAATGCTTCTCTATAAATACCTCAATTCATTCCAGATTGAAGTACGGAAAAATCAACACTCAAGCTAAAACGCTGCAGAAATCTCAAGCTGAAAATTATTCAAATCAACACTCGAAATTACTAGAGTTTTCCTAAGTGTTGATCATTGTAGATTTTTGATCTATCTGGAATCAGTCTTACTAGAACACATCACACACACTCTCACTACCATCAAAGTTGAAATATTAGTGTAGTTGATTGAGTTGTAATCCTTACGTCAATAACTATTTACAGCTTTCAAGTTTGGATAGTAGCACTAGTCATTTAGTGTTAGTAAGTTTGTATGCAAGATTGTATGTAAGTTAGAAGAGACATGACTCTAGAAACGTGCTAGATTCAGTCTAGAAGAAAGACTTGAATTTGGACTGGACCTCCACCAGTGTTAAAAGGAGTGAAAATCTCAAGTTAAAGGATTACAGATTCGACGGGATCTGGCGTGGACGTAGGAGCTGTTTATTCCGAACCATGATAAAAACTCCTCGTGTTTCTCTGTTTATTTTATCTCTTTTCACACAGATTGCATGCTTACAACCTACACTATTGCAACCTGTCTTGCATGTGCACTGTCTTTAAAAACTGTGTTTGAAAACTGTCTTTGGAAATTGTTAGCCAACCTTTCCACCAAACTTCCGCACGCAGGTTAGGTTTGCAAGCTTAACAGTTTACTGATTGAGCTGGAAAAACTAAGCTGCTCTGATAAACTTGAGTGACGACTCAGTTAGATCGAATTATTTTGAAAAATCAAAACTGTTGGCTAATTGGTGTATCCCCCCATACACCAATAACTACTTATCGGGACCTACATATATATGATAACATGAGAGCCCGAGATAATTGTCCGGCCCGAGCCATAAGTTATTGTTCTTCCTGTAAACATATCGGTACCCCCCCCACCCGTTAATTAATATCACACTTGAACAGTGATGATTCGCAGAGAACACCCCCATTTTACCCTTTGTTCTCCTCCTTCCTCAAACTCGCCGCGCCGCCGCCTCTTCACTCACCCTTCCGCCGCCCCCTCCCTCACCATTGAACAGTGGTCCCTTCATTATTTCCCTCTCACTCATTTTACCCTCGCTGTCGCTGCTGCCAACCTCGCTGCTACGGCTACCACTGCCCTCGCCCTACTCTCTCCCTTGTCAGACCTCGCCGCTGCCGCCAACCTCATCACCGAAAAGGGAGGATGCCTTCGATCGCAATGGGAAATTGGAGAAGACGAAAGGGGGAAATCGGAGAAGACAAAAGAGGTTAGAGATTTTGATTGGCTGCAACTATTAGCTTCAATGGCAGCAGAATCCAAAACCTTTCCCCCTTCAACATCTGCTACATCATTCTCCCTTTTAGCACTGAACTTCATCACCATCATCATGCAAATTGGGTTCCCTAATTTCATTCGGAAAGACTATACATAACATTTCTTTTTCATGGGTTCCCTAACCTCATCTTTCTCTCTTCCTGAAAACCCCCTTTTGTAATTCATGGTTGAAGTTGGCGAGGGGAAAATCGGAGAAGACGAAAGGAGCATAGGTTCATATCCTCTTTGTAAGTTATCTTTTTTTTCCAGAAGCTGTAAAAGGGAAATTAGGTGGGTAATTTTTAAAAATTTAGAGGGTTAATTTAGTAACTTTAATTTTTTTATCATGTTCTAATATTTGCTATCAAACAACCTACAAACTCTTTCAATTAAAACTCAATCTTGGTGTTATCTCCCCATTCAAGATAAGTCATGTTTATTTTTACTTATCACACCTTATCTCATATCCCCTACCAAACGGGGCCTTAGAATTCTGCAAGCAGCTTATTCCTTTTGGACTTTCACAAGGTTTGGGCCGTAATTCACTTCCTAGGCCAATAATACCGGGCTGGGCCAAGCGGCGTGGTCTCATTAGATTGGATTGTCTCATTAGATAACTTTCTAAGTCTATCTAAAATCATAAACTTTCAATAAATCCTCATTTTTTTTATAATAAACTACTAAAGTTTTGTGAAAATTCACAAAATTCTCATTTTTCCATAAACTATCAAAGTTTCATGAAAAATCATACACTTTAGTATATTTCTCAAAGTTCACACGATATCGTATTCCAGCCAAATAAAATATGATGTGGCAATGAGAAAGAAAAAACTGACATGGCAAATTATACTGTCATGGTCCTCTACAAAAAATCCATGAAACAACTGTCGTGGTCCTAAACTCTCGTTGCTGAGACCGTCTCGCTATCTCCGCTGAGCACTTTAAAAATTTCATTTGCAAAGGAGTGTTACCGCCACTTATTTATTTAATTTGTTAAAGTAACTGTGATGTCTGTAAAAATATCTTTAAATAATTTGTTATAGAGTTTCTTATTATGAGAGGAGATTGATAGAATAAAATGGTGTCTTTTTTTTTTGTTAGAGGTTGAGCGAAACCAATGTTTTGTCCATTTTATTTGTCTATTTCAATTTTTATTTCTAAAACCCTATTTTTTAATTTGTTAAACCCTACTGCAAAATTTAGAAAATTTCAGAACACATACTATGATTTGCCCTAATCCGAAATACAGTACTATATTGACAATTGATATACACTATTTGACATTACTCACGACTTTAGAACACATGGTAGGTCACCGGAGAGAAACGGACTGGAGACAAGGAGGAATACAATAAGAGCTCTTTTTATTCTCCCCTGCGGCGGCGGCGCCACTTCACCTCCCACAATCGCGTAGACATGAGGGTGTTGACATTCACTGCCCGCAGCAGAGCCATCTTCACCTTCCCCACCACCACCTCACCGCGGTGCATCTCCTCGCTCTGCCGGAAACCTAAGCCCGAGCTCAATTTCGCCTCCTACATTATCCATCGGGATTCCGGCTCAGTGCAGTCCGGCCGTGCCTTCAGCAGCTTATCGCGTGCGGCGTCGTTTCTGCAGAGCAGTTTCGGTTTCTCGGCGTCGAGATGCGTGTCCTCAATTTCGTCGTATGCTGCCAGAACTATGGACTTGGACGACGCCGTCAGGGGGTTGGAGATTGGCGGAAGAGTGGAGGAGGAGGTGTTGGAGGAGGAGGAGGAGGAGAGTATTGAGGCATCGCAAGCTCGTATTCCTGTTAGGGCTTATTTCTTCTCGACTAGGTATGCGGAAATATTTTCTTATCGATTCAATTTCGTATAAAAGTAGAGTTTGATTGTGTTTATGGTGATTGAGTGGCAGTGTGGACTTGAGGACTTTGGTTGAGCAAAATAAGCAGAATTTCATCCCACCATCCTCTAGAATGACTAATTATGTGGTTCTGCGGTTTGGTGATTTGAAACCTGATCCTAATGTAAGTTCTCTTCATGTGATAGAGTTGCCTTTGCGTGAATGGTTATCATAATTTTTTCAGGATTGCATAGCTGGAAGAAACTCCCCTTTATTATGGTTTTAAGATAATAAAAACTCTCCATGTAATGAACCTTGTGGTGGAAGTCCTTTTTTTGTGACGATGTCTTCATTTAGTTGGAGCTGTATGTTTCTTCGCGATTGAACATGTATTTATTGATGGATTAGATCAACTTTATATAATTATGTGACTATTCTCCAAGGTTTTCCGAGGTGGAGTAGTTTTGGTGGATGCATTTGCTAACTGATATTTGTCTACTTCTCTTTAGATATGTGTATGATTAGCAGTCAAATGTTGTTGTTTCAGGGTTTGGCTTCTAGTTTAAGCGGAAGTGATTGCTGCTTCATGGTAGTTTTCCAGTATGGTTCCATTGTCCTGTTCAATGTCGGTGACCATGAAATTGATGGATATTTAAAAATTGTAGAAAGGCATGCTTCAGGATTGCTTCCTGAGATGAGAAAGGATGGTAAGCCTAATTTTTGAATTGTATTGTACAATTACCTAATCCTGATGCAGTTAAAGTAACAATTTGTAGAATTGGTTGTTTGTGAAATTGTCTACTTTGTGTGTGTGATGATTGGATGGTTCCTGATTTGAGGTGGCCTCTACCTTGCATTTGCAGAATAAGGCAATCAGCAGTTTAAAATCTTTATATAAGCAAGTAATGTGATAACCACTCTTCAACCATGTTAGAAAGAACTGATCTAAGAATTAGGTTAATTTGGTTTTGGGTTATATGCTAGAGGAATATGATACCTTGCCTATCCTTTCGAAATGTCTACCTATTTTTCTACTACCTCCATTTCGCTTAAAGTGACTCACTTTTTTTTTACCTTTTTTGGCACGCTTTTCAAGCTTCTCAATGAACGGTTTTAAAATAGATTTTTGAAGAATTCTTTCTTTTACGGGACACTACGACAGTCGTAGTATCCCGTAAAAGAAAGAATTCTTCAAAAATTCATTTTAAAACCCATCATTTTGAAGCGTGCCAAAAAAGGCAAAAAAGAAATGGGCAGTTTAAACGAAATGGAGGAAGTAATATTTTCTTTTAAAATTCCTGTCCTAGTTTAAAAGTTAACAAATGCATAAATGACTCCAATTTGTTACCTTCGAGAGATTTTTTCCATTGCATATGGTTTTAGTTCCGTCATCTGCTGAAATAGGTTCTCAATTTGGTAGTTTCTTTATGCTTATCTAGCAAACATCATGTTTATAGTTTCTTTGTTGGCTCTGTTAAATCAGAATATGAGGTGAGGGAGAATCCTACTCTGCATACATGGATGCAAGGTGGGCTTGATTACATATTGCTGCAATACTTAAACACCGATGGAATCCGAACAATTGGTAGTGTTCTTGGCCAAAGTATTGCTCTTGACTATTATGTTCGTCAGGTTAGTTTCCTGTCTAATACTGCAATCAAACTATAGCATAAGGCCCTTTCACATATTTACAATCTGAGTACATTCTCTTGCTATCCTTCTTTAGGTTGACGGAATAGTTGCTGAATTTACTGACATCAATCGAGGAATGGAGAAAACCGGAACATTTACAATGGAACGGAAAAAGCTTTTTCAACTGGTTGGAAAGGCAAATTCGAATCTTGCTGATGTGATTCTAAAACTGGGACTCTTCGAGAGGTATGCTGGATAACTTTAAACTTGGACTTTTTGAACCATTTTATTGTATTGTGTGATTTATTATGATGCAAATATGAATGCGCACATATATGTTAAATACAGTAACCCTCCTTGACATATATCAATGTAGATGCACTATTCAAAACCATAGGATAAGATGCATAAGTTATTAGGCTGTAACAAGAAAGATAGAATGCCAAGGGCCCGATTTATAAGTTGCAGAATAGTAAACTTGAAAGAAAATGAAAGAGATGAGTCGAGTGATTTTAACTTGACAGTGATGCATCCATCCTAATCCCTATAAGATCGTCTTTTGTTGGATTTATAACAATGAGTTTATCATATTTATCTCTTTTCTACAGATCTGATATCGCATGGAAAGATGCAAAATATGCTCAGATCTGGGAGTACCTCAGGGATGAATTCGAACTAACTCAAAGATTCGCAAGCCTTGATTTCAAGTTGAAGTTTGTCGAGGTACCATCATTTGCCACTCATCCAACACTTCCATAGAATCTTTGGAATCAAACTGATCATTGTTTTCTTTACGTGCAGCATAACATTCGTTTTCTTCAGGAGATTCTTCAAAACAGGAAATCGGATTTTCTCGAGTGGCTGATAATTATTCTAATTAGTGCTGAAATCATGATTTCCGTATACGACCTTGCTCATAGATCGGTTATAGCCTGATAATATACCTTCCACAGTCGTTCCAATAACATGAGTTCATAAATATTTGCAGATATGCTGTATATATAATGACTCTGGAACTTGATTATTTACTTCATTCTACTTGATAGTTGATAATAGTCACATTTTTGTTTTCTGATGTACATTTTCAGTTATATGATTCTTTTCTTGGGTATCTATACATGGAATCCAAAAATATTAGTAAGATTCTGTGGATAAAGGATTTGTTTGTTCTTTTATTTTAATTTAATTGGTTATTATTCATTATCTTTTCAGTAGTCTATTTGCAGGCACACTTCTTTATTTGATTTTTTAAATCTGAGCGAATTTTACCAAAAAAAATTCACGTACTCCCAAAATACTCTGATAATCTGTGTTCACTTTAGAGGATATTCAATCATGTTCAATGCCAATTGTTATTTTGAGTAATTATATAGGTGATCCCATATGCTGATTGGAAAATAGAAAGTATTTGACCTTCATGTTAAAATTATTGTATTAATTCTCCGTGTAACTCAATTTTGTGTGTGGCGGCTATGTTACATGGGTGCGGGGCGATATGATACGAGTGCGAGGATATCTATTTTAAAAAAAAATATATGGTGTGATTCGGTGAGGATACGTACGTCTATTTATTTTAGATTTATATTTATTATATAATGCTTATATTATACATAAAATTTTAATAAATCATAAATTAAATATATATAAAAAATAATAAAACAGTGCACCTAAATATACAATGTACATTTTTTGCTTCTATTTTCCATTTTTTTTCTTTTAATAAATAATGTTTAAGATTTGCAAAAAGTCCCTTACAAACTTAAGTAATAGCAAAAAAATAACCCAATTAACTTCGGATTCGCAAATCCTCTTTATCAGATTCGTGTATCTGTTATTATTTATATTAAATTAACTCAATTAACTTCGGATTCGCAAATCCTCTTTATCAGATTCGTATATCCGTTATTATTATTTATATTAAATTAAATAAGGATACGCCATGTGGCGAATCAGGTGCGAATCCGCCGCGAATCGCGATATGGGTGCGAATCCGATACTGTAATGTGTTATTTTTTAGTGGATGTTTATTAGTTAATTACGGAGTTCAATTTATTTTTGATTGCTGGCCTAATTTTAGTAACTATAGTTTAATTAGGTGCAATTAATTATATTATGTGAATTTAAATTACGTTCCATCCACTAAAGTCGATTGAGATCAAAATTAGTACATTATAGGAGTATAGGTTGCAGGATAGTGGATAGAGGCTAGATGATACGTAAAGAGTTTTCTTATACTCTGTAAATACCAATCAATCAATCAATCTTACTCCCTCGTTTTGTGACGTCTATAATAAAAATAATGTATTTTTCAATTTTATTGTATGATTTCACTTCTTTTTTTTAATTAAAAATCCCCACTCATAAAGTGAATTTAATTCTTTAATACAACATCCACTAATCTTTTACCTTTTCTGATACGAGCTATTATTCCCATTTGGGGTATACGAGGCGACGCCGACTCATCGACCTTTTCAAAAAGGCGTTTCAAATTTGCAATTAATTTACCATCTCAAAACATCAAGAAAACATACTGCTGCTTTAGTTCTTGAGGAAAAGCAATGGAGAGAAAAAGGCATTTCTTCAAAGTTTTAATTCCCGGTTTCCATCAAAGACTGGTTAGTCTTCTTCTTCTTCTTCTTCGTATTGTAATTTTAATTATACATAGATAATATTATAAGCTTAATAAATACTGTACATTAAATATATGTCTAGATGTGGTTTGTGTTAAATATTTCGGATGTGTAGAATCATGCTTTGATATTTGAAAGTTATATATATTCTTGCAGCAGTTTAGGTTTTGAACTTATATCTTTCTTGAAGATGAAGAATTTATGTATAAACACACACACTCACACACAGTCACACGCATATACACCAAGAACACACACTGAATTTAATTGGGCACGTGCAGAACCTACCTCCAGCTGTTTCTAAGGAGCTAGAAACACAGAAATCTCGAAGAGCAACTCTTCAAAGCTGCAAAGGAACATGGGAAATCATCATGTCCAAAAACTACGAAAACAATCTGCTTTGTTTCGATGAAGGATGGTCTGAATTTGTGGAATCCCACGCCTTACACGTGGGGGATTTCCTCGTCTTCGAACACACGAAAGATCTGCGTTTCAATGTTCTCGTGTTCGATCCGACTGCGTGTGAGAAGAACTTCCATGTCGAGCCGAATGAGACGACGAAGAAAGATGGAAATAGTGAAGAAGCCCTAAATTCGCCTAAAAAAAGAATGAGGGGTGAGTTTTAAATTTGTAAAAATATGTGTCACATTATTGATCATAATTAATTAGGATATATATATGCAATTATATTATTAGGAGGAGATGGAAGGCCTTATTTCGTGAAGAAGATGTCACCATCTTTTGCTACCAAGGACGCCAAAGTGGTGAGTTTGTTGAATTTCATGCACTATATGTTCTACTATCTTATTATTATTAATATCTTGTTTTAAAGTAGTATTTATTAAAGTATTTAGTTTCTGAATTTATTTAATTAATGTAATATTTCAGAATATCCCGGTAGGATTTATGAAGTCGAATGGTCTAGGGCAGAAGTACTCAAGTGTGAGCTTAAGAGATCCTAATAATGGAAGAGAATGGTCGGTGAATCTCTCCACAGAAACATTTGGAGGGATTCAAAACAGAATGTGGGGACGAGGATGGCATAATTTCTACGTAGCTAACAAACTCAAGATTGGAGATACTTGCGTTTTTGAGTTACGACGTCGTTTGCTAACATCCACGACTATCTTTTTCAACGTCTATATCAACGTTTGCGCTCCGATTTGAATGTTGGAATTTTATTCATCCACATAATTGCTCCGACGTAGATGATGCTAATAGGCGTCGGGAATGGTTTTTTGCAGAATTATATGACTTGCATTTGGACATCTAGTACTTAGTACATGTAATATAGATGTGTTTTAATTTGCAGAATTGCATGCAATGGTAATTTAAATCCAATACTATCTTTCTAGCATTAAAATAATGCCGGTTTTCAACATAGATTGAGTAGTACATTAAATACTGCAAGTAATATTCTAAAATCTAACACCCCTACCATTTTTTTTTTCTAAGCACACACATCATTAAATTACTGATAATATTATGTAGATACATAAAAGCTTACCACAATGCCTTTTTCGGACGCAATAAGGCATGTAATTTTGATGCCGAATGTTGATAATTCGACTGATTTTCCTGCAATTAAATTCAGTTTAAAATAAAAAATAATGCAGAGAAATATTCACCTCTAAGATAACAAAATCAAAGTTTAGCCTCCAACTTAAAAAACACAATTTCATCACAACTTTTGAATTTCTGGACTAAAACGTCATCACCTACATTCTTCTTTTACTGCTGCTACTACTGCCTCTTTCTTCACTGATGTCACCACGTCCACTGCTGCTGGCGTTTCCACATGCTGTGCTGGTGCTGCCACTGGTGCCTCAGCCTCCAATGCCGTCTCCGGTGCGGATGCCTCCCTGCCCACATGCTCATCCAGCAGTGATGTTTCTCCGATGGCATCTTCATAGCCGGCTGATGCTGCAACCGTCTCTTCATGTTCTTCAAGCTGCAAGTGTTGGTCCAGGTGGACCCAAGTGTCTACATAGTCGCGGTGTATAGTTATAGCCATGGGGTCTGTGGCAGTGGGGGCTTTTTTGAGAAGCTGATTGATCACGTAATCTCCAACATCCTTGACCAGCTTCTCGTGCTGTTTTTTGAGCAGTTCATCCAACTGCTCATAACCCTTCTTTACACCAGCTTCAACGGCCTTTTCCAGCTGTTGCACTGTCACAGAGCTGGTGGGAACATTGGACCCGGTGGGGACAGCATGCTCGTTTTCTTCTCCCCCTTCGTCCCTTGGCCTCTTCTTCTTGCTTTCGTTGGCGTCGAACTGGAAGACAAACTCGACTCCCTCCGGGTCATGGTCGAGTGATTTCCAGTATTTCTGATGGAGTTCTTTCTTGCGCGGCTTCAGCATCGGCACAAGACTCTACAAAACAACCAGAAGATCGAAGCGGCATATCACAATTCACATAAGTAGAAAATTACGAAATTAAAAATCCACGCAAGTACATGGCACGATTTACCTGAATTTTGCACCAAAGTAAATGTTAAATGGTACGATGTTTAACATACTCGTACCATGCTATTGATACTCGTTACAAATTCATCAAATTTGTATCAATATTACTGGTACAAGGCACAATTTTATCAAATTCGTACCACGCACACAAGGTAGGAATTGATAAATCGATAATTTGTATTTAAGTACACGGAGTTCATCAATTGTTACCTCTTCTATTTGTGCTTTCGTTGGGTAGCCTCTTTTTTTGACATAGGAATACTGGATGAATCGCGGCATTTCTCTTTCTGGTTTCTTTTGTCCAACAATTCGACCAAAACCTGGTATGGCTTCAAAAATCCAAGCCTGTAGCAATTAAAAAAAATATGTAATCATTTTTTTGTCAAATAAATCAATTGTAAAAAAAACAAGATTCGTAGTAAACTCACTGAGAGAGCTATCATGTTTCCTTTTATGTGGATGTTGAGCTTCTTCAATCCTCGGTCTTTTTTCACAATATTCTTCACACAGTCCACCAACAGCTGGTACGAAAAACTACCCCAGGGAAATTCCTCCCACTCCTTATCATCTTCAATCAAAACCCACATCCACAGTGGGATCTTCTTTTTTACGTTGTTGAGACCCAAGGCAAAACTCAAGGCCAGCAGGAGTTTGGAGAGCTTCACATAGTCATCCGTCGTCGCATCCACTTTCTTTTTGTTGACCTTAAACTCTTTGTTGGTGTAGGCCGTGTGGACGTCGGCAGTCGTTGTATCGGTGTTTGCTCCAAATAACCTTTTGAAGGTGGAGTTTGGGGGCAGCTCATGCCTCTTGTATGGGTTGAATGTCACCGGGCCAAACCTCAGGCCACTTACTAAAGCGTACTCGACTCTTGAAAATCGCAAAACCTTGTCACCAATTTTGAAAAATAACGACGTAGGGTCGAAGTTTGGAGTGGGATTGACTTGGCGGAACACCATATAATGCAGCATCTTGCCGCACTTGGTGCTGTAGTCGTCGAGGCGTGTGAAACAACCCATACAAGATTTTCGTACCTTGTCAGAAGCAGAAAGAGGCAAGCTGTCCAGTATTGCTCGAACGTCACGTGCCATGGTCTCGTACCCTGTGGTCATGATTTTGAACGGGAGATCTACCAAATTGAATCTAGCGTATTGCCAATCAACCTTGCACACAGAATCACAGTGTTGCAATATATAAGATAATACGAATATCAAATTTCGCACCTAATTCGCAGCAATGCATGAACAAAAACATGGTGAAATAATACTACTATACACCAATTCGTACTAACTGCATGTGTTATGTTTGAAAGTTCGTATCATGTTTTACAAATTAATATAACACCTAATAGCAGCATAAAATTGCTGCCAACACTTTTTTTTATTCCAAAACTGCTGATTTCGTACCAAATTGTAGCAATGAAATCAGAATCAACCCTAAGATAAGCATTTAACACTTAAATCTTGTGAATTACAGCACTAGACCATCAAATTTAGGCATCTCTTCATTAACCCAGCGTAAAACCAGAACCTAAACATAAAATCTAGCTAGCACATATATTCCTCCATTTAATCCATCAAATTAATTAAAGAGGTATTTTTTTGTACCAACGGATTCAAGCACATTCCTTCATAAATTCACTGTAAAACCATAACATAACCCTAAAATCAAGCACATTCCTCCATTTCGTACATGCAATCGCCCAAATCTTCAGAAAAAAACCGTACCATCTGTAAAAACCCAAAATCCTATATCCATTAAAAAAAAATTTAAAAAAAGGAAAAAAGAAGAAGTAACATTTTACCTCCATATCTGTAAATGGGTGCCCGGTTGGTGTATGCTCCTCGGGCTGCTGTGATTCAGGCGGCGAGGCCATCGCCCCCGACTGTTCGCCGGCGAGTGGTTGTGTTCGCCGTCTCTTGGAACCACGAGTGACCATGGAGGCTTTTTTTTGCAGAAGAATGGAGGCCGCGGAGGAGATTCTCGACGGAGTGTAGTCGCCTAAGCCGAGAGAGAAGAGCGAAAATCAGAGCTTAAGAGTGAATGAAGGTTCAATCGTTTGTTTCGAGGGAGTGGGGAGGTATAGTAGGAGAGAGAAAATCAAGTAATCAAATTTTATTTAGGATTTAATTGGTCACTATTTACTTAGGTAGGTAAAGTTGATCACCCTATGTAGCGACTTGGATTTTATACGTACTTGAAATAAATTAAATAAAAAAGAAATAATCTATTGACATAGGATAGAACTAAAGAACTTACCCAATTGTATAGGTTGGATTGTCGTTATTGGAGTGAATATTGAGAAATTGCTTTCGACACCCACTAACATCATAAACCATGACAAATTACTTCTTAGAGGATTATTTTGTGATAATATTTTAACATTTCATATTTTGATAGATTGAGACAAATTAAGAATTAACGTTTTAAAACAAGTTAAGTAAATAGGAAGGAGAGAGAGAAGTAATTACCAATCTTTCCTCAAAACCAGGCATCATTATCTTGAAAAATCGCCTTCTACTTTGAAGCTCATTTTCTCCCATTTTGAATCGCCTTCTCAACTTTCAGTTTCAGAAGTTAGAACGGTAGAATTAATATTGTTTACGGGTTTAAGGCTACAGAAAGAAAATGGAGATTTTCATACATTTTGGAATTTGAAAGGCCAAAATACTGTAACTGTATGCATTTATTTATTTTTGGGAAAAGTAGCAAATAAGCCCCTAAGGCGAATATCACTCTAACGTAACGTTTGGGGAGTATGCCACCCCAACGTGCATTAAGTCGAGCAAATCACCCCTTCCGTCAAACTCATTTCTAAAGGCCGTTACTTCAATTAATTTTTGTTTTGTTTTTTTTAAAAAAAATTCAATGGGACTCACTTGCTTCATTCTCTCTTCCATTCTCTCAGGGGCCGTTTGTTTCGGGGTAATCAGGAAAGGAAAAGGGAATCAGGAGCTATGATTCTCTTTGTTGATGTTTGGTTGCATATTTCAATCATTCTCTTTCCTCCTTTTAAGGGAATGGATTACCCCATTCTCCTCTCTTTTCATTCCCCCCTTCTACCCAAGGAATGAGATTTCCTTTCCCTATTTCCTTATGCTCTCTCTCAAAAATTATGTTTAATTGTATATAATAATAATAATAATAATAATAATCAGTATATTATATATATAATATTTATATTATATTAATAATAATCATCATTATTTTATTTTTGTTATGTTTAAAATAATAGTAATAATAATATTATGAAATTATAATATATGATATATTTTAATAATATAAAAATAAATTATTATTTACATATTAAAAATAATATAATATTGTTATTTATGCAATTTTATTATATTTATAATAATAATTATAATAATATGAATTTATACTATATGACATATTTAATAATATAAAATTATATTAAAAATTATAAGCATATGTTATTATTTACATATTAATATAATATTATTATTTTATGCAATTTTTATTATTTAAAATAATAATAATAATAATAATAAATATTATTACATTTAAATAATGATGATTGATGCAAACATATATTGTGTTACTTATATAATATAATATTAAATTAATATACTATGTATATAATATTTATATTATATTTATTTAAAATCTGAAATTAATAATAATAATTATTAATAATAATAATAAAATAATAATAATAATAATAATAATATGAAATTATAATATATGACATATTTTAATAATATAAAATTATATTAAAAATTATAAGCATATGTTATTATTTACATATTAATATAATATTGTTATTTTATGCAATTTTTATTATTTAAAATAATAAAAATAATAATAATTATTATTATTACATTATTTTAAATAATATAATATTATATTATTTAAACAATGATGATTCATGCAAACATATATTGTGTTACTTATATAATATAATATTAAATTAATATACTGTATATAATATTTATATTATATTTATTTAAAATCTGAAATTAATAATAATAATATTATTATTATTTTAATAATATAAAATTATATTAAAAATTATAAAATTGTAAAATATATTATGCTATTAAGATATATATGAATATATATAATAGAATTACGATTCTTTTTCCTGTCCCAACCAAACGAAGTGAAAAATAGAGAATCATTCTCATTCCTTTCCTTTCCCTTTCCTATTCCCTTTCCCTTCCCCTACACAAACCAAACGGCCCCTCATTCTCGTTGCTTTTATTCCCTTCCTTCTTCAAACCCCGGCAGTAATCCTTGACCGGAACCACCCTCATGCCGCCGTCGACTGGGCGGCCGACTTCTCCCTTCTATTTTCCTTTCATCAGAACCCCCAAATGAAGATCCCTAATTTCAGAAATTAAAACCTAAAAAAAATCTCCATCTCTCTTCTCTGCCGCCGCCGGCGACCGGCGTCTCCCTCACCATAGCCGCTGGGCGTTTTCCTCTCTCACGCTCGTCTTGTTGTCGCCACCGCGAATGGTTCACCGCCACCGCCCGTTCTCCCATGGCTGCTGGCGTCGCACCGGCGTTACCTTTATCATGCCACAATGCCGCCGTGTCTTTCCATCGTTGTCTACGAATTGAAACAGCAGCAGGCCCTCTCCTCGGTGTCTCTCTCTATCTGGCTCGGCGGACACCGTCGTCCATCACAGTACCGTCACCACCTCTCCTCCTTTTCCAGCCATCATGGTCTCACGTCGCCACCTCAGAACGCCGCCATCTCCTTCCGGCAACAACAATCGTTTTGCTACCTTCATGGGGTCGCTTTTCTCCCTTCGCTTTCCGGCAAGTTGACCGCCTCCCTTCGTCGTCTGTGCTGCAGCAGTCGTCGGTCCACCGTGACTGCTACCCAGCATCAGCACTCGCTCATGCCGATTGCAGCACGTCCACTCCGTTCCGGCGCCACGCCCCTTATAGCAGCACCGCCAGCTCGGTAGTGGACCAATCGCCGCCACCTCCTTGCAGTCACCGCCGCTGTTCGGCATCAGTAGAAGGGCATCCCTCCTCCCCTCTCAAACTGTTTAGGTACAAAGGAAGAGAGAATGGAGCAAGTGGGTCCCACTGAGATTTTTTCAAAAACCAAAAAAAACAAAAATTAATTGAAGTAACAGTGTTTAGAGATGAGTTTGACGAAAGAGGTGATTTGCTCGACTTAATGCACGTTGGGATGGCATACGCCCCAAACGTTACGTTAGGGTGATATTCGCCTTAGGGGCTTGCACCCTAGGAGCTTATTTGTTAATTTTCCCTTTATTTTTCCTTTTTCCGAGACTGTTGACTGTTCTGCTTTTATTTAGCATTTTTTTTAGACAAAAACTTGTGTCAGCCGGAGGCACCGTGCGGCCGGGCCCAAAGTGTCAATCTTTATACAGAAAAGTGTCAATCTATATGAATAAAAGTGTCAATCTTTAACATAATTATTTTACGAATAAAATGACAATTTTTAAAAGTGTCAATCTTTATACAGAAAAGTGTCAATCTATATGAATAAAAGTGTCATTATTTTAGCCCGACCGCACGGTGCCTCCGGCTGACGCAAGTGTGCCCTTTTTTTTATAGAAAAGTTCACATCTCTAGTACGGAATACTAATTTATTAAAACAAAAAATGTTGATGGTTATTAATTAGCATTGGAATAAGAAGCCCAATTTGGTTACGGAGAAGCCCATTAGCAAAAGGCCATTCTTAAGTGAAAAGACAGAAATAACCTTTCGGATTATACGAATTACGAAAGCCCGACCCATTTTCATTTCGTCTCTAATGTCTGAATTCTGATTCGAAACTCGGACCGTATACTGAGATAAATCTGCAAAAAATACACCAAGAGAAGGTGAGTCATCTCTCTCCATTTGCTTGAAATGATTTTTTATATCATTTAATTGAAAAAAATGGAAGCTAGCGATCATTTTTATCCACGATTTGTGTTTAGTTGTAGCTGATTTTTTTGTTAATTTCGGCCGTATTTGGAGGTAGGGTTGCATAGTGTAGAAATATTTTTGTTTGCAGATTCTGATTGATGTTTAAAATTGTGGTTAAATTGATGATCTAAGTTTATTTTTAAGTTGATCGAACGAGTTCTCGAAAAATCAGGTGAAATGTAGTCTTTGGATTCATCTCCGTAACTCTGTTGCGGAGTAATTGGAAAACTGGGATCGAAATTAAGCATGATGAGATTTTTTTTTTCTTTCTATTATTTATTTATTTATTGTAAAATGCAGTTTGCTGCATTGGTATGCAGTGCACCATGGGTAGTTTCATATTTTGAGAATTAGGGAATGCTAGATCACTGGAAATATGCTTATGTACCCAAATTGGAAGAAAGCATGAGACGAGTCTTCGCGTTTGGGATGATTAGATTTTTTAATTTCTGTCTAGGATGGAGAGCTCCATGGATGCTTCAGGAGAACCTATTCCTACATCATCTGTGTTAATGGCAGCTGCAAAGCATATTGGGACTAGATGTCGTGGCGAGAACTTAGCATTTTTGAAGTGCAAGAAGGATGATCCCAACCCCGAGAAATGCCTTGATAAAGGACGTCAAGTAACTGAGTGTGTGCTTCACCTGTAAGTTAACATCTCTCACTTGTTAAATGAATGCAATAGATGTTCTTTCGACGAAGTGTGGGATCTATTGGCTGCCAAACTATGAAGTAGAGTTGTTCGAGATTTCTTCTATCTTGTTAATGCATGGAATTCTTATTTGAAGTAAGCTGTAACTTGTTGTGACTACTGGTTGGATTGAATTTGCTGTGTTTACATTCTTTTTGTTTCTGTTTCATTTGCAACCTTGATTTTAACATAAATGGCAGAAATCTGGATGGTTATTCTTTCTCAGTGGGCTTATTCTGATAGGTTCGTTATGGGGAAATCTTAGTTGCTACTTGATTATGATTACCTCTCTAGTTGAATTGTTACTCTGCTGATGTATCTAATAAAGTGTTAGAAGTAAGTCATACACTTCCACTGAAAATTACTCCTCTCATGTCCCTTCTTCCTCTGCCTTTCTTCTATATCTTTTACTTCCATATGTATTTTTCTTCTAAAATCACCTCTCTCTTCTCTGATTTAGATACTGTTTATAGACATTTGGGGTTTCTTCATGCCCCCTACATGACCCTTCATCTAGCAAAGACATAAGATAGAAACGCAATGTGGAACTCAGAATGAAGTCAGTGTACAGATCAAAGATAAAAATATAAGCAAACATGGAGTTTCTGATCTTGCTCGTAAATCTTTCTGTAGGACTATTAGAAGAAATAGTGATTCTGAATTCACCATAATAGATCCTTGATTTATTTTCTTCCCGAATTTTACATCATAAACGTCTTAAATGTTATAGGCTCAAGTATTGACCAGAGACTCGAAGGTTAGTATAATAAATTATCAGAATGTGGAAAAGTAATTAACAGTTGATCTATAGATGGTTTATAAATCAAGTACATTAACAAAAAATATGTAAAATTACAATGTAGCATGTCCTGACAGCCACTTTGCTATCCCAGATTTTTCTTCTCCTTCATTATCATCATCATCGTCGTCATCATCACTATCACTTTTGTACAATCTCTACTGTTTGGAAACTGACCTGAACAAACCAGAAAGGGAAACTGTCCCATGTTGCTTTTACAAGGTGGATAAAACAGTGTTAAGAAAGTACAGTTCATATAATTTCTTGCGAAAATGCTAGTCAATGCATAATTTGATTCACATCCACGAGCAGGACTTCCTAATCAACCCAACCATACATTTGATTGTTTCCATCACAATAACACCTAATCATATGCTAATCAATCGCAAATCTAACTGTAATTTCTCTGTAGGCTAAGAGATCTCCACCAGAACTGCAGCAAAGAGATGGATGCTTATGCTGGATGCATGTATTACCACACAAATGAATTTGAACTTTGCCGTAAGGAGCAGCAGGCGTTTGAGAAAGCATGCCCCTTCTGAAAAGAAGCAAGAAACTCCATCTTGTGAGTTTGTGAACATAATAAATCGCCCTGCGGATTTTTTTCTTCACTAAATTGCACTTTAGATCGATCTCTTTTTTCCTTTGTATGGTATTTGGAAACACTTTCCATCGCTATAGAATGCCATGCCCCGGGAACCCCTTTACAATATCAAGACTCTTAATCTTTTTCGTCTATGTTAAACTCGTTCTTCCCAATTCAATTGCTGATATTCTCATATTCGTTTTGGATATGAAAGAACAGTATAAGTAAGCATCGGGTCCAGTTGCTTTGTTTGTCTTGTTCGTATTAGTTGCTCGTAGTCTTCAGTAATATGAAGACTGGGGATCTGTGGTTAGGGAGGAGAGAATTGCATAAGTTACCTTTAGTTTTTATTGAATTATAACACACTGATTCTTTCTCTGTTATTTTTGATCATGTTAAACAGATTTTCAATATTGAAAGGTAAGCTTTCAATATAAACAGATTTATTTTTATTTTTATTTTTTTTCATTTTTACATAAAAATAAATTTGCAGATGATTAATGTTTCTGTTTATGTATAATTCTTTAAATGTGGCGAATTGCAAAGATCATACATGTGCTAGATAAAAAAAAAATTAACTTATTTGATGAGCTTATCATGTACTAGTAGATTGTTACTTCCTGGCTCGTATGGTGAAATCAGACAAATCCTTTTATTTATTTGTTTTTTATTATTATAAAATATACAATACGATGTCAAATGCTATTTTATTCAATATTGAATTAGTGAATTTACTGAATAGAAATAATATTGATGTGTATTTGAAGCCTATTTAATGCGTAAGTACATTCATAATATTTTTATTGGAGATATGAAACTCAGATTGATATTTCCACAATGCATGTCTTATATTTCATAGTTTTTTATATACTATTAAATGAGATAAATCAAACCATAATAACATATACATAGATGCGGCCAAAATAACTGTACCCATCGACGTGCGCACGTAAATTGGAGAGTTTGTAACTATACCCATTGAAGGTGGCGATTCAGATACGAGTATTGAAGGTTGGAACCATGAACCGCCGGTACCTTCCTATACCCAACAACCTGCCATTTTGATATAGATTATATTTAAATTGTATTTTTTTTTAAAATTTTAATTAGACGTTGTCTCTTTTTCCTACTTTGACGCTTTTTTTATCGGATTTTCACCAAAGATGTTTTGACGAGACTCGGTCATTGGAGATTAAATTTTCTAACAACTTGATCTTCAATGACTCGACTTAGAAGTCTAGTTTAGATTTAAGTTGTTGAAATATTCACAATAAAAAGTATTTTTCTATTGTAAATAATTTGAGCTATAGCTAATCGAATTTAAAACACATTTTTAATAATAAAAAAATAAAACCTGCCGAAACTATCGGGCCGTACGGCCCATACGTGCACCCATTGTACTTGAAACTATATCCATGGCCCGCCAATACAATGGTCATGGTACAAGTCATGTTTGGTGGAAGCGTACCCACTAAGTACGGGTACGGTTCCGTACCCAAATTCGTATTTGGCCACACACGTACAGTAAAACTTCAATTATTAAATTAATAAGGTATATTCTAAAATATTCCTCTAGAATTCGATGCAAATCGTTAAGAGGTTAGATAATTTAGGTCCAAAACAAACCAAATCGTTGAAGACGATAACAAATTCGATGCAAAATTAATTAGAGATTTTCATACAATTATTTATCACACAAGTTTTTTTTTTTTTTTTTTTTGAAAGCATCACACAAGTTAAATGTAAAATATTTAAAGAATGAGTATAAAATTAATACGCACACCTCTAAACCTCTCCAGCCTGCATATAACACGTAGAATAAGTAACATAGGTACTCTAATATTTTTCGAGCATATAGTTCATTTATAATTTAATATATCTAATATTCCAATTCTAGAAACAAAAACTAATTAGTAAATTTTTAATTTTTTTTTTTTTTATATTTCATTTGTACCGTGACAGGTAATATAATAGCGCAGCAGTTATAAATAAGTCTCCTTCCACATCTCTCCGTCGTCCGATCTCCTTCTCTCTCCTCTCTCTCCCCTCTCAGATTTCTCCATCTTCGCCCAATCATTCTTCTCCCTTTTCTTCCATTCACAGCGCGCCAAATACAAATTCCCCAGGTGAACACACATCACTCCCACTCAGTATATGTGCGTGTATATTATACATATATACTGATGCATATTTTATAAATCAGATGCTGCTGATTTCTCTCGATCATGTATGAATGTTATGAAATGGTTATACAGCTTATTTCTTCGCAAGATCGATTGTTTTTTAGTGTTTTTCCGAATCGCTGATTTCTTAGATTTTTACCCTTTTTGTTTCTTTTGGTTTATGCGACTAGGGTTTTTTTTTTTCCTGCTTTTTGTTGAGGAAAAATGGCGGACAGTCCCGATGGCCATGGCGGCTACGAAAACGGCGGGGACCACAGCCCGCAGTCTAGCGTGCGGGAGCAGGATCGTTTTCTTCCGATTGCGAACATCGGCCGCATAATGAAGAAAGCGCTGCCGGCGAATGGAAAGATTGCTAAGGATGCTAAAGACACCGTTCAGGAATGTGTGTCTGAGTTCATTAGCTTCGTTACCAGCGAGTATGAGCTCTTTCTTTTTCTAATAAGCTTTAATTGCAGTATTTTTTTAATCAAAGTTTTTCGTTGTTTGATTTTGAGGTTTTATTGATTTTTTTTTTCCTGCTATAAGAGTGTGTACCATTTGCATTTGATGTACGGCTGATTGAATTTGTGGTCCATTTGAATTTGGTGTTGGTTGCTTTGATTTGTTCCTGCCTTCTTTGGGTGAAAGTAAAACTGTCTCTTTTACCCTAAAAAAAACTGTCTTTTTTCTGATTCAGCTTGTATATGAACTCAAAATTGATGATGCAGGACTCCGGATGAATTAATTCGGGCTTTAGATGGTTATTTTCGCCAAATAACTTATTTTGGTTTTCTTTTTTTCTTTTTTGATATAGTTATTAGGGTTTCCAGTCCAGTCCTGATGCTGTTTGTGTAAATTGTGCTGTATAATATGAGAAGCTACTTATTTTAAGCATATATGAGTAGATTTGCTGCTTGAACTTATTGCTGGCCAAACTGGTTTGTGCTTGTTTTTGAAGGCTAACCAAGACCATCCTTAGAAGGCATAGCCTCTTAAATGTCAATATTAGTGTCATTTACCATTTTGATTTTAATTATCCAACGATATGAATTTGCCTTGGTAATGTGAAATCAGCAAGGGATTGCTTGTAGATATTGGAATACTTCTTTTCCAATAGATTTTAATCATGATTATTAGTGTCCGACAAAATTTTAATTGTGCACCGCTTATGATCCGTTGATCATCACGTCCAACACATTAAGTTGGTCTTACAAAATTCTGGTGTTGGTGGTATTAACAGTTAGTTGTTAAATGGATTATATATTTGCTAATGCCTGCTTCATTATGTGATCCCACTCAGTTTATGTCTATGTACCAGTACTATATCTATCGCTCTCATTTATTCTACAATTGGATATCTACTTTTTTCTATATGGATCTTTGCCAAAATTATATTTTTCCATGTAAAAGAAAAAATAAAAGACTGGAAAGTGCAGCGGTTCACATGCATACGTAAGCAAGTTGTTATTTAAGGTAAAAATTTATGCTTTTAACTATTATTTGTATTAAGTTTCATTGGTACTTATGCATATGTGAGAGGGTTAGCTTTTGTCACTGTCAGTGATTATTACCCACTATTTAGGACTTATTCTTTAAATTGTGACCTAGAATTTTAGTGAAAGTGTCAATAACTCAATATACATTCATTATTATACGAACACCTTTAGCATTTCGACCAAATCTCCAGGAGATTGTCCTGTTTGCAACCTTGCTTAATGCAGATAATTGTAATTCAAATTATGATGACGTAAATAATGAAAAGTTTGATACCTTTTTAGTAAAACACTTGCCTTCTCCAACATTTATGCTGCTGCTGACTCATTTTAGCACATGTGGCTGCATAAAGTATGTCGCTTTCTGCAATTTTTGTCCTTTCTTTTATATTTCATGGGTAACATTTGAAACTGCTTTACAAGTGTTCAACGTAAACAAAAATTATCATTGGATATCTTTCTCACTCTGATTGCTGCCTTCTATAGCCACCCATTACTGTTGTTATTCGATAGAGTAAATCCTCATTATTCATGGTTTTAATTAACCACTAGCCTAGTTCTGTTAAATGAGGATGAGTTAAAAATTACTCTCTTCCCTTATACTTTGCTTGGCATTTTACTTTTGATACTAAATCATCTTTAATAGTGAAAGTTCCTTGCCTGTGATTTGCGATTTGCAAATTTCTCTATGATGGTATTGCGTAATTATGCTGCAGTTGTTGTGCAAATAATTGTATAAATGTATAACCCTCGAGCATCTTTTTTCGTGAAACTTTTACTCTCTCGATTAACATGTCAACTTCTGGTGGGCTTCTTATAGGGCTAGTGATAAATGCCAGAAAGAGAAAAGAAAGACGATAAACGGGGATGATTTGTTATGGGCTATGGCAACCTTAGGTTTTGAGGATTATATTGCTCCGCTGAAGGTCTATTTGGCTAGGTACAGAGAGGTATCTCAAGCTCTCTTTTCTTATCCACTATTCTCTATTCTTTGGCGGTTCACTTTCTCCTTGAACCCTTTCGATCTACTACTACTATTTTGCTTATCTGCTCCCATGATTTGATTTAAAAAAACAACATAGATAATGTCTTAGAGCTTTTCTTGACTGTTTCTTCCCTACTAGAAAAAAGAAAAGAAAAAAGATGCACAAGTCCGAACTAACCCTCTTCTCTTTTGCTCTTTGTACTTCGCCTTGGTTGATGATATGGAATGACCTTGATGCTACAGTTAGAGGTAAATAACAGTAACAATACATTTCCATTTATTCAGTTGCCAATTTCACGATATGAATTCTAAGTTGTGACCTATGACCAGGGTGACACCAAAGGTGCTGCTAGGGGTGCAGATGGAGCTCCTAAGAGAGATACAGTCGGAACTCAGCTAAGTTCCGATGCACAGGTAACTTTTTAATGTCCACAAAACCACCATTATTTATCTCTACAATTATGTCGGTAAAAAGTAATGCATTTCCCTCTCAACTCTTACCCCATGGATGACTTTGGCAGTTTGCTCATCAAGGCTCTTTTCCACAAGGCTTCGGCTACTCAAACTCCCAAATCGAATATTAAGTGAGTTTCCTTCTCCAAACCATCATTTCTCTCTATCTTTTATCTATGTTTTCTAGTTCTGGAAGAACCATACATACGTTGAGCACATCATATCTATAAATGCACGACGCTTTTGGAACAGGGAGCAAAATGTCGTTCGGCTCTCTGAAATTGCGAGATAGCTGCAAAGATGCAATCTCAGGATACAATGTTGAGTTGATATAAGCTTTAGTGTGGCTGGGATTTCTATAGACACACATATATATAAATACATATGTAAACGGAAATAGAGTTTGTGCTATTATCCTTTGCTATTTGTGATTTGTATATCTCGGAATCTCTAACATATTCTGTTTTTGTAATTGTTTAGCATTTGATGATAAATCTTCAATGATTGATGTTTAATGGTGTGCTCTTGACTGAGCTGCCAAATTAAGCCCGGCCCAATTTCAGACTTGGGCTTTGAAAAATTAAGGCCGAATAGAGTTTCGGTCTGACCCGGTTAATTTATGAATAAACTGTTCCGGGCTGGGTCAGACGCCACAAAAACTAAGGCTGGATATATTTAACCCAATGGGTTCAGTTTGGCCCGAGTACTAATGTGTTCTAATAATACCATCATTATAGAATGTATAAATAGAAAATTATTCGATTTTTGAGAATATATTCCGAGATAGATTAATCACCCAAAATGGTCTATCGCTATATCATGGTAAATAAAGTTTATATCATGGTAAATACTAAATTATCTTAAAAAGTTTGAACTAATAAGGATATTATAGGTGTTTCGAAATTTGTAATAGGGAGTATAAGGTTACTTAGAGCATCTCCAGCCGAGAGTCCCTAAAAGGGGATCTCGGCACTATTCCGGTGGAAAGGGGTTCTTTCCAGATTTCATCTCCAGCCGCAAGCTCTTCCCCCGAGCTTTCTCTTATTTTTAATTCGTTATTTATTCAATTTTTGATATATTTTTTTAATTCATTTTTCATTTCACTTTTCGTTCAATTTTATTTATTTAATTTATTTTATTTTATTTTCAATTAAAAAAGTAATAAAATTTTTGGATTTTTTTTTATTAAATTGAAACAAACATTGATTTAAACAAACAAAGTACAACATAAAGAGAAATAATTTTAAAAATACGCAAACTAATTTGGGTCACTACGCGCCCACATCTCTTCGATCAAATTGTTGTAAAGATTGCTGTGTTTGGCCCTATCGCATAGCGACGCGTTGCTCTCCACGTACTCCCAAAATGAACCGCTAGCTCCTCGATACGCTCCACCATTTGCAGAAGTAGAGGCTTCCTCGTCAGGTGGAGCCCAATTTGTCGCGTTTGCTCCTTCATCATCGATTATCGTGTTATGAAAGATAATACAAGCATCCATGATATCTTGTATACTATCACGATATTAGAGTCGTGACGGGCCGCTGATCATACCCCAACGGATTTGTAAAACTCCAAAAGCGCGTTCCATATCTTTACGCGCCGCCTCTTTCAGAACTTTGAAACGCCCCACTTTTTCATCAGTGGCGTGTGGTGGGGCTGCAATAAAAATGAGCCACTTCGGATAAATCCCGTCGGCGAGGTAGTAGCCCATGTTGTATTGCCTTCCGTTGGCAAGGAAATGAACCGGAGGTGCTATTCCTTTGACGACGTCGCTGAACACCGGCGATTGATTGAGAATGTTGATGTTGTTGAGCGCTCCAGCTACCCCGAAAAAGGCGTGCCATATCCACAGATTGTGAGATGCAACAACCTCAAGGATGATGGTAGGGTGACCCTTATCCCCACGTGTGTACTGGGCCCTCCACCTCACTGGACAATTCTTCCATGCCCAGTGCATGCAGTCGATCGAACCGAGCATCCCTGGAAAGCCGTGGCGAGCCTCGTGCATTGCCAGAATTCGTTGACAGTCATCTCCGGTTGGCTTCCTCAGGTAATGACCACCGAAGATGGTTCGAATCGCCGATGCAAAGTTTTTCAACGAATCTATAGTGGTAGTCTCCGACATCCGCAAGTACTCATCGAATTGGTCGGCGGGACCCCCGTAGGCGAGTTGACGTATAGCGGCGGTGTACTTTCTGCAGTGTTGTGAAACCCCGCCTACCTATTGCATCATCTGGTTGTTGGAAATACTCGACGCGACTCTCCAACACCCCCACGATGCGCAAGAATAGATGCTTTGACATCCGGAAATATCAAAGGAACAAATTGTCGGGGTATGTGGGCCTCTCAGCGAAATAGTCGGAGAAAAGTTGG
>CM038118.1:33406100-33433006 GCA_001642375.2 Mentha longifolia | reverse complement strand
GCCGGAGGATGAGGAGGAATCGGATGAAATTTAGGAAGAGCTCGACATATTGATGAAGTGAAATTGTAGAAAATAACGATTTTTTGTGATAGATTTGTGTGATAATTGTGTAGAAATTGTGTATAAATAGTGTAGAAATTGTATATGTAAGTGTGAGAATTTAATCATTTATAGGGAGGAAGGAAGAAGTAGCCGTTATTTTCCAACGGCTAATTTGAATTATTATTATTATTATTATTATTTTTTTTTTCCGGCTGAAAATTAGATTTTTTTTAAAAAAATTTGCTGTATGACGTCAGCACAACAGGGCGCGAGCCAGGCTCCCACTTGCGTACTGGGCTCGCCGGATGCGTGGCTCGCCAGCGCGGCCCAGGCTCGCACGCGAGCTTGAGCCCCCGAGCTCCAGTGCGCTGGAGATGCTCTTATACCGTTACCTAGAGATTTCGTTGACCACTACTGGGAGCTTCAGCCAATTAGTCTGTACTAGCTTCTGCCTAAATTTGCCCCTTGGTTTGTGTAAATGTGTATATAATTATTAGGGATGAATATTCGGTTTTCGGCATAATTTTTCGTAAAATCACAAAAATTGAAGTTACCGAATTTCGAGAAAAAAAAAACCAAGGACTGAAGTACTCGAGAAACTGAATCGAAAAATCGAAATTGAAATTAATTTTTTTGGTTTTTTCCTGAATTATTTTTAAAAATTGTCAAAAAAAATATTTTTTTGATTTTCTCTTTTCTAACTTTAATCAACATACTTAATTTCATCCAAAATAAATACCAGTAATATTATCAAGTACAATAAAATCATAATATTATTAAATACAGTATTAACTACAACCAAAGTATGCTAAATAAACATTACAATTACAAAGTCAAATACAACCGAATACAAAAAGATTCATATTTCCTTATTATTCTAGATTCATATTTCCTTATTATTCTTTTAATCTTTTTTAGCGTTTTAATAATAATAATAATAATAATAGTAATAATATATTTTAGTTTTTTCGGCTGATAGAAAAAAAAGGGAATCAAAAAGATATTTTTTACAAGTTTAAAGAAAAAAAATGAATTAACTAAACCGAATATGTAATTCAATTCGGTTTTCGGGTAATTGTGATCACCTAATAGAGTAATTAATAATTATTAACCAAAAGGGCAATTTTAAAACAAGCAAAATTTTAACCGAAAAATAAGGAGGAAAGCAGCGGGGGTGATTGTTTTTGGTAAAAATTGTTATTTGGTAATTCTATACACAACCCCCATTTTACTCCTTAAAGCCCCTTAATTATTATATTAATTAAATTATTAAGAAATTTACTCTTATACCCCGACGCTTGCAAATCCATCATCTCCCCTACTACTTCTGCGTGCAGGCCATTTATATTTTTCTCACAGGGTCGTCAACAGCCTCGACGGCGACAATCGGTCAAACCTCTAATTCGAAGCGTTGTAGTGCAATCCAAATAGATCAATGTTTTGAGCATGAAGAATGAATTACAAAATTGTCTATTTCAATTGAATATTCAGAGGGGAAAATGATATCTTCTCCCACTATTAATGACTATCTGCTTAAAACAATCCAAATTTTTCCAAAGTTAAAATGGAAAAAAAATTCTAGACTACGAGCATAAAATTAAAATGAATGACAGAGTGGAAGAAATGACACTTGATTCTTAGTCCAGTTGTTAAAATGCCACAGATTAGTCGCCAACATCATTCATTTGCCATTGCTGTGCTATTTCATAATTTCATGTGCACTGCAAAATTTATCATGCAGTCGGCAACAACGGATGATAGGCTTAACTCTTCGGGTTGAGAGTTTGGCTGTCAAAATAATGGGTCAAATTTTAAAGAGTTTGTCGTGGACATAGAAAATGTAATGTTTGGGAGAGCCGTCGGTGATATTTTGTGAGGAAAACGTAGGGGCTGTATGTCTAGAAAGAGAGAGAACATTTGGGGGCTGTGAGGGCATGGCAGTAAATTTAATAATTAATTTATTATTATAATAATTAAGATGGTTGTGGGGAGTAAAATTGTGGTTGTGTATAGAATTACCCATTGTTAAATAGTATAGTACTTTCTCTGTCCCCTTCTACTAGAGCCCGTTCTTCCGTCCCCGTCTACTAGAGCTCGATTTTATTATTCTAAATCTATTATTATAATAAAATGGCTTCAGTAGAAAGGGACGAAATGAGTATACACCTTTGGACTATCTACTAAAGTAACAGTCAACTGACACGCAAGCAATCATCAGTCACAAATATGACCGCTGGGTAACTTTAGCACATTACTTCACTTACTAGGACGACGACGTATATTTACCTATATACTGCTCTCGTGCTGTATTTTCGTATATATATTTTTTTATTTTTAGTCTAAATCTTAACTCAGCAACAGTACTTATTGCCTCTCTCGCTTTTCTCCCTCACTCTCTCTCTCTAAAAACCCTCCCGGCTTTCAATTTTGCTGAAGAAAACACCACTTGAGGTACTCTTGTTTTACTCTATTAGAATGTTATTGCACGTGGATTTTCGCTGCTCTCGACGAAAAATTAGTTCTTGCAGTTCTCTTGAATTCACTTGCGCTGTTCTCGCCCAAATTTTTAGTTCATGTTGTATTTTTTATGTTTAATTATGCATCTGGTAGATTTTTGTGCTTAGGGATTTTCGTTTAGTTCTAGGTTATTGTTTAATTTGTAGGATTTTGGTGTCAAGGTTAACACTTTCGGTTATTGAATTATGAAATATTGATCCAGAAATCTTGATTATGGAAGATGAGCGCGGTGCCGGGAGTCACGATGAAGGTGGCGGCTCGGACCCGCCTTTGAGTAGTAAATTGGCTGGTGAGAGCTCTGTGGAAAATATGGGAAGTGATAATCAGGTTGAGGAAGCTTTTGTAGATGGAGATGGTGAGGAGATAATGGTTGAGGTTGTGGGTTCCGATGTTTATGTCGATGGGATTAGTGGCAATGGGGAGGGCGATTCCGATATGGGAGAAGCTGGGAACTTGGAGGATAGTGTGGTGGATAAGAACGAAGAATCCACGGATGTTTTTGGAGACGGGGATGGGAATAAGATGGAGAAAAATGAAGAATCTCTGGGTGTTTCAAGAAAAGGGGATGGGAAGAAGATGGTGGAAGGTGGTTTGGGGTCATCAGAGTCGAGGGATGAAAAACACGAGAAAATAGACATCAATTTGAGTGAATCTGTGGGAGTTGAGGATGAACAAGTTAGCGCATTGCCTGTAGGAGGGGTTAGTGGTGTCGATGTTGAGGAGTTGAATCCGGGAATTAAAGAAACTGCAGCTCCTACAGAAGTTGCCGGTGCATCTCCTATGGAGATTTGTGAAGAGGAGAAAACTCAAGATGATACAGTTGTTAAGGATAGTTCTGAGGTAGTGGTATCTGAAACTTCAAGCAATCCCGTGGAAGCTGTTTCTGAAGAAAAATTCAATCTTGCCGAGGAGAAAGAAGTATTGCCCTCGAGTGATAATTCAAAGGATTCTGTGAAGTCTGAAGAAACACGTGCTGATAATGATGATGTTGTTGGAGAAGTTGATCCAGTTGATGCTAGTGGTGGGGAAGAAATTTTAGACTCTGTTACTCAGAAAGATGGTAATTTGAAGGCTGAAGCCGGATGTCCAAGCACTGATGATAAATCTGTTACCGAAAAAGATGAATTTCCAGCAGGAAGTGAGAAACCGGTTCCTAAATCGGATGCCCTAGTTTCAGAGGTTTCAGAGCTTGAGGCAGAAGAGACTGACCGTGTTTCTCATGCTGGTCCAGACTCTGTTCATGAAAACTCTATTGAGAATCAAAAGGGAGAATCCGGAGGTGTGGAATTTGGTAATGTGCTTTATATTCACAGTTGTAGCATCAAATACTAATCTTCTTGTTTTATGTTGTGTAGGTAATGAAGACAATTGCCTCGATGCTGAAGTTAAAGATGATGTGGAGGAAACTGTGCAGAATGAGAGCTCGACTAGCCCATCTGAGAAGGAAATTGTGCAGCCAGATTCTGGCATCGACTCAGAAATAGTGGGAGCACAACAAATGAAAGATCTGGAAGGGGGTGTACCTGGTGAAAAAGTCGAGGAGATTAGTCCGGAAGTTTTAGGAAATACTTTATCTGGCCATGAAAATGCTGACATTCCCACGAAAGGTGATTCTGCTGAGATTATTAATCTTGGAGAAGAAGGTGCAGAGGCAGTGGCAGTGGCAGAGGCTGAGACTGCTATGGTGACTGAAGAGTGTGGTCTTCAAAGTACAACGCAAGGGGTCGATTCACAAGCAACTGAAACATCAAATCACGAGGCTGAGGATACTAACATGGTTGCAGCTGATTCTGATGTTATTCAAGTCTCTTCTACTGAGATCTCTCTGCTTGATGAAGGTAGCATTAAGGAGTCTAAGGAAGGAGATGAATTGCCGAGGGAGTCTAATGGATTTCATGTTCCTGAGGCAAAACCTATGGATGTTGATGAGGAAAGAGAATCTGACCAAGCATATCACGACGAGGGGCCCTCTTCTGAGAGTGAAAAACCGAAGATCTCAAATGAAGTAATGGTGAACTATGCGGGATTCTTGAAAATGAAGCAATTCAATTACTTGATGTCTCCCAATGACGAGGGAGGTTATGCTACTTCAGATCTGGTGTGGGGTAAAGTTCGAAGCCATCCATGGTGGCCGGGGCAAATATTCGACCCAGTAGATGCTTCTGAGAAGGCTGTTAAATATCATAAGAAAGATTCTTACTTGGTAGCGTATTTCGGAGACCAGACCTTCGCTTGGAACGATTCTTCTGCACTGAAGCCATTCAGGTCATATTTTTCCCAGATTCAGAAGCAGAGTAATTCCGAATCATTTCATAATGCAGTCAGCTGCGCGTTAGAAGAGATTGAGAGACGAGTGCGGCTAGGGTTGTTGTGTCTTTGTACACCGAAGGATGAATATGCTAAGGTCGAAGCTCAAGATGTGGAGAATACTGGGATTCGGGAAGAATCAAACAGAAGACTCGGAGTGGATAAATCGAGCTCCGCATCTTGTTTTCAACCTAATGAACTTCTCGAGTTCATCAGAGGTGTGGCTCCTCGTGCTTCTTCTGGATCTGATGGACTGGATCTTGTGATTGTTCGAGCGCAGCTATCTGCTTTTTGTTGCTTTAAAGGGTACCGCCCCTTAACTGAATTTCCTGCAACTGGAGAATTGCTCGAAGTTGATGAAGATTTTGAACAGATAAGTGACGAAACAGTTGCTTCGCACAAACACAGACCAAAAGAAGGTGCTCAGTCTAGGAAAGAAAGAAGCTTGATGGAATTAATGGGAGATAGGGAATATTCGCCAGATGCTGAAGACGAGTACTTTTCCGGAGATGATGGAAAATCTGGGAAGAAAAGGAAAACACTCGATCCTCTAGGAGAAGGTTCAGACAAGAGAGTAAGTTTCTCTACAGCAAAAGCACCTGGACCAGCCGGTCAAGCTTCGAAGCCTTCCTTCAAGATTGGCGAATGTATCCGTAGAGTAGCCAGCCAATTAACAAAGGGTGATGAAATGGCAGTCGATGGTTCTCAAGGTATATACGAGCCTTCTGAAAAGAAAAGCATGGTGGTTTCAGCGGAATCTTTATCAGTAAATGAGATTCTATCTCAACTTGAGGTGGTGGCGCTAGATCCCAAGAAACGGCAGAATCATCTCCAGAATGATATTCGTGCTTTCTTCATGGGGTTCAGAAATTCAACTGCTGTAACTAGACGAGGTCGAAAGAAGAAATCTGAACAAGCAGTTGGTGGATCTGGCGAAGAATTTGAATTTGATGATGTGAATGACTCCTATTGGACTGATAGGATTGTGCAGAATTATTCTGCAGAGCAGCTTCTGCATGAGAGAATGAATGGAGGTGGGAATCTTCAACTCGTGCCTTTTGGCATGGATAAGCCTGGAAAGGGTCGTAAATCTAATTCTAGGAAGAGATATTCGACTGGGAGCTCTCCGAATTCAGCCCCTGAATTCGATGAAAGTGCTAAACGGATCAAGCAAGAGTCGTCTCCAGCAGAGCTTATATTGAACTTTGCAGAAAGGAACTGTGTTCCCTCGGAAATTAGTCTGAACAAAATGTTTAGACGCTTTGGGCCTTTGATGGAATCAGAGACAGAAGTTGATCACGAGGCTGGTTCTGCTAAAGTGATCTTCAAACGGGGCTCAGACGCTGAAGTTGCTCGAAATAGTGCCGAAAAGTTTGCAATATTTGGACCAGTTCTCGTTAATTACCAGATAGGATACTCACCAGTTATCTCAGTGAGAATTTCGCCCATTACACTGTCTCTGCCCCATGAAGAGGCAAATATGATGCTATAGCTATGAAGATTATGGTTAGTTTCTTCTCATCCCTAATGATACTTCGCAAAATGCTATTGATAAAATATTTATTTGTTACTTTCCTGTTTGTATTTTTAAGTAGGCTGATTGCTATATAAAGTTGAGAGAGAGAGATTACTGGCCTAGTTAGTGAAAAATTGCTTTGTCGACATCTCCTTTTGCTTGTTCGGGTTATAGATGGCTTTACGATAATAACTGTGAATGCGGAGACTATGCTATCAAGCTTACACCTGCATCTAGTTGAGATTATTGGCTTGTTTACTCAGCTATACCGCATATCTTTTCATGTGCTTCGGTTCGTCTTTGTTTCATTCCGGCTATTCTGATTAGTTGCTATCTTCTCCAATTAATCAGAAACTGGTGGGGCATGTTTACTCTGGATGAAAACTAGATAAAAATAGTATGCATGGATTTAAGCTTTAACAATTTTGAGCTGTGTTTGGTTGCCTATTCCTTCAAGTACTCAATTATATGCACTCTCTGTTTAATCCATCAGGCAAAGTAAATGCTCCAATTAATATGCTCTTTTCTTGGAAGGGATAGCATTAAGGAGCATCTGATATATTCTTGTTCGTTTCCAGTACATGCTCGTGAAAATCGTGGCTTTATAATCTTGTCAGTTTTCTCCTTTGCAGGCGTTGTTTATCTGACTTCACGGTCACATTATCAATTGCTCCGTGTTAGATGATTGGGGATGCACAGGATCTAGCAGAAACCCCAGAAGAGAAGAGGAGGAGGAGGAGTTGAGCTAGTGAATTTATTTATTTACTGGGTATCTGTAGTTTATTTGCATTGTACTAAGAGATGTTTCTTTGTTGTATTCAAGAGAATATTTTGAATCTGATTTTGCATCATCATTACTAGCTTTAGATACCTACTACTATGTTGAAGATCTTTGCATATATAACTGCATTTAGGTTTTTTCTTAACGTTGATTTACTACCAGAATCTCTTGTCTATTGCCCTATCTTCTGTATTTAACGTTGAGGGGATAATAAATATCCGCAGCTTGTACTCGCAGGTGATGAGAAAATCATAAGTACTCTTTTACGAGGTAAGGATCATCGAATCTTTTTATCTTGAGTACGAGACTTTTCTCGAATTGATTTAGGGCAAACAAATGGCTTTATTTATTAGAAGACAAACGCACCCTTGAAAAAGAAAGATTACAATAAAATTATAAAATAAATAAAAAAGGGCCTCGTTACATCCGTTAAAATTCAACATGTATATCCAAGTATCCAACTTGAGTTAGGTGAGTGCACGTCGATCTTGAGTGGCTGTGTTAACCTCCTTCGAGAGCGTTTTGGCATTGAGACTTATTAGGGTCCGTTTGGTAGCCGAAAAAAGGCTAGATAAATATATTTATCTCGATTTATACAGTGTTTGGTATCCGATAAATATAATCTCAACGGCCCGTAAAATTGCTTGGGCCCGTACTGAATTTACTATTACACTTGCATATACTATCCCGCCCAGGGACGGAGCCAGAAAAATTACATGGCGGGAGCTGAGTTCCATGTTTAAGATTTGAAAAACAAATTTATGTAAAATGTAATTAGGTAGCATGGGCTTATGTACTAAAATGTGCATAATATACAAAGAAATCATAATTTTATAAGAACTATTTTTTTTTTTTTTTTTGGGGTGGGGTGGGCTTAAGCCACCCCTCAACTACATGTGACTCCGCCACTGATCCCGCCTCTACCCCGTCATAAGTCGTGATAAGTATTGTTCAATTTTAATTATCATTTTTTTTTTAATTTTCAATTTTTATTTTCAATTTTTTATTTTCAATTTTAATTATCAATTTTTTATTTTCAATTTTAATTATCAATTTTTATTTTCAATTTTAATTATCACTTTTTTATATTTCTTATCCCAACTTATCTATATTTATACCAAACACACAATATATTTCTTATCCCAACTTATCATACTTTTTTTTATCTCAACTTATCACACATTTTCTTTTCTGCCCTTTCTCGGTATTGCTACCAGACGTTATAGGATAAGTAGAGATAAGGTTAATCTAAGATATGGTAACTTGATGATTGAGATAACATCAAGACTAGGCCGTGTTTGATAACAATTCTAATAATGTCTATATTAATAGTACCAACACTAATAATAGAGCATAAGCTTATGTAACTAGTGTTTGTGGAGTGTTTGGTAACATATATCAAATTCTATTCTAACTTACACAATTACTAAAATAACCCAACATTTTTTATCAAATTACAAATTCTACCAAGAGCCATATACCCCCTGATTTCTCTCTAGTGTTTTCTCGCTCTAGATTTCTATCAAGAGAAGCTGCTATGAGAGCAATGGCGGTGGTTGGATGTTGTTGCTATACGGCGACTCGAAGCAAGGCCTTACTCCACTTCTACTGTAGCTCCACGTCGACGAGATGACAAAGCTAGACTCTTGCCGGCGTACATAGAGAGAGAGAGAGAGTTAGAGACAGAATCAAAGGAGGGGTTGCAGCGCCTTTGCCCCTGCTTCTGCTGTGGCGGTGGCGACTTTTGCCACGGCAGTTCGATTTGAGGAGAAGCAAGGCGAGTTGGGGACGAAACCGGCGATGTCAGGGGTTCATGGAGGCGGTGTTGTGATATTGGTGGTTGCCGGAATAGATTGAGGTAGAAGAAGAAAAATCGAAGCAAAAAAAGAGGTGACGAGAGGGAGAGAGAAAAGTGGGGCTGCAATTTGGGGATAAAAGAGTAAAGCCCATTTTACTGTACACCCCCTACTAGTTATATGAGGGGTGGGAGCACTTAAATAATAGAGACTAAACAGTGTTTTACAGCGGGCCATTGATGTAACATCGGGCTTGCTACTTTAGCAATAGAGCCTACCAAACACTATATATTCGTGCGTTTGGTATCTGTGTTCACTTATCAAGGAAGCCCGTATTTCACGAGAAGCCCGTGTTATATTCACCTTTACACCTCAAAATTCACTCCCTTTCTATTGGACCCTCACTCCCCGTTAAAACACTGTAGAAGTACAATATCCTCTTTCCACCCATATTACCCTCCCAATGAAGAAGCATCCTCCAGTCCAAACATTGGAAAATCTTCCAATCCATCATCGAAACAAAGCAAGCAAGCATCTGCACCAAGTGATTGAAGCTCCATTCCCAAATCCAACTCTTCCCGAATTCAAGCCAACGCCATCAACTCATCATCCTTCAAGACGTCTTCCTATTTCCTCGGTGTAGCAGCCTTGCACTTGCTCGATCGCAGACGAGGAAGAAACACACGTATTGAAGACCGCAGACAAGGAAAAAACATTTGCTTCTTCTCGGAGCTCTCGAAGAAGGCAGCGGCGTCCCCCTCTGGCAGAAGCGGCGTTCCTAAAGTTGTGGGAAATTAGGGTTGTAATATTTAAATTTTAGAAGGGTAATTTAGTAATTTTCATTCTTTTATCATGTTTTGTTCCTTCATAACGGGCACCATATTTTGCATAGCTTGTTTGGTAAGGGATGTAAAACCCATATTGTATAATAATATGGGCTTTAAGTCATGATATGCTTAGATATCATGAGATATCTAGGCTACCAAACAAGCTGAGGATCTGCCGAAAATAGCTTTTAGGGCAATGGTGAGGCCACGACACAACTCTATCGTTTTTGTTTATTTCTTGTGTTTTTGTGCAATTTTGGCTCCAATTCTATCCCATATATGTGTGATTATTACCCATTTGAGACGTCCTCCATATATATGTGTATTCCATAAATAGAAAGATTCTCTTACCAAAATTACTTATTCATCCTCACTTTATTCTTACTTTTCCCACCTTCTAACTATTTTTCCCACATTCTCCCTACTTTATCTTATTTTTTCATTTACACCAACTTTATTTTAAACTGCGTGCCGTTTCTCTCTGCACATATATGGGGGACGGAAGGAGTAGTATATAATTCATAAATATAACATTAAAATAAAGTGGTAATAACTTAATATAGTTATTATAACAGAGTAGGGCTGCAAACGAGCTGAGCCGAGCCGAGTATTGGCAGGCTCGGGTTCGGCTCGTTTAATATTTTACATGTTCGGGTTCGGGTTCGGGTTCGAGTTCGATTCGAGCTTTAAATTTGTGCTTGAGCTCGGCTCGAGGTAAAAAATTTAAGTTCGAATCCAGCTCGAGTTCGGCTCGCTAAATATTCGATAAATGGTTCGCCTCGAGTTCGATTCGGATTTGAGCTCGAATCCGGCTCGTGAAAAGCTCGAATTTTATTTTAATTCGAGCTCCTCTCGATTTTAAGCTTGTTTAAAAGACATGGTTTAAAATATTTTTTTAACATTCCAATGAAGAAAGATTAAAATAAAATTCATCAAACAAAAATTTAAATTTTTTAATACTATAAAATAATAAATAAATAAATAAATAAATGTACAATATATTAAATAAATTAATGATAATTGGTGATATATATTAATGTTATAAGTTAATATTTTCTAATAATAATTGTGGTGTAGTGCCTAATTAGCTTTGGTTGTGATTTGAAATTAATTTTACACCTAAATGCTACTAAAGCTCATTTACAGGCTTGATTAGAGGTTCGATTAAGAGTTCGCGAACATGCTCGATTAACGAGTCGAATACCATAAAGCTCGAGCTCGGCTCGTTTATTAACGAATTCGAGTTCGAATGAGCTTTTACCGAGTCGAGTACCGAGTAAGTCCCGAGTAACTATGCTCGTTTGCAGCCCTATAACAAAGGAAAAGTAAAAATTTAGTCACCTATAAAAAAATGGTACTAATATTAGTCACTTTTTGAATAAACATACTAAAATACCGTTAAGGAGGGTACTTGCTCTGGATATCATGATGATTACACGACTAGATTTGAGCTCGCATGGTCATGCGACGCGATCGTGTTGAGTAATGACAACATAGGCTAACTGTCATGAACATGTGTTGGGCGTGAATAATTGCACAATTGCTCAAGGAAGGTGCTTGCTCTGGATATCATGATGATTACATGACCATATTTGAGCTCGTATGGTCGTGCGAAACGATCATGTTGAGTAATGACAGACATAGGGCGTGAACAATTGCAAAATTGTTTGAGGTCATACAACCGTGCAGTTATGATTGTAAGATTGCTCTTGATCGTGTAGTTGATCGGGGCTAGGGGTGTCACTGGGTGGGTAATACCTGGACCTGGCCCGGACCCGCTCAAGACCTGGTCCCTATTTAATTTGTGGTTCTGGGTCCGACCCGGTCAAATCCGTATATGCACTGGGTCTGACCCGACCCGACCCGTTCTTTCCAGGTTCGGGTTCGACCCGGCCGTTTTTTTGCTTTTTTTGCCCTTCTTCTCTTTTCTTTAGTATGTTTCAATATCAATTTATTATCTATGTACAAGATAATGACTTTTTTTATCAGACAAACCAACAAACCAACATCAACACTTTTGGATTTGGAGCGAGTAAAATCATTGGCCAACATTTCGAAGCAGAAAAATGTTGTCTAATAATGATGTAGCTTGCATTAAACAATAGAATTGATATACATAAAAAAAATGAAAGAAAATATTTTTCGAAGGCATGCAAACACTTATACAAGAACAAGCACCATGGTCACCTGTGTGTAATATAAAAATAGACTTATATGGCCATCTAACCACATCCCTCTAACACCATGACCAACTATAAAAAAAATAATAATAAAATAAAATAAAATAAATGCAGATGAATGAGATACGTGCCTATTAATTATGTGGAAGAATTTGATGACCCAACGTATATAGTGTAGTATTTTGTAACGTATATGCTTTTTATTTCTTAGATTTTTCACTTATTTATTTTCTTTCCCATATTTTTCACTTATTTATTTCCTTGATTTTTAAATTATTTATTATTAATATAACACGGCTCGCTACTTGGAGATGATTATGCACAGAGGAGATAAGAAAACTACTTAATTTTCAATCATAGGCAGTCTCGTTGATCATCCCACTAAAATCAACCTAATTTATTTGCTAATATAAAACTAATTTTCCAGAAGCTTTACAAAACTCACCCTTAACCAACTTAGTAGCAAATAAATCATCAACATCCATACATACCTACTTAGAAGCAAATGAATCATCAACCTCCATATAACAATAGATAAATAAATAACAAAATGTCATCCGTGGAGATAATTACCTCGACATATTAAGTTGTCAAAGAAGAAACAACCCAAAATTCGGAATTTGAAAAAACAAAATGGAAAACACAAAAAGTAGCCTGAAAAATAAAATAAAATAGCTGGCTCCAGGTCCGGGTCCACGGGTAATTACCCGACCCAGACCCATTCAAATTATAATTTCCGGATCAGGATCTAGGTCCGGGTCCTTAGTGTAACGGGTGGGTCTGGACCCGGAACCGTAGCTTTTTAAGCGGGTCCGGGTCCGGGTATACCCACCCATTGACATCCCTAATCGGGGCAATGGCAGGTGTGCATGAGCACACAAATGCCATCGGTTCATGAGTTGTGGTTGGCTCGGCGGCACATACGACTGCATGTGCTCGTGCACAAGTAGTAGTGGGCCCACAACTCCTTTAAAGATCATATACAATTATTTAAAAAATGATGCTCCTTATTGACCTATTTTTTTGTTACATTGCCCCAACGATAAGTGGGTGGGTTGAGATAAAAAAAGCAAAATATTACCCGTTGAATTACATTTCCAAGTATTTTCCTATTTTTGTAATAAAATTTAATTAGTCGTATGACTCTTTTTTCAATGAATTATCATGATACTATAATTTTAGCATATTTTTGGCAACATATTGTATATATACATTTTTTGATTTTTCTACATACAAGTATAACATAAAATTATTCCCCTTCAATTTTCACTAGATCAAACTAGTACTAATATATACTTTTTGTCCGTATTCATATATTGAACGATTTTGGATATAGAGTTAGATAGTTTTTGAAGAATTTTGATATATGGAGTTTGGTTCATATGAGAATAAATTCTGGTGTGAGAAATATGAATGAATTTGGACCATTGATCTTAGTTAGATCTATGGTTGTCATTGATTTAAGCATGATTATAAGGCACCATAAGCATGATTCTGTTTAAGCATCAATTTGTACAGTCATAAGCATAGTTATTCCATAAGCATGATTTTATGCATACTTAAGCATGATTTTATAAAGCTTTAAACATTGTTCTCATATTCTCACGCTAAGATTTATTTGCACGCGAACCCTTCTCTTGATATATGTATTCAATTATCATGAAAAACTTTCACAATTTTCACGATTATAGCTATACCCGAGTGCCTCATAAGATATCAACTCTAACTGAGATCTATCATCGATTAAGAATTTGAGTTAAAATTTTTTATTTTATTTTATTTTTAGAATTGGAATTAAAGTTATAAGGATAAAGATTCCATGTGTTCTCTTTGATGGAGAAAGAAAATAATGAAAAATATTATCTCATAATATGTTCCCCACTTGTTTTATCATATGTTTTTCCTCTAAGGTGAAAAAGATGGAAAATTTTATCACTTTATGGAGCGTTTACTTTGAGGGACAATACTAATCCAATGAGATGGGATAAAACATCGGATGATAGAACTATTCTAATTCTATTTGTTTTGGTGAGATTGATATCACATGTTTAGTACTCCCTCCGTTTCCTCTCATTTGACGCTTATTGAATATATGAGTTGATACACCTATTATATTTATGATATTTCTATTTAGGAGAAATGACATGCTACTCACCTCCGGTGGGCACCTTCGTGGGCACCTCGTCGTTTTATCACGTTTGCATTGCTTTTTTTTTTTTTTTTTTAAATTTTTATTTTTATTCTATATTCTAGTATCTTAGAAATTAATTTACAAATTATAAAATTAATTTTAGAATACTTTCCCTCCTACACGGTGAAACTATCCATGAAAGAGAACATGGAAAAAAAGGAGTAAAAGGAGAATTTTTTTTCATTTCCCTCATTTTCACTCACTCAAAGAGAACACCCTTTAATACTGTTATGAAAAATGACCACACGATCTAGAAAGCAAGCAAACACACACAAATTGTTTACCTAGTTCGTCATGAATGACTATTTCAGGGGCGCTGTCAAGTCAGGATATTCTCTAATATTTCGGGTGATGATGATTACAATGAAAAATCGCTTTTAAATAGCTAAACAAAATCTTAATCCTAAACCCTTTAGGATTCAGTCTGGGCCTAAACGTGGGCCCAAAAAATTGGCTCGGGATGCCCGTAATCAAGGGCTACCGCCCTCAAACTCCTGTCCAACTCAGCGGCGAGTTGAATTGGCAGGACTTTTATGTACAGTTCATACACCAACAAATATTGTACTACGTTCCTAACTACAAATCAATCAAAATAATCATTTTAGATAAATTTTACATAATCATCAAAGCAGTATATATCCTTTATTGGGATAGTGGTCCATTGAATGTTTTTATAAAACATTGTTATTTTGGGTTGTGGGTCAAGTGAATTAATTAGCTGGACTGAATTCAATTTGATGTAAATCCATCTTATCAGATAAATCCTTTAATATACTACCTCCATCCCACTATATTAGGCACTATTCATTTGATTGACATTTCCGGCACGCATTTTTATCGAAATCTAGTACGTTTTAAAAATATAATTTTGAAGTATTTTTTTTTACAGAATACTATGAGTAGTATCCTGTAAAAAAAAAATACTTCAAAATTATATTTTAAAACCCATACTAAGTTTCGGTGGAAATACGTGCAAGAAATGTCAATCAAATGAATAGTGCCTAATTTAGTGGGATAGAGGTAGTATATACATACATCAATTTATTAGGGAAACCAACCCTATCCCTTGTTTCAAAAGCCCACGAATCTCGCCGGCTCTTCTCCAAAGAGTAGGTTTAGATTTCATACTGTGGAATCCATCCACAAGAATCTCCAAGAAATTGCCTCGTATAGAAATCAACATGTTCACGTTGTTGCTATGGTGTTTCGGATTTTGTTGGGATGAGTCGAGCGATGATTACAAGGTGGTTGCCATGTTCAGCGATATCGAAGAACATCGAATTACATGTGAAATATATAGTATGAAGAGTTATTCATGGAAGAAAGTGGATGGTTCGCATATGCTATACGCTATCACCGGCGTAGTTAAACAAGGGAAGATAGTTAAGGGGAAGCTTCATTGGGATTTTCATAGTGGGAAAAAGTGGGAGATAGTTGCTTTCAATTTGAAGAGGGAGGTGCTCTAAAATGTCGAGCAACCTTGTTACTCCGATGGTAGCTCGTGGGGATGTTTCGGAGTGCTTGAAGACCGTCTTTTAGTGTGTCGTTGGTATTATCCTCCGAATTATGGAGATGATAGTGATGTGGATATTTGGTTTATGAAGGAATATGGGGTGAAGGAGTCGTGGGAGAAGCTCATGAAACTCGTGCTTGTTGATCATCATGATCCTTGCGCTCATCGTCTTATCTGGAGTTCTCCATCCATCGCTTCAATTTGTGTTGGTGGAGAAGGAGGGAATGTATTCGGTTTCGTCGTATGATGCGGATGTGTTTGTTGAAAGTTTAGTCTCACCTCTAGGGTAGAGAGGCAATTAGCCCTACTTCCTTCATGTCTCCTATTTTTGTTTTTTTTGTTTTGTTTTTGGCAAACACTGATTTTGTTGTTCCTTGTTGAGTCCAGTGGTGATTACTAGGGTTTCTGCGTTGGTTAGGGTTGAAGAACTAGCTGGAGAAGGATATAAGAGAACTAGCTAGAGAAGGATATAAGAGTTTGAAAGTGTTTAGTTTCTCGCCTCTGTCCAGTCCAACTTGACACAATTCTTGAATATATGTGAAGGAGAAAGATTATACTATACTCCGTATCTTTTATGGGTTGTTTCATGTTAGGACTATTGCCACAATGAATATTTTGTTTCATCGGTAGCTTGTTTATTTTGGTAGTCTAATATAATTATTTTGGATTCGGATTCTCAGACACGGTTAGATGATTTATTTTGTTTCATCGGTAGCTTGTTTATTTTGGTAGTCTAATATGATTATTTTGGATTCGGATTCTCTGACATGGTTAGATAACGTGTCTACAATATTTCCAAAATCAGCAATAATTAAAAAATTTTATAATGAAAAATGAATAATTTTAAAAATATTGTGGACACGTGACAATTATGTAACGGTGCAACAAAGATCTGAATCCGATTATTTTTAGAGGTGGATAAGTCGTAACATTATTTGTTAATTATACTTTAACTAAAAATATAATAATCTTGACTCTAAAATGTTTTAATACTAACTTATTAACTACACAATTGTAAACAAAATTATCGTTATATTTCAATAATTAAATTTTATCTAACCTGTTGGATTTAAATGAGAACTTTTGTTTGATAAATTTCCTTTTCTTTAGTGTGACACAAGTTTCCTGCGACGGGCAGATTTCTTGGACCGGGAAGAATGAGATATATTTGATGATAGGCTTGATAGCTTTTATAGAGTTTAGAGCAATGTTTTAAGAACCGAACATGACTGATCGGTCGAACTGGTTGAATCGGAGAACCGGTTATGGCTCTGGTTTGATGAAATCATCGGGTTTCAATTAATTTTGGCCAGTTTGGCGGCAGCTAGACCGGGAAAACCGGTAATTATTAGAGATCAAGTCGATGTGGCTTTCGTTGCGATTTTTAAAACACTTGTTTAAAGTCATATACTCCAAAAGAAGAAAAAAAGATACAACGACTAAATAGAGAAGTGGAATATATATAAACCAAACCAAAGGGTAATTCTATTCGTAGCCCCCGTTTAACTAGTCATAGCCACCATATTTATTTAAATAAAAAAATTATTAGTGAATAGACTATTTTGTCCTCATAGCCCCCTAATCGACAATTCTCGTGTCATTTTTATCAAAAACATCCACAGATCACAGCCTCTGAAATTAAAGGCTTTTCACTGCCTCTGCAACTGCGAATGGGGATTGGAAGCAGGAGAGGACCCAAGATAAAATCACCGAGGGGGCTAGTCTATAGAAAAAAAATTCTTCAACGTGAAATGAACATAAATTTTTGACGAAACATACACTAATACATAAAAATTTCGTCGACCACCGTGGGGGCTTCAGCCTGCGCTTGCCCCCACGTAGGTCCGCCCCTGATTGGAAGGCTTCCTCACAATTGAAAAGTTGGTGTTAACTTTTATTAATAATTAAAAATGAATAATATTGTATTTTTTTTTGTGGGTTGCTTGAGAAATTAACGTGAAGGAAAACCGTCGATCGATTGTCTACTGGAGAAATTAATCTTCGTTGATACCCAAAATTTTCAAGCACTTTGCTAACTTTCAATGATAAATGATTTGAATATTCATTAATTTATTTTAAATGCCATGAGAATGTGTGTGGTAATTGGTGGCAGGGGAAGATGGGACGAAGAAGACGACTTTGCAGGTCTCAAAGAATGAATAGATTGGATTTATTGTTCTTCAATCAGAAACATGAAAATCTCCTAGTTAATTAAGAATTCTGTTAGTAACAAAAATTAGTAGTACTAATTTTTTTCATCAGAACTCAGCTGTGTTCTTCAAATTTGTGGGCTAAGGTATTTTGTTAGTTTTGTCTATTTGGGGCTACAAGGAGAAAATTGTATCTTCACCAATATTTTTATTATTTTATTAATTACGGGGGATATGAACAGTAAAAGTGGGCTATGTATAGAATTACCCCAAACCAAAAGTGCCGTTACGTTTCGGGCTGGATCGAGCCCATCGGCCCAATAACAAAATTTGGTGGGCTTGGTCTTATTTGTTTTCAGCCCGTTAAGGCATGGTTCAGCTCGGTATAAATTAAGGCAAGCTTGGGCCTATTTTTGCCACCTGTGCGGAGATACACGTTCGCACTCCACACGTTCGACAAAAGTCCTAAACGAAAGAATCATCGACTGCTTATGGGAATGCAATAATTGCTGAAAATTTAAAAGCATTGTTTCACAATTTCTGCACATTTCATCGTTTTAATGTTGAAACTGTAGAAAAAGTTCGACTCAAATTATGTTGCTAAAGCCAATAGTAATAGATAATTAAGTATTCCATTTAAGGCTTTGATCATCTTACGTACATTCAAATACAAAAACCTAAAAAGTCGGATCTCTTATTGTATCAATGGATTATAACACGTGAAAGATAAACTAGTAGGGCTTCACTATATTATACTCCCTCCATTTCGTCAAAAGAGCCCTGTTTCTTTATTTTATACTCAGCTAGAAATTTAGTAACTACAACAAAGGCCTCCTAATAATAGAAATTACACTAAGGCTGTATTTCTTTCGCCCCGAAACCTCAGGAATCTCTGTCATATCCAAATCTTCTGGTTTCATTCCATGAGGCAAAATCCAATCAAAATGGTAGAGAATCATAGCTAGTTGGACTTCTACGTTCGCAATCCCAAACCCGATTCCGGGGCAAATCCTCCTCCCCGCACCAAAAGGGATGTATTCCAAACTACTCGCTGAGAAATCCACTTGTTTTTCAAGAAATCTTTCCGGTTTGAAGCTTGTTGCTTCCTCCCAATACTTGGGGTCTCTTCCGATTGCCCAAGCATTCACCAGCAACCATGTTTTAGCCGGGATTCGGTATCCATTAACGACGCAGCTCTCTCTGCTTTCTCTCGGAAGCAAGAGAGGCCCCGGTGGGTGCAATCTCAGAGTCTCTTTGATCACTAATTTGATGTAGTTTAGTTCGTCGAAGTAGCGTTCGTTGACAGTATTGTTTTTTTCATCAAACACCTTTCTCACTTCTTCTTGTGCCTTTTTCAGAATGTTAGGGTTCTTGAGCATTTCTGCCATTGCCCAATCGACTGTTGTGGTTGATGACTCAACTCCAGCACCATCCTGTTTATTTTTTTCATTAGAAATGAATCGACCTCCCAATCTCTTTGTCATCATCATTGCTTAAATTTTGTGTTTTAGTTTCTTTGTTGAAAGAAGAATTAGATACGTAAGGAAAATGTATGTACAAAGCAAGGAGAAATATTTCACCTCTACGATTAGATCAGTGACTATAACAGTTATCAACAAGAGTTCATTAATCTAATTAAGATTTGTTATTTTTTTAATTAGTTTTTAATTTTAATTTGATAGTTAGATAGGGCTGATAAATTCAAAACTAAAGTACTTATTTATTTAAAATTTCTATATTTTAGATATAATAATATTAGGAGTAATTCTTAAAATAGTCACTTTCATATTACAAACCAAAAATTAGACATAAAAATAAAAAAAAACATAAAAATTAGCCATTCTTACCAAATTATCCCTGAATACACAAATACACGAATACATGACTACACGACTCGTGTATTCGTAGAATCCAAAACAAATGAAAATTACCCTTAAATACACGAATACACGACTCGTGTATTCTAGATAAATACACGAAAATAAATAAATTTAAGATAAACAATACACGAATACATGAGTCAGAGAGTTAAATACATGACTCGTGTATTCGTCGTGAATTCTAAAGACAGATTTTATAATTCTAATTCTAATTAAAGGTAAACACGATAATTAACAAAAAAATAGCTAGTATTTGTGTTTTTATTTTTATTTTATATAAGTGGCTATTATTTGGGTTTATAATAACAAAGTGGCTACTTTTAACTTTTAACCCATAATCTTAACTATGAATCATTATATTATTAATAATTTTGACTTAATTTCATGATAAAAACTACAAAGTTAAATAAATAAAATAACTGGTTGATGCACTTAAATTTGGACTAAAGGATCTTATCCACACTAAAATACTCCACTTCGTTTCTCATATTAGTGCGATTATTACCTGTTTGAGATGTCCCTCATATTAGTGTGTATATCTAAAATGCAAAAATTCACTCAGTAAAGTAACACTTTCACCCTTCAATTTTTACATTATTTTCATATTTTACCAAGATGGGCCCACCTACTTTTTCACTATCTCTTACTCTCTCCGGTCTTTTCAAGTTGTTACACTTTTCTTTTTGGACCGATCTTTTCAAGTTGTTACATTTCCTTATATGGTAAAGATTAACAACTAAAACACCTAATTAATAATAAATTAACACTTCAAACTAAAAATAATTAATTAACTAGTTAATTAATTAAAATAAAAAATGAAAAAATTAATTATTTGATTAAATATAATCAAAAAAGTGAAAAAACAATTTATTAATATTTCAGTTTTTATTTGTAATAAATAAAATATTAATTGTAATCTTAATTCATTAATCTCTTAAATTACCCAACTCACTTAAAACACTAAACACTTCTACCTGGATTCCTGTGCCGAAAAGAAATGTAACAACTTGAAAAGACTGGATGAAGTATTTTTTTTCCACTTTCTACCTATTCATTCCACTATCTTTTACTTTTACCACATTTCACCTATTTTTTTCTTAAAATATGTGCCACTCCTCTCTCCACATTAATATGGGGGATGGAGGAGTATTGCATAAAAAAAATATAAAATAAAAAGGAGGGATAGGAAAATGGTAAGAAATACTCCATCCGTCATAGGCTACTTGTCCAGTATATCTAATTGGACTGTCCCACACTATTTGTCCAATTTCTACTAAAGGAAACAATTAGCCTATTAAATGGCCCGCTACTCATCCATCATTCACTCACCTTTCAGCACGTATTCCAAAATAATTTAAATTGTAAAATTTTAAAGTGTTATAACTTGCTCATTTGTTCTTCGATTTTTATGATTTTTATACCAAATTAAAGGTATTGAGACGATCTTTTATTTAAGATCAAACATCAATATGTTTGTATGCGTCTATGATGCTCTAGTTTTAAAATAATAAAATTTACATTAAAATATTAAAACTACACCTTATCTTTAAACATACAACTTAAAACTCGTGCCGAAAAGGAATTGGACAAGTAGTCTGAGACGGAGGGAGTATTATTCTACAATATGGTATTCACCTTCTTTATCTTGTGTTTTAATTTCTATGATCGAAAATAAGTTGGGATAGTATATAGATTTGGAGAGAATAGGAGAAAAATAATTGACTAGGAAAAATTTCCTTTATTTTCTCACTTTTTCCCTCGAGGAGAACACCCCGTTATATGTATAAAGAATTATTGTTAAGGTGTGTTCTATTTGATGAAAAATTATTATGGGAAAAGAAGGGAAAATGGAACAATCACCTTTTAAAATTTTCCTTATTTCTCACATTTTCCCCTTCTACTCTTTTTCCTTTTTCCTCCAATGGAAGGAAAATATTTTCTCTCCATATTGGTGAAATAATATTTTCCATTAAAAAAAGAGTAAAATTCTTCATCATAAATAAGGACGTAGGAAAAGATGGGAAATAAAGAGAAATTTAAAGGGTGATTGTTCTTTTTTCCCTTATTTTTTCATGATAATTTTCCATCAAAGAGAAGACACCCTTAATCTTAAATTTGACTACATAATTGAGAGGCATTGAAATAAGTAGATATATATCATATGGAAATTTTATCACAGCAGAAATGTATTGAACATGAAACGGAGTACTAACCAGCAAAACGGATTTGATGTTATCAGTTGTTAAGGGAATTTCGAGAGATTCATCACCTTGTAACTTGAGCAGAACATCAAGCAAGTCACCTTCATCTTCTTCTTCTCTATCATCATCATCGTCATCAACCTTCGCTGCATAAGCTCGCCTCCGCTCTGCGATGATGCCGTCCGTTATCCTGTTCAGGCGACGATGGTGGTTCTCTATCTTCCTCTTCATCCCACTGAACAGCCGAAGGAATTTCAAAGAAGGGTAGACATCAACGATGTTGAAGAAAGTGAAAAAATCATGAGCTTCTTTGATTATCTCATTCAAGTTAGCCACTTCATCACTCTCTATTCCAAAGGCTGCCTTAATCATGATATTGATATTCGCAGTGCTAAGTTCTTCCGTTAGGTTCATCGTCGAGCCTTCGCGAAGAGCTATTCTTCTGCACATGTGTAGATTTTCTCCCTCTCGTATCGGCCGGAATGATTGAACGCGCTTCGCCGTGAGAAGCCGAAGCGTGCAGATTTTCCGCAGCTGCCGCCAGTAGTTGCCGTAGGGGGAGAAAGCTATGTCTGTGTTTCTGTAGCAGTTGATTTCGGTGGCGAGTAGAGACGGGCGGGAGGCGAAGACGATGTCGTTTGTTTTCAAGAATTCTTTAGCAGTTTCGGGGGAGGAGACGACTACGGCGTCGATTTCGCCTAGTTTAAGGTGCATCAAGGGTCCATACTTAGTGGCTAAGTTTGTTAGAGTGTGGTAGGGTGGAGCTGAACCGGCTAAGAGATGCAAGTTCCCTATAAAAGGCAACTTCCATGGCCCCGGAGGGAGATTCTTACTTGGCTTACTATATTTGGAAAGCACGAGCACGAGCACGAGCACGAGCATGATCACTAGCACAGACAGCATGATAGAGGAAGAGTCGAGCTCCATTACGGCAGGCTAGCTATGAAATGAAGATGAAATTGGAGGAAGAGTCGAAGTCTTGTGTTTTTCTTGACATTTTTCCCCTTTAAAATGGTTCGTGAATGAGGGCATTTTGGGTAATCTATACTTTACTCCATGACAACCCCATCGTGGAGTAGGGTATAGATTACCGACATTTTGACATCCACTCACACAAAATATCGATAATTTAACTGTTTTATATATATATAAAGAAAAAAGTATAAAAAATTAGGCCGGGCCACCCAACCTGAAAAAATATGCTTATTGTCCAAAAAGATTAATATTATGCTAGATTGGGCTGTAATATTGTTGCCCGATAGATTTTTGGGCCGACCCGAGTTCTCGACTTTGGTTTGATGGCTCGGGTTGGCTTCTTGGTGACCCTACTTTGCATTGCATGTGGAATAATTCCCCTTGCCATGATATATTGATAATAATTTTATGACATTGTCTTTTTATTTTTTATTTTTGGTTTTTAATTTTTTTATAATTTAATACCTTAACTAAATTGCTATATACTTCTAGAATAAGATTGAGTTCTCTTTGATGGAAAAATTATCCAGAGACAACGAGAGAAAAGAAAACAATCACCCTTTAAATTTTTTCTTATTTCTCACTTTTTCCACCCCATATCTATGATGAAAATTTTTACTCTTTCTTTCCTTTCCTTTTCACTCTAATGGAAGGAGAATATTTTGTGAAAATATTTTCCTTCCATTGGAGTGAAAAGGAAGATGAAGAAAAAGTAAAATTCTTCATCATAGATAACAGGGGTGAGAAAAGGTGGAAAATAAGAAAAAATTTAAACGGTGATTATTTTCTTTTTCCTTATTTTCCTCATTTTCCTATGATAATTATCTATCAAAGAGAACACAACCTAATAATCTAGTCCATCAGTCACTGAATATTGGATAATATAGGACTTAGGATCTTCTATCCCTAAAATTGTGTCCCATTGGTGTCCCAAAATACAATTTATACTAGTTTTACTGCATTTTTTCAATAAATTTATTTTATAATAATTTAGTTTAGTTTTATGATTATTTTCAAGGGTTCACCCATCCCCATTAGGGTTTATAATTATTTTTTAGCATTTAATTTCAATTTTATTTGTATTTTAGAGTTGATAAATTCAAAACTCAAGTATATGATTTAAAAAAAAATTAATTTTTTCTTATAAATGTCTATTATGATTTACTATATTATAATATTTTTATTTTTATAAAAAATAATATAAAACTATAAAAAATTGAAATTTTGAAATACTATTGAGACACAATTTTTGGGATAGAGGACCCCATCCCATTATATAATTGTTAAAGTATACATGAACTTTGACTCGTGTCATTTGCATAATAATAACTGGTCCGTGAACTTTTTTTACTTGCTATACCTAGTTCGGTACCCAAACATCAACATATCTCTACCAATAAAATATTATGATAATCTCTCCTCCCTAAAGTAGCTTGGTCCAAACGTTTGCATTTCTCTACTAATATCAATATACTATGTTGATTATTTATATATACAAAATAATCACGGGTCCATAAAAGTGGTTTCTTTCTATAATATAGTTTGAACAAGACATTAGCGATATCTAAAATACGCTAATATTTCTAGGGCGTGCTTGGTGAAGATGATGAATACTCACTTCGTCCATGGCAATTGGACCCAAATTTTTGAGTACGGGTGTTTTGATATTTTTTGTGATGAACAAATGTTAAAATGAAGTTTGTGCCTATTTATAGTGTAAGACAAAGACTTTTTAAGTGGAGTTTACGTCTCAAAATAGAAAGTGTCCAATTATAGCGAATCGATGAAAAAAGAAATCATGTCCACTTATTGTGGACGGAAGCTAAGGAGTATATATAATATATCAAAACTAGCTTCTTCAATTCAATTTCTTCTTTTTTGGTTGAGTAAATTCAATTCGAAATTTACGTAGTTGATAAATGAAGAAATATCTCCGACTCCAGGGACTTGAATTGCTGATAAGGGGAGAATATAACAAGGTGGCCGGATTATATTATTTTTAGAGAGATGGGAAGATCTAAACAAAGTGGCTAGAAAGAATTGACTTACTAGATTATCCTAGGGTGGATTAACAATAATAATTACGAGCCTTTTTTTTTTTTTGGGGGGGGGTTTGATAATTACTACGAGTCTAATAAACTAGAATAGTCTAGTTTCACATAGTCAGCTAAATATTAAGTAGCCTAATTCTAGTTTGTAGTTGTAGAGATGGAAAAAAAGTATTATCCCCAATATTTTATGTCACGTTTTTTTTCAAAAGAATTATTTTCAATTGGCTCTTTTATTTTACTCAATTTATCTATTTTTCAATTATTTCATCGAGCAGATTCAGGGCATCAACTGAAATTCAGGGGATTTTAGCTATTGTAGACTATTAGTGCGTTTTGTGTGACAGCGATAATCATGGAAGCTTGATATATATATATATATATATAGGAAGTAAATCAAATAGAAACCATCCCTTAAGTAGAAACTAGGATCTCATCTACACCCTTAATTTAATGTACATGTACGGTTCAGATAATTAAACTAATTAGCATAATTATTAACGCTACATCAATGAATTTAATTGTAAGGGATACATTAGTAAATGTGTGAAAAATAAATCTCGCACAAAATCTAGTACATAGCCGGTTATATCGCAACTTTAATTAATTTAATACGTATAATTTAAGAATTGAAGATTATTACTCTCTCCGTCCCAGACCACTTGGCCTGTTTCTTTTCGGCACGAGATTTAAGAAGTGTTGGTTTAGGGAAAGGAAAAGGGGTGTTAAAGCAATTATTGTTTCTATTTTTGGAAAACAGGCCTATTCGTGTGGAACGATCCAAATAGGAAAGCAAACCAAGTAGTCTGGGACGGAGGGAGTAGTAATTATTTTTTTAGGTTAATCCGTATTTTGCCTTCTTAATGCTTATTTTATTGTTGGGCTATTGCTTATATTGTTATCATCACATTGCTTATTATTATCTTAATTATTGCTTATATCAACATAATCATAATGCTTATTATTCTTTAATTTTTTGTTTATATTGTGTCATTTTAGTGCTTATTCTTTTGACTATTGCTTATATTGACATTGTAACACCCAAAATATTTAATAGAGTATTTGATATTGGGCTTAAAATACCTTTGAGGTCAATTACTTTAGACACATAAATTAGATTTATAAAAATTGGGCTGCACAAATAAAATTTAATGAAATCCAATAGTAGTCCCAAATGAGAGTAACTAGACTAAAGTTATTAGTCTGATCGAGTAAAAGCCCAACCCAAGATCGCAATAAATCATACTAATTAAACTTGGTCAATTTAGAGTAAAGATGCCAGGCAAATAAATTCAAAAAATTCATCCATTTAACTACACGCCCAAGCCTCATCTCTCATATTTCTCTGCTTCTTCCACGTTTCTAAATCTCCTACGACGTGTAATCACATCAGAATTCATATATCTTATGCTTTGCAATTCCGTAACTCCTTACCTCCATAAAACAAAACCACCTCAATTACTACCCACCTCCTCGCTCTCAATTTCATTCTCTAGTGGGATTCCCTGCAAATCTCACTATTTCAATTTCAACAAAATCATTGTCTAAGTAAGTTGCTGCAGTTCCCTTTAATTTCCTTTATGATAGGATATGACCTAGTTACTGGGCCCAAACATTAAGCCCAATATAATTGAGCCCCAACAATCCAGCTCGGCCCACCTTAGATGCAATTCAGATCGGCCCATTCCAGAAGAAGGCCCATCCCAACACTTCTTTAGCAAGACAACTAAGACTGCTACATCAACCACAATTCTAATCCTAAAAGAGATCTAGAAGCTCGGTGCTTATCCACAAAAGAAGGAGATCAAACCCAATAGTCCAAGTGGGAGAAGAATTAGTATCATAGTAGAACTCTAGGTAACATATCTATAAATAGGGGTTTAGAATAGGTGAAGGGGGAGAACAATCTTTTGTAAGCCTCACGCATATAGATAATAAAACACACATACTTTATGCTCCGTGGACGTAGATCTCTTGATCGA
>CM038118.1:33109002-33406000 GCA_001642375.2 Mentha longifolia | reverse complement strand
GGGGTAAGAGTTGAGGGAAATGCATTACTTTTTACCGACATAATTGTAGAGATAAATAATGGTGGTTTTGTGGACATTAAAAAGTTACCTGTGCATCGGAACTTAGCTGAGTTCCGACTGTATCTCTCTTAGGAGCTCCATCTGCACCCCTAGCAGCACCTTTGGTGTCACCCTGGTCATAGGTCACAACTTAGAATTCATATCGTGAAATTGGCAACTGAATAAATGGAAATGTATTGTTACTGTTATTACCTCTAACTGTAGCATCAAGGTCATTCCATATCATCAACCAAGGCGAAGTACAAAGAGCAAAAGAGAAGAGGGTTAGTTCGGACTTGTGCATCTTTTTCTTTTCTTTTTTTCTAGTAGGGAAGAAACAGTCAAGAAAAGCTCTAAGACATTATCTATATTGTTTTTTTAAATCAAATCATGGGAGCAGATAAGCAAAATAGTAGTAGTAGATCGAAAGGGTTCAAGGAGAAGTGAACCACCAAAGAATAGAGAATAGTGGATAAGAAAGAGAGCTTGAGATACCTCTCTGTACCTAGCCAAATAGACCTTCAGCGGAGCAATATAATCCTCAAACCTAAGGTTGCCATAGCCCATAACAAATCATCCCCGTTTATCGTCTTTCTTTTCTCTTTCTGGCATTTATCACTAGCCCTATAAGAAGCCCACCAGAAGTTGACATGTTAATCGAAAGAGTAAAGTTAAACGAAAAAAGATGCTTGAGGGTTATACATTTATACAATTATTTGCACAACAACTGCAGCATAATTACGCAATACCATCATAGAGAATTTTGCAAATCGCAAATCACAGGCAAGGAACTTTCACTATTAAAGATGATTTAGTATCAAAAGTAAAATGCCAAGCAAAGTATAAGGGAAGAGAGTAATTTTTAACTCATCCTCATTTAACAGAACTAGGCTAGTGGTTAATTAAAACCATGAATAATGAGGATTTACTCTATCGAATAACAACAGTAATGGGTGGCTATAGAAGGCAGCAATCAGAGTGAGAAAGATATCCAATGATAATTTTTGTTTACGTTGAACACTTGTAAAGCAGTTTCAAATGTTACCCATGAAATATAAAAGAAAGGACAAAAATTGCAGAAAGCGACATACTTTATGCAGCCACATGTGCTAAAATGAGTCAGCAGCAGCATAAATGTTGGAGAAGGCAAGTGTTTTACTAAAAAGGTATCAAACTTTTCATTATTTACGTCATCATAATTTGAATTACAATTATCTGCATTAAGCAAGGTTGCAAACAGGACAATCTCCTGGAGATTTGGTCGAAATGCTAAAGGTGTTCGTATAATAATGAATGTATATTGAGTTATTGACACTTTCACTAAAATTCTAGGTCACAATTTAAAGAATAAGTCCTAAATAGTGGGTAATAATCACTGACAGTGACAAAAGCTAACCCTCTCACATATGCATAAGTACTTATGAAACTTAATACAAATAATAGTTAAAAGCACAAATTTTTACCTTAAATAACAACTTGCTTACGTATGCATGTGAACCGCTGCACTTTCCAGTCTTTTATTTTTTCTTTTACATGGAAAAATATAATTTTGGCAAAGATCCATATAGAAAAAAGTAGATATCCAATTGTAGAATAAATGAGAGCGATAGATATAGTACTGGTACATAGACATAAACTGAGTGGGATCACATAATGAAGCAGGCATTAGCAAATATATAATCCATTAAACAACTAACTGTTAATACCACCAACACCAGAATTTTGTAAGACCAACTTAATGTGTTGGACGTGATGATCAACGGATCATAAGCGGTGCACAATTAAAATTTTGTCGGACACTAATAATCATGATTAAAATCTATTGGAAAAGAAGTATTCCAATATCTACAAGCAATCCCTTGCTGATTTCACATTACCAAGGCAAATTCATATCGTTGGATAATTAAAATCAAAATGGTAAATGACACTAATATTGACATTTAAGAGGCTATGCCTTCGAAGGATGGTCTTGGTTAGCCTTCAAAAACAAGCACAAACCAGTTTGGCCAGCAATAAGTTCAAGCAGCAAATCTACACATATATGCTTAAAATAAGTAGCTTCTCATATTATACAGCACAATTTACACAAACAGCATCAGGACTGGACTGGAAACCCTAATAACTATATCAAAAAAGAAAAAAAGAAAACCAAAATAAGTTATTTGGCGAAAATAACCATCTAAAGCCCGAATTAATTCATCCGGAGTCCTGCATCATCAATTTTGAGTTCATATACAAGCTGAATCAGAAAAAAGACAGTTTTTTTTAGGGTAAAAGAGACAGTTTTACTTTCACCCAAAGAAGGCAGGAACAAATCAAAGCAACCAACACCAAATTCAAATGGACCACAAATTCAATCAGCCGTACATCAAATGCAAATGGTACACACTCTTATAGCAGGAAAAAAAATCAATAAAACCTCAAATCAAACAACGAAAAACTTTGATTAAAAAATACTGCAATTAAAGCTTATTAGAAAAAGAAAGAGCTCATACTCGCTGGTAACGAAGCTAATGAACTCAGACACACATTCCTGAACGGTGTCTTTAGCATCCTTAGCAATCTTTCCATTCGCCTGCAGCGCTTTCTTCATTATGCGGCCGATGTTCGCAATCGGAAGAAAACGATCCTGCTCCCGCACGCTAGACTGCGGGCTGTGGTCCCCGCCGTTTTCGTAGCCGCCATGGCCATCGGGACTGTCCGCCATTTTTCCTCAACAAAAAGCAGGAAAAAAAAAAAACCCTAGTCGCATAAACCAAAAGAAACAAAAAGGGTAAAAATCTAAGAAATCAGCGATTCGGAAAAACACTAAAAAACAATCGATCTTGCGAAGAAATAAGCTGTATAACCATTTCATAACATTCATACATGATCGAGAGAAATCAGCAGCATCTGATTTATAAAATATGCATCAGTATATATGTATAATATACACGCACATATACTGAGTGGGAGTGATGTGTGTTCACCTGGGGAATTTGTATTTGGCGCGCTGTGAATGGAAGAAAAGGGAGAAGAATGATTGGGCGAAGATGGAGAAATCTGAGAGGGGAGAGAGAGGAGAGAGAAGGAGATCGGACGACGGAGAGATGTGGAAGGAGACTTATTTATAACTGCTGCGCTATTATTACCTGTCACGGTACAAATGAAATTAAAAAAAAAAAATTAAAATTTACTAATTAGTTTTTGTTTCTAGAATTGGAATATTGGATATATTAAATTATAAATGAACTATATGCTCGAAAAATATTAGAGTACCTATGTTACTTATTATACGTGTTATATGCAGGCTGGAGAGCTTTAGAGGTGTGCGTATTAATTTTATACTCATGCTTTAAATATTTTACATTTAACTTGTGTGATGCTTTCAAAAAAAAAAAAAAAAAACTTGTGTGATAAATAATTGTATGAAAATCTCTAATTAATTTTGCATCGAATTTGTTATCGTCTTCAACGATTTGGTTTGTTTTGGACCTAAATTATCTAACCTCTTAACAATTTGCATCGAATTCTAGAGGAATATTTTAGAATATACCTTATTAATTTAATAATTGAAGCTTTACTGTACGTGTGTGGCCAAATACGAATTTGGGTACGGAACCGTACCCGTACTCAGCGGGTACGCTTCTAGGGATGTCAATCGGGCCAACCCGAGCGGGTTCGGGTTAGCCCTGTCGGGTTTCGGGTTATTCGGTTCGGGTTGAATCGGGTTGAGTTTTTTTCGGGCTAGAAATTTTCAACCCTAACCCTAAACTTCGGGGCTCAGGCTAGCCCATCGGGCCAAGAAGTTGACGATTTTTTTTTATAAACAATAATTTTATAAAAATAAATAAATCATGTTATACCATCGAAGTCACTTTATTTCGTATTATGTTACTCCAACTTGCATAATATAATAAGTAGCTCAATGAGATGTGAAAATATTTTTTTTAATGATTATATTAATCATTTTTTATTATGTGGTGAAATACAAAATAGAGAAAATATTATGATGAATACAACTTATAATAGAAAATTGTAATATTTTTCACATATATTTGAATCAAGACATAAATTTTAATATTTGAAACAAAGTAATAAAAATTAACACTTAATTAATGAAAACTTTCGGGTTATCGGACCAACCCGCCAAGTTTCCGGGCTAGCCCTATCGGGTTTCGGGCTATTCGGTTCGGGTCATTCGGGTTGAAATTTTTTTCGGGTTATAAATATTCAACCCTAACCCGGTTTTGGCTCGGTTACTCGGGTCAACCCGCAGGTTTCGGGCTAAATTGACATCCCTATACGCTTCCACCAAACATGACTTGTACCATGACCATTGTATTGGCGGGCCATGGATATAGTTTCAAGTACAATGGGTGCATGTATGGGCCGTACGGCCCGATAGTTTCGGCAGGTTTTATTTTTTTATTATTAAAAATGTGTTTTAAATTCGATTAGCTATAGCTCAAATTATTTACAATAGAAAAATACTTTTTATTGTGAATATTTCAACAACTTAAATCTAAATTAGACTTCTAAGTCGAATCATTGAAGATCAAGTTGTTAGAAAATTTAATCTCCAATGACCGAGTCTCGTCAAAACATCTTTGGTGAAAATCCGATAAAAAAAGCGTCAAAGTAGGAAAAAGAGACAGCGTCTAATTAAAATTAAAAAAAAATACAATTTAAATATAATCTATATCAAAATGGCAGGTTGTTGGGTATAGGAAGGTACCGGCGGTTCATGGTTCCAACCTTCAATACTCGTATCTGAATCGCCACCTTCAATGGGTATAGTTACAAACTCTCCAATTTACGTGCGCACGTCGATGGGTACAGTTATTTTGGCCGCATCTATGTATATGTTATTATGGTTTGATTTATCTCATTTAATAGTATATAAAAAACTATGATTTATAAGACATGCATTGTGGAAAAATCAATCTGAGTTTCATATCTCCAATAAAAATATTATGAATGTACTTACGCATTAAATAGGCTTCAAATACACATCAATATTATTTCTATTCAGTAAATTCACTAATTCAATATTGAATAAAATAGCATTTGACATCGTATTGTATATTTTATAATAATAAAAAACAAATAAATAAAAGGATTTGTCTGGTTTCACCATACGAGCCAGGAAGTAACAATCTACTAGTACATGATAAGCTCATCAAATAAGTTAATTTTTTTTTTTATCTAGCACATGTATGATCTTTGCAATTCGCCACATTTAAAGAATTATACATAAACAGAAACATTAATCATCTGCAAATTTATTTTTATGTAAAAATGAAAAAAAAAATAAAAAAAAAATAAAAATCTGTTTATATTGAAAGCTTACCTTTCAATATTGAAAATCTGTTTAACATGATCAAAAATAACAGAGAAAGAATCAGTGTGTTATAATTCAATAAAAACTAAAGGTAACTTATGCAATTCTCTCCTCCCTAACCACAGATCCCCAGTCTTCATATTACTGAAGACTACAAGCAACTAATACGAACAAGACAAACAAAGCAACTGGACCCGATGCTTACTTATACTGTTCTTTCATATCCAAAACGAATATGAGAATATCAGCAATTGAATTGGGAAGAACGAGTTTAACACAGACGAAAAAGATTAAGAGTCTTGATATTGTAAAGGGGTTCCCGGGGCATGGCATTCTATAGCGATGGAAAGTTTTTCCAAATACCATACAAAGGAAAAAAGAGATCGATCTAAAGTGCAATTTAGTGAAGAAAAAAATCCGCAGGGCGATTTATTATGTTCACAAACTCACAAGATGGAGTTTCTTGCTTCTTTTCAGAAGGGGCATGCTTTCTCAAACGCCTGCTGCTCCTTACGGCAAAGTTCAAATTCATTTGTGTGATAATACATGCATCCAGCATAAGCATCCATCTCTTTGCTGCAGTTCTGGTGGAGATCTCTTAGCCTACAGAGAAATTACAGTTAGATTTGCGATTGATTAGCATATGATTAGGTGTTATTGTGATGGAAACAATCAAATGTATGGTTGGGTTGATTAGGAAGTCCTGCTCGTGGATGTGAATCAAATTATGCATTGACTAGCATTTTCGCAAGAAATTATATGAACTGTACTTTCTTAACACTGTTTTATCCACCTTGTAAAAGCAACATGGGACAGTTTCCCTTTCTGGTTTGTTCAGGTCAGTTTCCAAACAGTAGAGATTGTACAAAAGTGATAGTGATGATGACGACGATGATGATGATAATGAAGGAGAAGAAAAATCTGGGATAGCAAAGTGGCTGTCAGGACATGCTACATTGTAATTTTACATTTTTTTTGTTAATGTACTTGATTTATAAACCATCTATAGATCAACTGTTAATTACTTTTCCACATTCTGATAATTTATTATACTAACCTTCGAGTCTCTGGTCAATACTTGAGCCTATAATATTTAAGACGTTTATGATGTAAAATTCGGGAAGAAAATAAATCAAGGATCTATTATGGAGAATTCAGAATCACTATTTCTTCTAATAGTCCTACAGAAAGATTTACGAGCAAGATCAGAAACTCCATGTTTGCTTATATTTTTATCTTTGATCTGTACACTGACTTCATTCTGAGTTCCACATTGCGTTTCTATCTTATGTCTTTGCTAGATGAAGGGTCATGTAGGGGCCATGAAGAAAACCCCAAATGTCTATAAACAGTATCTAAATCAGAGAAGAGAGAGGTGATTTTAGAAGAAAAATACAAATGGAAGTAAAAGATATAGAAGAAAGGCAGAGGAAGAAGGGACATGAGAGGAGTAATTTTCAGTGGAAGTGTATGACTTACTTCTAACACTTTATTAGATACATCAGCAGAGTAACAATTCAACTAGAGAGGTAATCATAATCAAGTAGCAACTAAGATTTCTCCATAACTAACCTATCAGAATAAGCCCACTGAGAAAGAATAAGCATCCAGATTTCTGCCATTTATGTTAAAATCAAGGTTGCAAATGAAACAGAAACAAAAAGAATGTAAACACAGAAAATTCAATCCAACCAGTAGTCACAACAAGTTACAGCTTACTTCAAATAAGATTTCCATGCATTAACAAGATAGAAGAAATCTCGAACAACTCTACTTCATAGTTTGGCAGCCAATAGATCCCACACTTCGTCGAAAGAACATCTATTGCATTCATTTAACAAGTGAGAGATGTTAACTTACAGGTGAAGCACACACTCAGTTACTTGACGTCCTTTATCAAGGCATTTCTCGGGGTTGGGATCATCCTTCTTGCACTTCAAAAATGCTAAGTTCTCGCCACGACATCTAGTCCCAATATGCTTTGCAGCTGCCATTAACACAGATGATGTAGGAATAGGTTCTCCTGAAGCATCCATGGAGCTCTCCATCCTAGACAGAAATTAAAAAATCTAATCATCCCAAACGCGAAGACTCGTCTCATGCTTTCTTCCAATTTGGGTACATAAGCATATTTCCAGTGATCTAGCATTCCCTAATTCTCAAAATATGAAACTGCCCATGGTGCACTGCATACCAATGCAGCAAACTGCATTTTACAATAAATAAATAAATAATAGAAAGAAAAAAAAATCTCATCATGCTTAATTTCGATCCCAGTTTTCCAATTACTCCGCAACAGAGTTACGGAGATGAATCCAAAGACTACATTTCACCTGATTTTTCGAGAACTCGTTCGATCAACTTAAAAATAAACTTAGATCATCAATTTAACCACAATTTTAAACATCAATCAGAATCTGCAAACAAAAATATTTCTACACTATGCAACCCTACCTCCAAATACGGCCGAAATTAACAAAAAATCAGCTACAACCAAACACAAATCGTGGATAAAAATGATCGCTAGCTTCCATTTTTTTCAATTAAATGATATAAAAAATCATTTCAAGCAAATGGAGAGAGATGACTCACCTTCTCTTGGTGTATTTTTTGCAGATTTATCTCAGTATACGGTCCGAGTTTCGAATCAGAATTCAGACATTAGAGACGAAATGAAAATGGGTCGGGCTTTCGTAATTCGTATAATCCGAAAGGTTATTTCTGTCTTTTCACTTAAGAATGGCCTTTTGCTAATGGGCTTCTCCGTAACCAAATTGGGCTTCTTATTCCAATGCTAATTAATAACCATCAACATTTTTTGTTTTAATAAATTAGTATTCCGTACTAGAGATGTGAACTTTTCTATAAAAAAAATGCTAAATAAAAGCAGAACAGTCAACAGTCTCGGAAAAAGGAAAAATAAAGGGAAAATTAACAAATAAGCTCCTAGGGTGCAAGCCCCTAAGGCGAATATCACCCTAACGTAACGTTTGGGGCGTATGCTCCCAACGTGCATTAAGTCGAGCAAATCACCTCTTTCGTCAAACTCATCTCTAAACACCGTTACTTCAATTAATTTTTGTTTTTTTTTGTTTTTGAAAAAATCTCAGTGGGACCCACTTGCTCCATTCTCTCTTCCTTTGTACCTAAACAGTTTGAGAGGGGAGGAGGGATGCCCTTCTACTGATGTCGAACAACGGCGGTGACTGCAAGGAGGTGGCGGCGATTGGTCCACTACCGAGCTGGCGGTGCTGCTATGAGGGGCGTGGCGCCGGAACGGAGTGGACGTGCTGCAATCGGCATGAGCGAGTGTTGATGCTGGGTAGCAGTCACGGTGGACCGACGACTGCTGCAGCACAGACGACGAAGGGAGGCGGTCAACTTGCCAGAAAGCGAAGGGAGAAAAGCGACCCCATGAAGGCAGCAAAACGATTGTTGTTGCCGGAAGGAGATGGCGGCGTTCTGAGGTGGCGACGTGAGACCATGATGGCTGGAAAAGGAGGAGAGGTGGTGACGGTACTGTGATGGACGACGGTGTCCGCCGAGCCAGATAGGGAGAGACACCGAGGAGAGGGCCTGCTACTGTTTCAATTCGTAGACAACGATGGAAAGACACGGCGGCATTGTGGCATGATAAAGGCAACGCCGGTGCGACGCCGGCAGCCATGGGAGAACGGGCGGTGGCGGTGAACCATTCGCGGTGGCGACAGCAAGACGAGCGTGAGAGAGGAAAACGCCCAGCGGCTATGGTGAGGGAGACGCCGGTCGCCGGCGGCGGCAGAGAAGAGAGATGGAGATTTTTTTTAGGTTTTAATTTCTGAAATTAGGGATCTTCATTTGGGGGTTCTGATGAAAGGAAAATAGAAGGGAGAAGTCGGCCGCCCAGTCGACGGCGGCATGAGGGTGGTTCCGGTCAAGGATTACTGCCGGGGTTTGAAGAAGGAAGGGAATAAAAGCAACGAGAATGAGAGAATGGAAGAGAGAATGAAGCAAGTGGGTCCCATTGAATTTTTTAAAAAAAAAACAAAACAAAAATTAATTGAAGTAACGGCCTTTAGAAATGAGTTTGACGGAAGTGGTGATTTGCTCGACTTAATACACGTTGGGGTGGTATACGCCCCAAACGTTACGTTAGGGTGATATTCGCCTTAGGAGCTTGCACCCTAGGGGTTTATTTGCTACTTTTCTCAAAAATAAATAAATGCATACAGTTACAGTATTTTGGCCTTTCAAATTCCAAAATGTATGAAAATCTCCATTTTCTTTCTGTAGCCTTAAACCCGTAAACAATATTAATTCTACCGTTCTAATTTCTGAAACTGAAAGTTGAGAAGGCGATTCAAAATGGGAGAAAATGAGCTTCAAAGTAGAAGGCGATTTTTCAAGATAATGATGCCTGGTTTTGAGGAAAGATTGGTAATTACTTCTCTCTCTCCTTCCTATTTACTTAACTTGTTTTAAAACGTTAATTCTTAATTTGTCTCAATCTATCAAAATATGAAATGTTAAAATATTATCACAAAATAATCCTCTAAGAAGTAATTTATCATGGTTTATGATGTTAGTGGGTGTCGAAAGCAATTTCTCAATATTCACTCCAATAACGACAATCCAACCTATACAATTGGGTAAGTTCTTTAGTTCTATCCTATGTCAATAGATTATTTCTTTTTTATTTAATTTATTTCAAGTACGTATAAAATCCAAGTCGCTACATAGGGTGATCAACTTTACCTACCTAAGTAAATAGTGACCAATTAAATCCTAAATAAAATTTGATTACTTGATTTTCTCTCTCCTACTATACCTCCCCACTCCCTCGAAACAAACGATTGAACCTTCATTCACTCTTAAGCTCTGATTTTCGCTCTTCTCTCTCGGCTTAGGCGACTACACTCCGTCGAGAATCTCCTCCGCGGCCTCCATTCTTCTGCAAAAAAAAAACCTCCATGGTCACTCGTGGTTCCAAGAGACGGCGAACACAACCACTCGCCGGCGAACAGTCGGGGGCGATGGCCTCGCCGCCTGAATCACAGCAGCCCGAGGAGCATACGCCAACCGGGCACCCATTTACAGATATGGAGGTAAAATGTTACTTCTTTTTTTTCCTTTTTTAATTTTTTTTTAATGGATGTAGGATTTTGGGTTTTTACAGATGGTACGGTTTTTTTCTGAAGATTTGGGCGATTGCATGTACGAAATGGAGGAATGTGCTTGATTTTAGGGTTATGTTATGGTTTTACAGTGAATTTATGAAGGAATGTGCTTGAATTCGTTGGTACAAAAAAATACCTCTTTAATTAATTTGATGGATTAAATGGAGGAATATATGTGCTAGCTAGATTTTATGTTTAGGTTCTGGTTTTACGCTGGGTTAATGAAGAGATGCCTAAATTTGATGGTCTAGTGCTGTAATTCACAAGATTTAAGTGTTAAATGCTTATCTTAGGGTTGATTCTGATTTCATTGCTACAATTTGGTACGAAATCAGCAGTTTTGGAATAAAAAAAAGTGTTGGCAGCAATTTTATGCTGCTATTAGGTGTTATATTAATTTGTAAAACATGATACGAACTTTCAAACATAACACATGCAGTTAGTACGAATTGGTGTATAGTAGTATTATTTCACCATGTTTTTGTTCATGCATTGCTGCGAATTAGGTGCAAAATTTGATATTCGTATTATCTTACTATATTGCAACACTCTGATTCTGTGTGCAAGGTTGATTGGCAATACACTAGATTCCATTTGGTAGATCTCCCGTTCAAAATCATGACCACAGGGTACGAGACCATGGCACGTGACGTTCGAGCAATACTGGACAGCTTGCCTCTTTCTGCTTCTGACAAGGTACGAAAATCTTGTATGGGTTGTTTCACACGCCTCGACGACTACAGCACCAAGTGTGGCAAGATGCTGCATTACATGGTGTTCCGCCAAGTCGATCCCACTCCAAACTTTGACCCTACGTCGTTATTTTTCAAAATCTGTGACAAGGTGTTGCGATTTTCAAGAGTCGAGTACGCTTTAGTAAGTGGCCTGAGGTTTGGCCCGGTGACATTCAACCCGTACAAGAGGCATGAGCTGCCCCCAAACTCCACCTTCAAAAGGTTATTTGGAGCAAACACCGATACAACGACTGCCGACGTCCACACGGCCTACACCAACAAAGAGTTTAAGGTCAACAAAAAGAAAGTGGATGCGACGACGGATGACTATGTGAAGCTCTCCAAACTCCTGCTGGCCTTGAGTTTTGCCTTGGGTCTCAACAACGTAAAAAAGAAGATCCCACTGTGGATGTGGGTTTTGATTGAAGATGATAAGGAGTGGGAGGAATTTCCCTGGGGTAGTTTTTCGTACCAGCTGTTGGTGGACTGTGTGAAGAATATTGTGAAAAAAGACCGAGGATTGAAGAAGCTCAACATCCACATAAAAGGAAACATGATAGCTCTCTCAGTGAGTTTACTACGAATCTTGTTTTTTTTACAATTGATTTATTTGACAAAAAAATGATTACATATTTTTTTAATTGCTACAGGCTTGGATTTTTGAAGCCATACCAGGTTTTGGTCGAATTGTTGGACAAAAGAAACCAGAAAGAGAAATGCCGCGATTCATCCAGTATTCCTATGTCAAAAAAAGAGGCTACCCAACGAAAGCACAAATAGAAGAGGTAACAATTGATGAACTCGGTGTACTTAAATACAAATTATCGATTTATCAATTCCTACCTTGTGTGCGTGGTACGAATTTGATAAAATTGTGCCTTGTACCACTAATATTGATACAAATTTGATGAATTTGTAACGAGTATCAATAGCAGGGTACGAGTATGTTTAACATCGTACCATTTAACATTTACTTTGGTGCAAAATTCAGGTAAATCGTGCCATGTACTTGCGTGGATTTTTAATTTCGTAATTTTCTACTTATGTGAATTGTGATATGCCGCTTCGATCTTCTGGTTGTTTTGTAGAGTCTTGTGCCGATGCTGAAGCCGCGCAAGAAAGAACTCCATCAGAAATACTGGAAATCACTCGACCATGACCCGGAGGGAGTCGAGTTTGTCTTCCAGTTCGACGCCAACGAAAGCAAGAAGAAGAGGCCAAGGGACGAAGGGGGAGAAGAAAACGAGCATGCTGTCCCCACCGGGTCCAATGTTCCCACCAGCTCTGTGACAGTGCAACAGCTGGAAAAGGCCGTTGAAGCTGGTGTAAAGAAGGGTTATGAGCAGTTGGATGAACTGCTCAAAAAACAGCACGAGAAGCTGGTCAAGGATGTTGGAGATTACGTGATCAATCAGCTTCTCAAAAAAGCCCCCACTGCCACAGACCCCATGGCTATAACTATACACCGCGACTATGTAGACACTTGGGTCCACCTGGACCAACACTTGCAGCTTGAAGAACATGAAGAGACGGTTGCAGCATCAGCCGGCTATGAAGATGCCATCGGAGAAACATCACTGCTGGATGAGCATGTGGGCAGGGAGGCATCCGCACCGGAGACGGCATTGGAGGTTGAGGCACCAGTGGCAGCACCAGCACAGCATGTGGAAACGCCAGCAGCAGTGGACGTGGTGACATCAGTGAAGAAAGAGGCAGTAGTAGCAGCAGTAAAAGAAGAATGTAGGTGATGACGTTTTAGTCCAGAAATTCAAAAGTTGTGATGAAATTGTGTTTTTTAAGTTGGAGGCTAAACTTTGATTTTGTTATCTTAGAGGTGAATATTTCTCTGCATTATTTTTTTATTTTAAACTGAATTTAATTGCAGGAAAATCAGTCGAATTATCAACATTCGGCATCAAAATTACATGCCTTATTGCGTCCGAAAAAGGCATTGTGGTAAGCTTTTATGTATCTACATAATATTATCAGTAATTTAATGATGTGTGTGCTTAGAAAAAAAAAAATGGTAGGGGTGTTAGATTTTAGAATATTACTTGCAGTATTTAATGTACTACTCAATCTATGTTGAAAACCGGCATTATTTTAATGCTAGAAAGATAGTATTGGATTTAAATTACCATTGCATGCAATTCTGCAAATTAAAACACATCTATATTACATGTACTAAGTACTAGATGTCCAAATGCAAGTCATATAATTCTGCAAAAAACCATTCCCGACGCCTATTAGCATCATCTACGTCGGAGCAATTATGTGGATGAATAAAATTCCAACATTCAAATCGGAGCGCAAACGTTGATATAGACGTTGAAAAAGATAGTCGTGGATGTTAGCAAACGACGTCGTAACTCAAAAACGCAAGTATCTCCAATCTTGAGTTTGTTAGCTACGTAGAAATTATGCCATCCTCGTCCCCACATTCTGTTTTGAATCCCTCCAAATGTTTCTGTGGAGAGATTCACCGACCATTCTCTTCCATTATTAGGATCTCTTAAGCTCACACTTGAGTACTTCTGCCCTAGACCATTCGACTTCATAAATCCTACCGGGATATTCTGAAATATTACATTAATTAAATAAATTCAGAAACTAAATACTTTAATAAATACTACTTTAAAACAAGATATTAATAATAATAAGATAGTAGAACATATAGTGCATGAAATTCAACAAACTCACCACTTTGGCGTCCTTGGTAGCAAAAGATGGTGACATCTTCTTCACGAAATAAGGCCTTCTATCTCCTCCTCCTAATAATATAATTGCATATATATATCCTAATTAATTATAATCAATAATGTGACACATATTTTTACAAATTTAAAACTCACCCCTCATTCTTTTTTTAGTCGAATTTAGGGCTTCTTCACTATTTCCATCTTTCTTCTTCGTCGTCTCATTCGGCTCGACATGGAAGTTCTTCTCACACGCAGTCGGATCGAACACGAGAACATTGAAACGCAGATCTTTCGTGTGTTCGAAGACGAGGAAATCCCCCACGTGTAAGGCGTGGGATTCCACAAATTCAGACCATCCTTCATCGAAACAAAGCAGATTGTTTTCGTAGTTTTTGGACATGATGATTTCCCATGTTCCTTTGCAGCTTTGAAGAGTTGCTCTTCGTGATTTCTGTGTTTCTAGCTCCTTAGAAACAGCTGGAGGTAGGTTCTGCACGTGCCCAATTAAATTCAGTGTGTGTTCTTGGTGTATGTGCGTGTGACTGTGTGTGAGTGTGTGTGTTTATACATAAATTCTTCATCTTCAAGAAAGATATAAGTTCAAAACCTAAACTGCTGCAAGAATATATATAACTTTCAAATATCAAAGCATAATTCTACACATCCGAAATATTTAACACAAACCACATCTAGACATATATTTAATGTATTTATTAAGCTTATAATATTATCTATGTATAATTAAAATTACAATACGAAGAAGAAGAAGAAGAAGAAGAAGAAGAAGAAGAAGACTAACCAGTCTTTGATGGAAACCGGGAATTAAAACTTTGAAGAAATGCCGTTTTCTCTCCATTGCTTTTCCTCAAGAACTAAAGCAGCAGTATATTTTCTTGATGTTTTGAGATGGTAAATTAATTGCAAATTTGAAACGCCTTTTTGAAAAGGTCGATGAGTCGGCGCCGCCTCGTATACCCCAAATGGGAATAATAGCTCGTATCAGAAAAGGTAAAAGATTAGTGGATGTTGTATTAAAGAATTAAATTCACTTTATGAGTGGGGATTTTTAATTTAAAAAAAAAGAAGTGAAATCATACAATAAAATTGAAAAATACATTATTTTTATTATACACGTCACAAAACGAGGGAGTAAGATTGATTGATTGGTATTTACGGAGTATAAGAAAACTCTTTACGTATCATCTAGCCTCTATCCACTATCCTGCAACCTATACACCTATAATGTACTAATTTTGATCTCAATCGACTTTAGTGGATGGAACGTAATTTAAATTCACATAATATAATTAATTGCACCTAATTAAACTATAGTTACTAAAATTAGGCCAGCAATAAAAAATAAATTGAACTCCGGAATTAACTAATAAACATCCACTAAAAAATAACACATTACAGTATCGGATTCGCACCCATATCGCGATTCGTGGCGGATTCGCACCTGATTCGCCACATGGCGTATCCTTATTTAATTTAATATAAATAATAACGGATACACGAATCCGATAAAGAGGATTTGCGAATCCGAAGTTAATTGGGTTATTTTTTTGCTATTACTTAAGTTTGTAAGGGACTTTTTGCAAATCTTAAACATTGTTTATTAAAAGAAAAAAAAATGGAAAATAGAAGCAAAAAATGTACGTTGTATATTTAGGTGCACTGTTTTATTATTTTTTATATATATTTAATTTATGATTTATTTAAATTTTATGTATAATATAAGCATTATATAATAAATATAAAACTAAAATAAATAGACGTACGTATCCTCGCCGAATCACACCATATAATTTTTTTAAAATAGGTATCCTCGCACTCGTATCGTCTCGTCCCGCACCCATGCAACATTGCCGCCACACAAACAAAATTGAGTTACACGGAGAATTAATACAATAATTTTAACATGAAGGTCAAATACTTTCTATTTTCCAATCAGCATATGGGATCACCTATATAATTACTCAAAATAACAATTGGCATTGAACATGATTGAATATCCTCTAAAGTGAACACAGATTATCAGAGTATTTTGGGAGTACGTGAATTTTTTTTGGTAAAATTCGCTCAGATTTAAAAAATCAAATAAAGAAGTGTGCCTGCAAATAGACTACTGAAAAGATAATGAATAATAACCAATTCAACTAAAATAAAAGAACAAACAAATCCTTTATCCACAGAATCTTACTAATATTTTTGGATTCCATGTATAGATACCCAAGAAAAGAATCATATAACTGAAAATGTACATCAGAAAACAAAAATGTGACTATTATCAACTATCAAGTAGAATGAAGTAAATAATCAAGTTCCAGAGTCATTATATATACAGCATATCTGCAAATATTTATGAACTCATGTTATTGGAACGACTGTGGAAGGTATATTATCAGGCTATAACCGATCTATGAGCAAGGTCGTATACGGAAATCATGATTTCAGCACTAATTAGAATAATTATCAGCCACTCGAGAAAATCCGATTTCCTGTTTTGAAGAATCTCCTGAAGAAAACGAATGTTATGCTGCACGTAAAGAAAACAATGATCAGTTTGATTCCAAAGATTCTATGGAAGTGTTGGATGAGTGGCAAATGATGGTACCTCGACAAACTTCAACTTGAAATCAAGGCTTGCGAATCTTTGAGTTAGTTCGAATTCATCCCTGAGGTACTCCCAGATCTGAGCATATTTTGCATCTTTCCATGCGATATCAGATCTGTAGAAAAGAGATAAATATGATAAACTCATTGTTATAAATCCAACAAAAGACGATCTTATAGGGATTAGGATGGATGCATCACTGTCAAGTTAAAATCACTCGACTCATCTCTTTCATTTTCTTTCAAGTTTACTATTCTGCAACTTATAAATCGGGCCCTTGGCATTCTATCTTTCTTGTTACAGCCTAATAACTTATGCATCTTATCCTATGGTTTTGAATAGTGCATCTACATTGATATATGTCAAGGAGGGTTACTGTATTTAACATATATGTGCATTCATATTTGCATCATAATAAATCACACAATACAATAAAATGGTTCAAAAGGTCCAAGTTAAAAGTTATCCAGCATACCTCTCGAAGAGTCCCAGTTTTAGAATCACATCAGCAAGATTCGAATTTGCCTTTCCAACCAGTTGAAAAAGCTTTTTCCGTTCCATTGTAAATGTTCCGGTTTTCTCCATTCCTCGATTGATGTCAGTAAATTCAGCAACTATTCCGTCAACCTAAAGAAGAATAGCAAGAGAATGTACTCAGATTGTAAATATGTGAAAGGGCCTTATGCTATAGTTTGATTGCAGTATTAGACAGGAAACTAACCTGACGAACATAATAGTCAAGAGCAATACTTTGGCCAAGAACACTACCAATTGTTCGGATTCCATCGGTGTTTAAGTATTGCAGCAATATGTAATCAAGCCCACCTTGCATCCATGTATGCAGAGTAGGATTCTCCCTCACCTCATATTCTGATTTAACAGAGCCAACAAAGAAACTATAAACATGATGTTTGCTAGATAAGCATAAAGAAACTACCAAATTGAGAACCTATTTCAGCAGATGACGGAACTAAAACCATATGCAATGGAAAAAATCTCTCGAAGGTAACAAATTGGAGTCATTTATGCATTTGTTAACTTTTAAACTAGGGCAGGAATTTTAAAAGAAAATATTACTCCCTCCATTTCATTTAAACTGCCCATTTCTTTTTTGCCTTTTTTGGCACGTTTTTCCACGCTTCAAAATGATGAGTTTTAAAATGGATTTTTGAAGAATTCTTTCTTTTACGGGATACTACGACTGTCGTAGTATCCCGTAAAAGAAAGAATTCTTCAAAAATCTATTTTAAAACTGATCATTGAGAAGCTTGAAAAGCGTGCCAAAAAAGGCAAAAAAGAAGTGAGTCACTTTAAGCGACATGGAGGTAGTAGAAAAATAGGTAGACATTTCGAAAGGATAGGCAAGGTATCATATTCCTCTAGCATATAACCCAAAACCAAATTAACCTAATTCTTAGATCAGTTCTTTCTAACATGGTTGAAGAGTGGTTATCACATTACTTGCTTATATAAAGATTTTTAAACTGCTGATTGCCTTATTCTGCAAATGCAAGGTAGAGGCCACCTCAAATCAGGAACCATCCAATCATCACACACACAAAGTAGACAATTTCACAAACAACCAATTCTACAAATTGTTACTTTAACTGCATCAGGATTAGGTAATTGTACAATACAATTCAAAAATTAGGCTTACCATCCTTTCTCATCTCAGGAAGCAATCCTGAAGCATGCCTTTCTACAATTTTTAAATATCCATCAATTTCATGGTCACCGACATTGAACAGGACAATGGAACCATACTGGAAAACTACCATGAAGCAGCAATCACTTCCGCTTAAACTAGAAGCCAAACCCTGAAACAACAACATTTGACTGCTAATCATACACATATCTAAAGAGAAGTAGACAAATATCAGTTAGCAAATGCATCCACCAAAACTACTCCACCTCGGAAAACCTTGGAAAATAGTCACATAATTATATAAAGTTGATCTAATCCATCAATAAATACATGTTCAATCGCAAAGAAACATACAGCTCCAACTAAATGAAGACATCGTCACAAAAAAAGGACTTCCACCACAAGGTTCATAACATGGAGAGTTTTTATTATCTTAAAACCATAATAAAGGGGAGTTTCTTCCAGCTATGCAATCCTGAAAAAATTATGATAACCATTCACGCAAAGGCAACTCTATCACATGAAGAGAACTTACATTAGGATCAGGTTTCAAATCACCAAACCGCAGAACCACATAATTAGTCATTCTAGAGGATGGTGGGATGAAATTCTGCTTATTTTGCTCAACCAAAGTCCTCAAGTCCACACTGCCACACAATCACCATAAACACAATCAAACTCTGCTTTTATACGAAATTGAATCGATAAGAAAATATTTCCACAGACCTAGTCGAGAAGAAATAAGCCCTAACAGGAATACGAGCTTGCGATGCCTCAATACTCTCCTCCTCCTCCTCCAACACCTCCTCCTCCACTCTTCCGCCAATCTCCAACCCCCTGACGGCGTCGTCCAGGTCCACAGTTCTGGCAGCATACGACGAAATTGAGGACACGCATCTCGACGCCGAGAAACAGAAACTGTTCTGCAGAAACGACGCCGCACGCGATAAGCTGCTGAAGGCACGGCCGGACTGCACTGAGCCGGAATCCCGATGGATAATGTAGGAGGCGAAATTGAGCTCGGGCTTAGGTTTCCGGCAGAGCGAGGAGATGCACCGCGGTGAGGTGGTGGTGGGGAAGGTGAAGATGGCTCTGCTGCGGGCAGTGAATGTCAACACTCTCATGTCTACGCGATTGTGGGAGGAAGTGGCGCCGCCGCCGCAGGGGAGAATAAAAGAGCTCTTATTGTATTCCTCTTTGTCTCCAGTCCGCTTCTCTCCGGTGACCTACCATGTGTTCTAAAGTTGTGAGTGATGTCAAATAGTGCATATCAATTGTCAATATAGTATCTTTTCAAAAAAAAAAAAAAAAAAATTGTCAATATAGCACTGTATTTCGGATTAGGGCAAATCATAGTATGTGTTCTGAAATTTTCTAAATTTTGCAGTAGGGTTTAACAAATTAAAAAATAGGGTTTTAGAAATAAAAATTGAAATAGACAAATAAAATGGACAAAACATTGGTTTCGCTCAACCTCTAACAAAAAAAAAAGACACCATTTTATTCTATCAATATCCTCTCATAATAAGAAACTCTATAACAAATTATTTAAAGATATTTTTACAGACATCACAGTTACTTTAACAAATTAAATAAACAAGTGGCGGTAACACTCCTTTGCAAATGAAATTTTTAAAGTGCTCAGCGGAGATAGCGAGGCGGTCTCAGCAACGAGAGTTTAGGACCACGACAGTTGTTTCAGGGATTTTTTGTACTCAGAATATTTAAAACTATCCCTTTAAAAATTATTATGTAAAAATTACCCTTTTAAACGAAGTAATGTAAAAACTACCTTTTCAATTATTTTAATGTGTTATGGGTCCCACATTTTATGTTTAAAAACTACCACCACAATTCAATTATGGGTGAATGATGAATGTGAGAGGTGACGGCTCATATTTTTTTTTTCTTCTTGTTATAATTACCATTATGAACAGTATTACTAATAAATTTTTTGCTTTATGCATGCATGCGTGAATGGGCACAATTTGACTGCTTTTTTGGTACAAATAATTCATCTCTGATATCACAGACGAAACAATATTGGTATCCTATGCCAACCACACCGAAAACTGAATATATACAACAACTCATACAACGCAAAATTGCAAATAGAATTCAGAAAAAAAAAGACCAATTCACCAAAAAAATTGTTTTGAGAAGAAGTAAACAAAGCTGAGCTGAGGAAGAGGAAGAAGAGGAAGAGGAAGTAAACCACATTGCTTCATCGCGTTTCCGAATTATCCAACAATATAGGTAATCGTTTAATATCGAATTTATATGTTTAACAAGTAGATTATATATTTATTTTGGAATTTAATTGAATTTTCATAACATGTCGTATTTATGAAAATGAAATTATATGTCTAGGAATCAGTATATAGATTTATTTTGAAAATTAATTGATTATTATTTTGATTTATTAATTGATTTATTTTGAAAATTAATTCCCTTATGTGATTTAATTCAAAATTATTAGAAATTTGTAGTGTTTGTAACTTTTAAATATATATTTAGGTTGAGGAAAATAAAAGAAAATTTTGGGCATAGCCGGCCGGTCAATCAGACGCCGGAAAACCGCTGTCCGGTAACGTATTCCGGTCGCCGGAGAAATCACTTTTCCGGCCACGAGATGGACCGGCCGGCTATGTCCAAAAATTTCTCTTTTTTTTCTAAGTATGGATAATTAATCACATGTATTTTTTAATTTTATTATTTCGTTTATTAATTTTTGTTTGAAATTAATTGATTATTATTTTGTTTAAATTAATTTTCTTATGTGATTTAATTCAAAATTATTAGAAATTTGTAGTGTTTGTAACTTTGAAATTTATATTTATGTTGACGAAAATAAAAGAAAATTTTGGGCATAGCCGGCCGGTCAATCGGACGCCGGAAAACCGCCGTCCGGTCACGTATTCCGGTCGCCGGAGAAATCACTTTTCCGGCCACGGGATGGACCGGCCGGCTATGCCCAAAAATTTCTCTTTTTTTCTAAGTATGGATAATTAATCACATGTAATTTTTAATTTTATTATTTCATTTATTAATTTTTGTTTGAAATTAATTGATTATTATTTTGTTTAAATTAATTCCCTGATGTGATTTAATTCGAAATTATTAGAAATTTGTAGTGTTTGTAACTTTGAAATTTATATTTATGTTGACGAAAATGAAAGAAAAATTTGGGCATAGCCGGCCGGTCAATCGGACGCCGGAAAACCGCCGTCCGGTCACGTATTCCGGTCGCCGGAGAAATCACTTTTCCGGCCACGGGATGGACCGGCCGGCTATGCCCAAAAATTTCTCTCTTTTTTCTAAGTATGGATAATTAATCACATGTAATTTTTAATTTTATTATTTCGTTTATTAATTTTTGTTTGAAATTAATTGATTATTATTTTGTTTAAATTAATTCCCTTATGTGATTTAATTCGAAATTATTATAAATTTGTAGTTTTTGTAACTTTAAAATTTATATTTATGTTGAGGAAAATAAAAGAAAATTTTGGGCATAGCCGGCCGGTCAATCGGATGCCGGGAAACCGCCGTCCGGTCACGTATTCCGGTCGCCGGAAAAATCACTTTTTCAGTCACGGGATGGACCGGCCGGCTATGCCCAAAAATTTCTCTTTTTTTTCTTAGTATGGATAATTAATCACATGTATTTTGTAATTTTATTATTTCGTTTATTAATTTTTGTTCGAAATTAATTGATTATTATTTTATTTAAATTAATTCCCTTATGTGATGGATTAAATCAGTATATACATGTGATGTTCCTAACGGAAATAGTATATATTTATGTGTTTAATTTATTGATTTTATATTTATTTGTAATTTTTATTAATTAAGTTGTAATTATTTGACTACAGATGACTGAGATCTACGTCAATGTTAAATACGGGGGTATCTGGGATGATTCTAGTTATCAAGGCGGCGATGAAGTCAATATCCCATTATCAGTATCTTATGGGATAACAATTTACAACTTGAGATACCTCATATCTCATTATTGCAACCCGGCGGGCTTCGATTTCGATCTTTTTTATATAAGGAAGAGCAACCGCGGACGTAATGCGATTTCACGTTTGACGAGTGACGATACATTACAAGAATTATGCAATGGTTTTATACCAACAATATTCGTGAAGACGAAAGACGGAGCATCCTCTTCACATGCCGGGGCATCATCTGCATACGTCGAGACATCCTCTCCATGTGTCCCTACCTTCGATCAGTCGCAGGCGTACGGTGGGTCAAATGATTTTTTCAGCCAGGGCACCGACGATTGGCGGGCATACTTGGATGAAGTCGGGAGGGCTGTTGCTTCTAGCAACTGGGTAGGGGACGAGTATCTCGGCCAAAGCAACAACGTCCCGGAAATAGGTAACATTCCAGACCTCAATGAAGAGGTCGAGTACGACGAAGAGCAAATACATGACGAAGATTACGTCCCGGAACCTGAACAGGACTCGGAGACCTCGGAGAGCGAGGGCGAGACCAATCTATACCATGAAGGTAGGCAGTTGAACAAGGCTTTATTCGCGGAGTGGACCGCTTGGATACAGGAGGCAGGAGGTATGCAGAAACTCCTTGGGATGATGTTCCCAAATCCTGGTCAGGGTGAAGAGGAGTATGATTCGGACACAGAACACATGAGTAATTGGCTTGTCCCAATAGTCCCTGCCCGGCCCCCGTGATTCACTAGTGTATCACAATGATCTCTTGAATGTTGATGAGCTGTCGAGGACCTCAGTTTTCTCTCCAAGGATGAAATCTGGATCGCAGTGGGTTTATGACATTTGAACATGAGGAAAGAATACTATGTCGCTAAATCAGATAAGACAAGAATGGTCATGGTATGCAAATTATCCAGAGATTTCCCCTTCAGACTTTATCTCACTAGCGAAGGCGGGCCTTGGACTGTTAACATATTTGACGAGGAGCACACATGCGATGAGGTAGGTCTAACAGATACCACTCATGTGAGGAAGATCCACGCGTTGGTGATCGGTTCAATTTTTGCGAAAAGATTGCTCCGTGATGCGGAAATAATAAAGCCCCGTATTATTCACAACGAGCTCAAATCCGAGTTCGGCATCGATGCCAACTACGATGTGTGCTTGAAGGGATGGAATGCCGCCATCGAGATGGTATACGGCAAACACAAGGATTCCTTCAACGATTTGCTCAGTTACCTTTACATGCTGAGGCTCACTAATCCGGAGACGATCACCCAGCACGAGATTAGCCAGGATGGCCGGTTCAAATAAGTCTTCGTTGCTCTAGGCACTACGCGTTTTGCTTGGCGAAATGGATATATTCGTCCAGTCATTATTGTTGATGGCACACATCTCAAGTGGAAGGCCCACGGGCTAATGTTTGTAGCTGTGGCGAAGGATGCGAACGAGCAACTATTCCCACTGGCGTACGGAATAGGGCGACTGAGGATAACGGATCGTGGACTTGGTTCATGGCATGCCTCCGAGAAGCATATGGTCCATGTCCGGGTACATTGTTCGTCTCCGATCAGCACGCGTCTATCATACATGTTGTCCGAGAGATCTTTCCCGCAGCTAAGCATGGGTTATGTTACTTCCATCTTGCCAAAAATCTCGCCCACTACGGCAAAAATGTAGGCATCCAGCTCCAACATGCCGCGTATACGTACGACGACCATGATTTCCAGACCTACCTTCAGGGGATCCGGCGCACTAGCAGGCTCGCTTACAACAGGTTGATAGATATTGGAGTAACAAGGTGGTCCCGATCGCAGTGCAAGGCAAGACGATTCAGCAACATGACGTCCAACGCAGCAGAATCTTTTAACAATAGCCTCCTATAGGCGAGACGTCTGCCGGTTGTTGCTTGTCTAGATGCTGTAAGGCTCATCATTGAAGAATGGTTCACTGAGCGACGTGAAAAGTGCAGGAATGATACTCACCCGATCACAGAAGAGGCTCGGAGAAAAATGGCAGTGCAATTGGAATACGCAAACACCTACAAGGCTACAAGGATTGCCAATACTCTTCACTATAAAGTGAAGACGTCTAACCGGGAAGTGATGGTTGACCTGCAGCAACACGTGTGTCAATGCAGGTGGTGGGAGTTTGATTGTCTCCCCTGTGCTCACGCGATGGCAGCAATCAAGTAATGAAATTCACATCGCATTATTTTAATGCAATATATTTAAGTACAGAATTAATATTTTAACCTTTTTTTTTTACTAATTGCAGGAAGAATAGAGAGAACATGGTGGATTACGTCTCGATATTCTATAGACGAGCCTCGTACGAGGCTTGTTTCAGCGTCCCAATTCGAAGTGTACCGAAAAAACATCTGTGGACAGTGCCGCGGTCCATCAAGGACGTTGACGTCCAACCAGCAATCCCGAGACGTCTACCTGGGAGGCCAAAAGAAAGAAGAATCAGAGGCAGACTTGAACGAGGCGGCCGTCGAGGTCGTAGACCTCGTAGATGTCTGCACTGCGACGCTCCTGATCATACCGGCCCTAACTGCCCAAATATATCTGATTAGCATATATCAATAATTTAGTTTAAATGGTTTTTTTTGGTGCAATCTTTAGTGTTTACTTTTCCCTAGTTTTAAATTATATTAATCAAGTCAAAGCCTGTCTCATCAAATTAAATTAAATTAAATTAAAATAAATTACCAAAATTAATTACATTATATTAGATGAAATTAACGGCTAATATAGTTTCTTTTTTAAATTACAATAAATTAATTTAATTTAATTTAAATTACAATCAAATTAAATTAAATCAAATTAATTTAATTTAATCAAATTAAATTAAATAACATGTGAATTTCACGGCTAATATAGTTTATTGTCTTACATTACATTAAATCAAATGAAATCAAATTAAATTACATCGAATCAAATTGAATCAAATCAAATTAAATTAAATTAGTAATTCGCGGGTAATATATTACATTAGATTCATTTTTACATTAATTCAAATCAAATTATGTTGGAAATTTGGTGTTTTGACCAAATAAATAATAATTAATATTTAATTTATTAATTAAATTAAATATTATATTATTGTTCTACTCGTGGAGTAGATGAACGTGGTGTATTTATATGCTCAAACCGATTTCCGGTGAGTGAGATATAAATGTTAAAAGATTGGTGGAGAGTTACTTCTTTCTTGAAAGAAGTGTAAGTTAAGTGGTTGTGGATGAGGTCGGCTTCGGCCTCGGGTCTTAGTCTGCGACTTCGGCTTCGGCCTAGGTCTGCGACTTCGGCCTAGGTCTGCGACTTCAGCCTCGGTCTCGGCCTCGGTCTCGGCTTTGGCCTCGGGCTCGGCCTTGGTCCTCGGACTTCGGCTTCGGCCTCAGTCTTTGACTTCGGCGGCTTTGGCCTCGGGCTCGGCCTTAGTCCTCGGACTTCGGCCTCGGCTTAGTCACTTCGGCTTCGGCCTGTACCACTTCGGCTTCGGCCTATGCCAGGCCTGTGCCACTTCGGCATCGGCCTCTGCCACTTCGGCTTCGGCACCTCGGATGACTGCCTAAGAAGACGAGAAGTCGTTTTCAGTTCGTCGGAGCTTCGGCACCTCGGATGACTGCCACCTCCTTAGCCTTATATTTCCAGTTCGTCGGAGCTTCTTAGTGTGCGGTGCTGCTACTAAGAAGACGAGAAGTCGTTTTATCTTTAGGGACGAAGCGCCAAATCCGTGAGCACTACCCGGGGCGTAATTCGTCTTGTGGAAAGAGGGTTTCCTCGACTCGACTTTAAACTAAATTAAATTAATATACCAATTCATTATATTAATCCAATATACGATGTTAATAAAATGCTTCAATTAGTATATATTGTCCAAAATAAATGAATATTCACATTCACAAGAAAACCCAACTGAATTAAACTGTAATTCGAAAAAGAACCCAATTCATATCGTACCAAAGAATTTAGATTACAACTACGTGCGGTGACTGAGGATCCTGCACGCAACAATCTTTCTATACAAGGCTAACATATCGTCCACATTAGTTACATCAGGGCATCCACTAATCCAGCGCTCGATATTCATTATGACGATTGGACCGTTGCTGTTTTCCAGACGACTTGTAATGACTTGATCCCTCGGAGCAAATCCAAACACAAAGGACTGTGGCTTATCCCGCCAACCATGAATATTCGAGGCCCAATAAAGCCCACCAACTAACCAAAGTGGCAAAAAGAATCTCAATGGCTCCAATTCGTCCAGAACATATCCCTGCTCTTGGGCGTTGAGATCCCAATACCCCGGATCCATAACAATGACTTTTTTCTTATCCGGGAGGACAAAACAAACAACATATCGATTGCCACGTTCAATAACCCATGGAATGACAATCTACATAGTGATGGAAACAACGTAATTAATATAAGTTGACATAATTTAAGTATTTAATAACCACATGATAACTAAATTAACTCATAATGAAATATCCGGAGATTTGCTTCTAAGACTTATCGATCTTGCAGACCACCAGTTAGGAGAATCAATTCCTCTGTACGTACCCAATACTAATCCAATCAATTGAGGGTTCGGTTTCCAGTGGGTTCGCATGTAATTCGCAATGTGAAGACCATGATGGGGGTTACTCATCTCTTCAGCGGAAGTACCAAAGACCTCTCGTGCCTCTGCAAACAAGGCCTGCCAGTCCGCTTTAAGATCCAACTACATTCATGAACAATGATTACATATTAGTATAAATAATCAACGAAAGTAGAGAGACAGTTAAATATATCAAATGAAATATAAAATTCAAAATATTACGATGACGAATGTAGGGCATATGACCAATCCTCCGTCCCGCCATTGAGGATAAACATCGGTCCCACTTTTAATTTTCTGGCGCAAGGTCATTAGGGCAAGGTCGAAAGTCTGCGCAGTGAACACATAAGTGTTAGAACCACTAGTGCGACAATTAAATTGAAATTTAATTGAATAATTCAATTATGGCTCAATTTTGCGTACGAAGATATCCCACTGCCCCTTCTTGTCTAACATCTGAGCGAAATGTGCAACAGTCCAATCTTCTGATGCTTCAGGAATGCTGACTTTTTTTCCTGCTGTCCGGTCAGCAAGAAATGTCTTCCAATCATTCACCACGTCCTGAGGGGGCATAGCCGGCATTGTGGGCGGCAAATATGTACTTCTACTCCCTGAAGCGCCTGAAGCACCCCTCCTCCTTTGCTTTGACTTTTTAGGAGGGGTTTTCTTCCTTTCTGATCCACTAGTCCTCGATGTAGTAGACTACATGAGATGTGAGGAAATTTTAATATACTAATACGGTAATCAAAAGTATACGATGTTAGAGTATAATTTAGCAATAGATATAGATTGCAATGAAATCAGATATTCACATCAATTTTGAAAAAAATACCTGCCCAAGCTCCACCGACGAAGCACGTCTCGGTTGTTCACGAATCGTAATGTTCGGGTGAGTGGCAGTCGAGGATGTCGGGATTGGAGTCGAAAAAACAGGCGTACTGGACCAGAACTCCGGCATAGAGTTCCTCGGCGGTTCATGTGCATCTTCGAGAATCGGTACATAACCCTGATCGAACGGCGGAATGAAGGTGGAAAGCGGCCCGCTGGTAGTCATCGGCAAGAATGGAGTGTCCTGTACGATAAATGAATATTCGAATAAGCATGCACGAAACACGAAATTCAATGAAACTAAATGTGTAAGAAAGACGACACTCTAATTTATTATACCTGCTAAAAAACAGAAGTGAATGCCGAATGGTCTACAGTGATCGGGTTCTCGCCAATGTAGGGGTCAGTGAAGGCACCCATGTAGAGAGGGAGAGAGGTGTCTGCTCGAGCAGCTACAGACTCGAGGGGCTCGGTCGCTTCAGGGCTCGTCGGAACAGCAGTGGCTGCATAATCCGATGCCCGTGCTGAGAAAATGTTGAGGGGCGGGCTCGAACGTCGGGGTGAGTGAACTGGAATGGACATAGAGGAAGTCCCGCAGCTCACGATGTCAATGCCCTTCGTGATTCCCTTACCGAGCCACTTCTTTACCTTCGTCAAGAGGTTTTTTTCCCTTCCCTCGTACTCTTGCCTCATTGTCTGCATAATGCGCTCGTTTTCGCGACGAGTCACGTCCTCTACAATACTGACCAAGTCCTCCCTAGACATCTCGGGAAGAGAATGCTCATGTCCACCACTCCTGCTTTGAGAACCATGTTGCTGCCAGGATGAAGATATACCTTCCTCAGCTAGATTCCCGGCAAATTTCGTAGCCCGGGAACTCCGTCTACATTGACTTCCCTCATAGGAACCTACAACGGCATGCTGGGACCCGGGATCAACTCGATGTATACAAGGGCGTTCGTCCACAATGTATGAAGTCTTCGGCACGTGAAACTTCACCAGTAAGGCCCCCGGTTCATGTACCGATTGGTAGTAACTTTCTTCAATCTCCTGATCTTCCGGCTCAATCCTAGTAATACCTCCTTCCGGATCATCGAACGGCGCGTACAGCTCTGCCTCGGACACGCCGGTGAAAGTATTGCGAAATCTCCATCTCAGACACCTCGGGACGTCCGTCGTGGAAGCCCTCTCCGCAAATTGCTCACCGAACCCTGGCATCACCTCGTAAGCCCAGATCATAAGTGCCCATACCGGCCCATAAATGTGATACTTCCTAGACCTCGCCTGAAACGTCCTCAAGTAGTACTGCAAGGTCTTGTAGGAGTACGCACCCCAAGGAAAAGAATTGAACTCATCAGTGTCGTCGATCAACTCCCACAACCACTGGTGGGGTGGAGTCTGCCCGTCATGACCGAGGATAAAACAATTGGCCATCAATAAGTTTGCCAACTTCAATCGAAGTTGCCCGTCTGGATCATTCTCAGACGTGAGTGTTCCCAACTGGGAGTGCAAGAGTGCCGCCTTTTGACCATGGCCGCCACAGACGTCTTGAAAAAAACGGGATGCCCTTGGCTCCCTCTGAATCCTAGGATCAAAATCTGTAGGGCCAAATCTCAACCCTGTGATCAGAGCGTGGTCCTGAACGGTGTACTCTACGTACTCGCCCCTAATGTAGAACCAAATTCCCACCTCTGTAACGACAGCTCGAGATAACACGGAGTGGAGCAAGGGTTTACTGTTCTGCCCCGGCTCCCAATCGAGCAAATGTCTGAAAGGTCCCAACTGAAACTCATCGACCAATTCACCACGTCGATATGTCTCGCTCAGTGCCAACTTTATATCTTCCAAGATTTTAACCCTATAATAGTTGCCGACATCAAATCTCCGGTTGAACAAATTGCTTCGACGGTACCACGGCGCCGGAGAATCCTGTAACACAAGATCAATAAAAATTAACCAACTCATCAATTACATATTTAATTAACTTAAACAAAATAATAATTAATTAATTTCCAAAAAAATTCAATAAATGAATTATTAATCTTATAAATTACATCTCAATATTTATATATAATGAGAATAAAAAGGGAAAAATTCGGATGTATCCGGCCGGTCAATCGGGTTGCCGGAAAAGTGATTTTTCCGGCGACCGGAATACACGGCCGGACGGCCCTTTTCCAGCAACCGATCGACCGGCCGGCTATGCCAAAAAATTTCTCTTTTTTTGGTTAACCGAAATAAGAAATTTTACATGCCAAGAACTACATATTTGAACCAATTTAGAATTTAATCACATAAAACAATTAATTTAAATAAAAAAATAATCAACTAATATTAAAAAAACTAATAAGCGAATTATGTAAATTATAAAATACATCTAATTTACTATACATACTAAGAAAAACATTTGGAATTTTCGGGAATAGCGGCCGGTCCATCCCATGGCCGGAAAAGTGATTTTTCCGGAGACCGGAATACACGGCCGGACGGCCATTTTCCGGCGCCCTATCGGCCGGCCGGCTATGCCAAAAAATTCCAATTTTTTGTGTGAACCTAAATATGATTTTTAACATTACAAACACTACATATTTGAAATAATTTAGAATTTAACCACATAAAATAATTAATTTCAATCAAATAATAATCAACTAAAATTAAAAAAACAAATAAGCGAATTACGTAAATTATAATATACATCTAATTTACTATAAATACTAAGAAAATAATTTGGAATTTTCGGGCATAGCCGGCCGGTCCATCCCATAGCCGGAAAAGTGATTTTTCCGGCGACCGGAATACAAGGCCGGACGGCACTTTTCCGGTGCCCGATTGACCGGTCGGCTATGCCAAAAAATTCCTCCGTTTTTTGTGAACCTAAATATGAATTTTCACATGCCAAGCACTACATATTTCAACCAATTTAGAATTTAATCACATAAATCAATTAATTTAAATAAAAAAATAATCAACTAATTTTAAAAAACAAATAAATGAATTATGCAACTTATAAAATACATTTAAATTACTATTCTTACTAAGAAAAAAAGGTGGAATTTTCGGGCATAGCCGGCCGGTCCATCTGATGGCCGGAAATGTGATTTTTCCGGCCACCGGAATACACGGCCGGACGGCATGTTTCCGGTGCTCTATTGACCGGCCGCATATCCCCAAAAATTCCTCTTTTTTTTGTCAACCTAAATATGATTTTTGACATGATAAAAACTACATATTTGTACTAATTTTGAATTTAATCACATAAAACAATTAATTTAAATCAAATAATAATCAACTAATTTTAAAAAAAATTCAATAATTGAATTACTTAACTTTTAAAATACATGTAATTTATTATCCATACTTTGAAAAAAAGTAGGAATTTTTGGGGATAGCCGGCCGGTCGATCTGGTGGCCGGAAAAGTTATTTTTCCGGCGACCGGAGGGCCAGTTTCCGGCGTCGGATTGACCGGCCGGCTATGCCCGAATTTTACTCTTTTTTTTCTCAACCTAAATATAAAATTTAAAATTACAAACAATACAAATTTCTAATAATTTCGAATGAAATCATAACAAATAATACAATTTAAATAAAATAATAATCTTTTAATTAAAAAAATTCACTAAGCGAATTAATTTCAAATTAAATCCTAACAAATAATACAATTTAAGTTCATAGCAAAAAAATTAATACTACATTCGCCGGAAAACATACCGATATTCGTCGTGTTATTACTTCGACGGAGATCCCCGATTTATTTTCCGACAAGACAAAGTGGTCGTTTTCGATTACGTATTGTGACCCCATTACTCCGGTGAGGTTGTATGCTTGAGGACAGCCGGATTTTTTGAGGAAAGCCGGTGGAGAGAGTATTATTTGAGATTAGGGTTTTTTTAGATATTAAAGAGTGTAAAAAGAGTAGTATGGGTAGGGTTGGGGTTTGGGTTTGCTTGCATACCCTTATAAAGGAGGGGGTGCTTCGGTGGTAGTAGTATGAAGAAGAGAGTGTGTAGTAGTATGAGGTGTGTAGTGTTGAGGGTTGAGGAGATATCGGTGGTGTTAATATAGAGAGGCGAGAGGGAGAGGATATAATACATAAAATTTGACAAAAGGAAAAAAACAAAAAAAAAACAGCTTCCGTCCAAATAGCCGAAGCCGACACACACACACAGAAACACAGCTTGACCTAGCCAACTTTCCCAAGTTCCAAGGCCGACTTGTTCGGTAGTTTGAATTAATTGTGGGCCCAGTCAATTATTTAATTCTCTCAATGGCATTTTTACCATTAGTGTATTAAAAGGGGTAATTTTTACAATATATGTACTAAAAGGGTAGAAAAGCCGGAGGCCCCTTTTTTGTAGAGGACCATGACAGTAGAGGTGCCCACCGGAACCGGAACCGGAACCGAACCGTCGGTTTTTAACCGGAACCGGGCGGTTCCGGAACCGAACCGGAACCGACGGTTCGGAACCGACCCGAGGAACCGGTAGAACCGACGGTTCGGTTTCGGTTCCGAAAGTTTGGAACCGGGAACCGACGGTTCGGTTCCGGTTCGGAACCGAAAAGAACCGGATTTTTTTTTTTTTTTTTTAAAAATTCTAATTTTATTTTATGTTTCAATATTATACTTGTATTTGTATACTTATTTGATGTAACATATGATTACTGATTAGTGTGTTACATTTTTTTATATGGAAATGTTATATTTGTAAAGTTAAATATTTTTATCATTTAATTTATAATTCACAATTTAATAAGCTAAAATAAATAAGACTAATACAAAAAATATCTTTAAATTAATAATAAACAATGTCACATGATGATGAAGAATTGAATATGACAATTTACATAAAAGATGTCATATTGTCATCAAAGTGAAATTAATTGTAGATGCTTTTAAATACAAAAAATATTATGAAAAAATATATTAAGTATAAATAAAATTTATACACAAAATAATAATAATTATTAAGTATCATATTAGTAATGAGAAGGATAAAAAAATTAATATTTTTTGATAAATAACTTCATCGGAATCGGGTGGAACCGTGGGAACCGGGTGGAACCGAATGGAACCAAGGAGCGTCTGCACTCTGCAGCATAGCACCATTATTTGCTGAATTTGCAAGGGGGGAAGGGGGGGGGGCGACATGCATTGGTGATGGCAAGCGCATGCATGCAAAATTGCAAGCTGCCAAGCATTTAATTTGATTTATTTTTATTTTTTTAATCATCAAATTCAAAGTTTGAATTTTTCCTTGCAGGTGGGGGGCCAACTTCATGCATTGGTGGTGATGGGCAGATGGCAGGGAGCAGGCGCATGCATGCAAGGCTGCAAGGCTGCAAGCTACTAGCGATTATGAAATTCAAATTTAAAAAATTGTCACGAATTCTACCACCATCTCTACGAGACTACGACTCCACCTATAAACACCCCCCATCTCAACTCATTTCCTCACACCTTCAAGAATCAATCGAGCAATCTCTCAATTCTCTTATTCTTTCAATCTCTGAAGATCTTTTTATATTTTGTAGCAAAATATTAGTCTATTATCTCTATTTCATCCATCATTCTTCATCTTCAACAAACACATACACTTTTCTTTTTTACACTCTCAAAGTCTCAATCTCTCACTTCATCATCATCATCATCATAATGTCTGCACGTGGAGGCCGTGGAACCGGAAACACCTCTGGAGCCGGAGGTGACAAAGGCAAGAGTAAGGTGCCGCCCACCTCTTCACAACGTGTGCCACGAAAAAATGCTCGTAAGGGTATTGTGATCAACGAAAATCAAGGAGATGATTCATACTACTCTCCTTACACATCATCCCCAAATGAATTCGAAGGGTATCGCCGTTCTCAAGATGAAATGAACTACGATTCCCCCCCGTTCAACTTCGATCAATGCCAAGAAGACGAACGCCTTGCTCGACAATTACAGGAGGAGGAAGAAGCTCGAGCTCGACCCACCCAGCACGAAACCATCTACGACATCGACGAGGACGATGACATGGATGAGCACGGCGACGGAGGCCTAGGCGCAGATCAACATGAACCTGAGCGACGTCCCATGAACAAAGGAGCAATACCGGAGCTCGTTAATGGAAAAATCCCAGGCCCAGACGTATTCAAACGTTGGTTCACGAAGAGGGAATTCCCCGGAGTGGATGGCGAAGAGTCAACGTGGAAAGCATTTTGCAATTTTTGTGATAAGAGTTACACGTGGGGAAAAGAATATGGTTACGGAACATTGAAGAAGCATGCAATCAACAAGCATGCGGCGAATGAGAAAGGCGGAGGGGCAAACCTCCAACAAACACAACTCGCCACGGCGGGAGGTAACTCTAACCTTACTCTTTTTAAGTACAACGATATTATTGCTAGGGAAGTCATGGCGAAGTTTGTTGCTACTGAGTCTCTTCCTTTTAAGTTTGCTGATAGCATGCGTTTTCAAAATACTATACGTACTGGTTATCAACCTCTTGCAATGAAAATCTCTCGCACTACCATGACCCGTACTATTTACAAACTATCGGTAAGGTATAAGAAGTGTCTTCGAGATATGTTTGCTAAGTTTCCTTTCAGAGTATCTATTTGTTCCGATATATGGACATGTGCATTCAATCAAAATTCTTTTCTAGGCATAACTGTGCATTGGATTGATGATAACTGGTATTTATGCAAGAGGATTTTGTGCTTTAGAAAATTCAATTGTGCACACACTGCCCCCAATATTGCACTCTGCATCATCAAAGTTTTGAAACAATTCTCTCTCCTCACAAAATTTTTTTCTATCGGTTTCGATAATGCATCTGCTAACACTGCGGCGGTGCCTGAGCTGATAGCTCATTGTAACCCCGCTTTAGCAGGAAAATATTTTCATACTCGTTGCATCTGTCATGTGTTTAATCTATGTGTTCAAGATGGTTTGAAATTGCTCGAGCAGTCTATCACCCCCATTAGGAAAGCTATCACCATGCTTAGAGACAAAACCAAACTGCATAGATCCTGGATTAAGTTCATTAAATCTAAGATAGGCCGTAGTAAGGAATTCAACGTAGATGTCTACACTAGGTGGAACTCAACCTACGAGATGCTTAGAGAAACCGAAGGTTATAAGGAGGAATTGTGTGGTTTTTTTGGAGTCGAGACAAACCATCTGCTCATGGAAACTCATTGGACTAGTTGTGATAAGGTTATCGAATTGTTAGGAGATTTCGATACTGCTACTAAGGAACTTTCAGGTGTTTACTATCCCACATCGCCTCGTGTCCTCTATCGTTTGGTTGTCATTGCCCTTAAGTTTGAAGAATGTAGCTATCTAGATGAGCTCGAAAAAACTGTAGGTGTCATGATTCTGAAGTGGTTGAAGTACTTCACTTTTATTCCTGATGTTTTCCTAGTGGCATCAATCCTCGATCCCAATCTAAAGCTTGATGGTGTGATATCGCTCCTAGAATTCTATTACAATGCTTTGGGGGAGATGAGATTCGTAGGGGGGAAGGGTAAGGATGGGTTAGATTTGCCTTCCATAGATCTTATTAAGGGAAACTTAGATGCATCCCTTAGGTACCTGTATAACCACTTCGTAGAGAAATATGGGAGTTCTTTTGGAGGTTCTGAACATAGCAGGAGACCAAGGCCATCTATGGACTTAGGAATTAGTTCTCAGAGTCAACGGGCCCAACAACTCCATTCTTTCTTCCAAAACAGGGGATCATCCGGACTCGCTCAAAACGATGAATTATCTATATATTTAAATGAACCGGTTATTGCATCAGGACTAACAAGTGCAGGTCCAAACAATCAAGATCTTTTGCATTGGTGGTCAAGAAGAACAGCTCAATACCCAATCCTATCCATAATGGCTCGAGAACTCTTTGCTGTTCCTGCCTCGACAGTGTCGGTCGAGCAAGCTTTTAGCAGCGGAGGGTATACTTTAGACTAAAGACGATCAACGATGACCCCACGGAATCTCGAAGCTCAAGTATTGCTTAAGGACTACACTTTAGCCGAACACCGTGAGCAAGAGAACAAATGGGATGAGGTCTTTGAACATGATCCAATCAGTACCACCGAAGCAGAAACCGACACCGATGCCTCTGAAGAAACGGATGATTTCGACGATGATTTCGATTTTGATAATATGTAGTGGTCTATTAAAATGCTTAGACGAGTACTCTTTTTCCTCACGGAGGTTTTAACGAGGCTCGGCCCTTGGAATCGACATGTGATATCCAAGGGTTTAGGATTAATAAATAAAAAAAAATTATACAATCTCACTCTCAAGTATTTTTTTACATTTTATAATTTGAATTGTCTTACAATTAAAATTAAATCAATAAACAATGAAGCATTGAATCATAATCGAACAAAATTTTTTTTTTTTTTTTTTAAAAAGTCGGTTCCTATCCGGTTCCGGAACCGGAACCGAACCGGAACCGTCGGTTCCAGGAACCGGAACCGGAACCGGAACCGTTACTGTTCCGGTTCGGTTTCGGTTCCGGCCATCTTGGAACCGGAACCGTCGGTTCGGTTCCGGTTCGGTTCCGGTTCCGGAACCGTGGGCACCTCTGCATGACAGTATAATTTGCCATGTCAGTTTTTTCTTTCTCATTGCCACATCATATTTTATTTGGCTGGAATACGATGTCGTGTGAACTTTGAGAAATATACAAAAGTGTATGATTTTTCATGAAACTTTGATAGTTTATGGAAAAATGAGAATTTTGTGAATTTTCACACAACTTTAATAGTTTATTATAAAAAAATGAAGATTTATTGAACGTTTATGATTTTAGATAGACTTAGAAAGTTATCTAATGAGACAATCCAATCGGAAAAGTAGAATATTATGGTACATAGGGAGGGAGTAAGTTTTTCTCAAATGTCAGCCCGATCAACTCATTCGATGCCCTAATTATGAGACCATGCCGCTTGGCCCAGCCCGGTATTATTGGCCTAGGAAGTGAATTACGGCCCAAACCTTGTGAAAGTCCAAAAGGAATAAGCTGCTTGTAGAATTCTAAAGGTATTTCTAAACACAACCCCCATTTTACTCCCTATAGCCCCATTAATTAAAAATAAAATATAAATAATAGTGCATTTCCTATTGTATCCCTATAGCCCCCAAATAGATAGATAATACTATACTTTGGTTTCTGCAATCCCTAAACTCCGAAGAACAACAACCCCCAATTTTTCAAATGATTAGAGAACATGTATAACAAATTGTGAAAAATTATTTGGTATTGCCGCTGATCGATCGTGGAATTTTAGAGTGATTGTACGAGAGAAAAAATGAAGAACACAAGAGGATTTTACGTGGTTCGATCGTTTGTTAGATTTACGTCCACAGGAAAGGATAATGTATTGTATTCAGGTATTCTAGCAGCTATTACAGTGTGTGTTCGATCGTATACAAGTGACACTATTTATAAAGAACTAAGAACGGTTACAACCGAGGTCGTGGGTAGTTCCTCATGGAGATCGTGTGTAACCGCCTCCACGTTTGTGATCGTGGGTTGCTAGGTTTGGGCTTGGCCGAGCTTCTAGACTTGCTCTGCTGGGCTTTGTCCGGGATTGGGCCGAAGTGAGTTTCGAGTGGGCCTAGCTGATATAGGCCGAGCTGGACCAGGTCTAATTATATTGGGCCTGAGGCTTGGGCCTAGTTGCTAGGCCACATCCTATCACATCCCCCCCCCAAAAAAGTCTGAGAAGCGAGGCCACCCTAGTGATTTGGAAAGTGCGTACCATCTCATCGAACGAGGTAAAGAATGAATTACACTTGCCCGCGTCGAAATTAGAACTTCGACGAAGTCGAAGTGCGTACCGCTTCGTCGAGGTCGGGCTTGAATTACACTTGCCCCCGTCGAAATTAGTATTTCGACGAAGTCAAAGTGCGTACTGCCTCGTCGAGGTCGAGCTTGAATTACATTTGCCCCCGTCGAAATTAGTATTTCGACAAAGTCGAAGTGCGTACTGCCTTGTCGAGGTCGAGCTTGAATTACACTTGCCCCCGTCGAAATTAGTATTTTGACGAAGTTGAAGTGTGTACCGCCTCGTCGAGCGAGGTAAAGAATGAATTACACTTGCCCCCGTCGAAATTAGAACTTCGACGAAGTCGAAGTGCGTACTGCTTCATCGAGGTCGGGCTTGAATTACACTTGCCCCCGTCGAAATTAGTATTTCGACAAAGTCGAAGTGCGTATTGCCTCGTCGAGGTCGAGCTTGAATTACATTTGCCCTCGTCGAAATTAGTATTTTGACGAAGTTGAAGTGCGTACCGCCTCGTCGAGGTCTTGAATTACACTTGCCCCCGTCAAAATTAGTATTTCGATGAAGTTGAAGTGCGTACCGCCTCGTTGAATGAGGTCGGGTTTGAATAGTCGTGATGTGAAGGGCGCGACTGTTGGTGTCAGGGTAAGTAGGACACGCGTCGTTTTTTTGTTGGAGTAGGTGAAGAGACGGGATTTGAAAAGGCGTGCCTTTGCTTATAAAAGCTTCCAATGTACGCTAGAAAACATTTTCCCCCCTCAATCGAATTCCAATTGTAAGCGAGAGGAAAAACCCTAAACCAAAATTCTGCAACCGCTGCCGCCGTTCAGTTTATTTCCCGGTGATTTGTAGTCGGAAAAAGCTGTGACAAGTAAGTGCTTCCCTCATAATGGATTCTTCTTCTTCTCTCCAAGTAGATACTGATAGGGCGAACATAGAGATTTCGCCTTCGCTGTTTAGGGGATTTCCGGTGAGGGTTTGGTTAAATGTATATACTCGCGCGTTCGTCCCGCCGGCATTTCGAGAAATTGAATTCCCACCGTTGGTCGGGTCCACCGCCTCTCTGGCCTGTGCCTCCACCATGTCTCTCTCTCATATGCAAGATTTGGCTCATCATTTCTTGTTTCACGAGTCGATGGAATTGCTTCTACCTGGTGATGAGGATAGAGGTAGTTCTCCCCCCATAGGATTTTTTACCGTATATGAAGATTATCTTCATTTTGGGCTACAGTTTCCTTTGAATCCTTTTTTTGTCGAGCTGTTAGAGGAATTGCAACTGGCGTTAGGTCAGTTGGCACCGCCCTCCATCAAGCAGGTCGTAGGGTTTTGTTTCGAGGTCAGCCGTCGTGGTGGTACGCCTTCTGTAAATTTGTTTCTTAGGTTTTTTAGACCTAAGCTTGGTCCAACGGGGTGGGCTTACCTTTCCCCTATTAATAGGTTTAAGTTAGGGACGCCCACCAAGGTGCCGAACTGGCAGAAGAAATTTTTCTTCTGCCGGATTGAAGGCTTGTCGTTGTATCCTTGGATCAAGGATAAGTTCTCGCCTCGAGACACTAGGAAACCCATCGGTGAGCTCGAGACGGACTTGATGAGCCTCGGCCTCATTGAGAGGGATTATTCGGAGGCCGATCTCGCAAGTCATGGGCTAAGCCCATATAATTTCGTATCCACTGCGGACTTTGGGTGAGGCCCTACTTCACTACTTTGTGTTCGACATTCTGTTGGTGTTGACTGACGCTCTTTTTTTTTTTTTTGTAGTGGACGCTCAAGCTATCCAGGCCGCTCTCCAGAACAAGAATAAGAGGAAGAGGCAGAAGCCCTCTGCTTCCGTGGTGGAGAAGACAACTTCGGCGATGTCGTCGGAAAGGACAACCGACCTTGGGAGGTCGGTGTCCGTGAGCTCGCAGCTGGACGCTCCCGTCCTAAGCTCCTCTCCATTACAGTTGGTGGGCCAACGACCTCGACGAACGTTACTTCCGTTGGATGACGAAGTGACGATCATCGAGAGTGGCCCGACCTCGAGCTAAGGACATGCACGGGAGATGTCATTTCCCGAGGTAAGTGTGAAACTGGAAGTAGTTGTATGTGGTGATGGTACCATCTAATAAAATTTTCCCCTCTTTTTTTTTTTTTTTTTAGGAAGCCAAGGTGGCTTTGGACGGGTTGCGAGGCTTGGCGAACTTCATCACGAGTGGAGTTGCCAAGTACCAGAGAAAGACTGCCGAGGTTGCGGCGGTGGAGGATCGGCTAATGGCTAAGATCTCTGTCGCCGAGGTCACGGCGCAGGCAGTAGCGGAGAGGGAGGCGGCAGCTTCGGCTGTCGCCGAAGAGGCAAAGAAGAGGGCTGCCGAGCTAGAGGCAGAAGTGGGTCGGCTGAGGGCCCAAGTTGCCGGAGTGGTAGCTGGACAGGGAGGTGTGTTCCGCGCTTTGATGGAACGAGTCTTCCGGTCTATGCACTTCTCTCGGATGGCGGTTCAGCTGGTGAGTGCCATGAGCACCCCGGTTGTCTCAGCGGTGATTGACGATATCGCCAAGGACATCCCGAATTTGGACAAAACCAAGTACGGGTATGCTACCATGACGGAAGAGGAGACACTGCGTGACTTCGCCGAGGTGCTTTTGGGGTACACTTCCTCAATTCCGGTGGTCGAGCAGCTCGCCGCGCAGAGGAGTCCGCTCAATGAAGGTGCCATTCGGCGATGTCCCGTTGACAGGTACGAACTCCTGGAGACGGTCATTGCCGATCTGCTGAAGAGGCCGGTTCGGGAGGGGACCACCGAGGAGCCAGCCCGCGATGACCCAAAGGAGCCCGAAGCCGAATTAGAGGTCGGCCTAGAAGGAGAAAATCGTGATGGAGTCAACTGACGCTTTTCACAATTTTTTTGGCTTCTTTCCCTCTTTTTTTTTTTGTAGCCTTGTACTTCGTCACCATTAGGGTGGCGTTTCATTTGCTGTGTTCGGCTATAAATGAAAAGCCTTTTGTTGAAATTTGCTTGTATTTATGCTGTAGTCTGCTCCTGATTTTTACAATGCTTCTCACTTTGTGAGAGAAATATCCGAACTTTGCCGAGCTATTGAAGTAGCCAAGATCGATGCTTCTAACTGGAAGAAACAAGCTGATAACATCGAGGTCGAGGTTGAAGTAAAGCTTCGAACTGCTCAGGAAAAGCTTGATGAAGTGCATGCGAAGTATCTGGAGCTTGATGACAAGTACCAGCAAGCTTTGGACGACATCAAAACTTTCAAGGAGATCGTCGTGGAGCATACGGAGTATGAGGCTATTATTCACCGAGCTGGGGGATCCACCATTTCTAAGACCTATTGTAAGGTCAAGGAACTCCAGGCTCGGTGCCGAAGCTACAGGGACCAATATGGGATGGACTCCTGGCAGGTTCGGGATGAATTTGAAGAACTCATTCATGTAGCGAGCATCTATGAGACAGTTCTTGATCGCTTTCCGAAGTTAAAACTACGTATCTTGTCAGAGGCAGAATTTTCGACTTCGGCTACTCTTGGTTCGGATTCGAGGTTGCTTGACAGCACTTCTAGAGAATTCTTGGAAGGTGAATCTTCGAGGTCGGCCAACCCTGATCCTAGGATTGTCACACGCCATTCTCGAGAAATTTACAGTCAAGAGCGGCGGTTGGCATCTGGACGAGGTCAAGGTCGAACGAGCCAAGGTGCCCGAGGTCGTGGAACTCAGAGTGACCGAGGTAGAGGTCGAAGTTTAGCTCCAAGACGAGGTAGAGGCAGGCTAAGCGTAGATGATATTTTGAATTTTAACTCTGGTAGGGACTTCGCCAGAGATTGGCTTAGCTTTAGTAAGCCTAGGCCTCTGGGTTCCTCGTAATACTTGTATATTTTCCATTTTTATGAAATAAAACGGAAATTTTGCACTTTCATTCGAGCTTTTCATCTTTGTTTTTAACTAAGAACTGCCCCCATTTTTAAACAAAGACAGCTTACTTCGCCATGAAACAAAGCTCAGTTTGTAAGTAGCCACTTCGTCCAAAGACGAAGTTAAGGCTTTCAAGTAGCCACTTCGTCTGAAGACGAAGTTTATCAGGTAGCCACTTCGTCTGAAGACGAAGTTAAGGCTTTAAGGTAGCCACTTCGTCCGAAGACGAAGTTAAGGCTTTCAAGTAGCCACTTCGTCTGAAGACGAAGTTTAGGCTTTCAGGTAGCCATTTCGTCTGAAGACGAAGTTAAGGCTTTAAGGTAGCCACTTCGTCTGAAGACGAAGTTAAGGCTTTAAGGTAGCCACTTCGTCCGACGACGAAGTTAAGGCTTTAAGGTAGCCACTTCGTCTGAAGACTAAGTTAAAACTTTCAGGTTCCTTATTTGTCAAATTTATCGATAGGGGTGGTCCCCTTACGCGCGTTTATGTGTTACTCCGATGTGGAGTTTAATTTGTATAATCCTCGTCAGGATTTTAAAATCGAGATACTCAATATAAATGAGAGAGAGATGTGCAAGATATATGCAAAAAGACTTAAGCAGGGTAAACGAAAAATTAAAAATTTAATTGATATAAGACTGACGTTAAAATAAGACAAAACTTGACAAGACGACCTGACTCAATACTTACAACCTAAATGAATATTACTCTCCATTTATACAAAGTATTTTTTTAAATGAGTAATGTGCCATGTACGGGGTATGGGCTCACCAGATAAGTGGGTAAGCTTGTACGACCCTTTGTCGAGGACTTCTTGAACTCGGTACGGTCCTTCCCAGGTAGTTTCTAACTTGCCGAGCTTCTCTGTCTTACTGACCTCGTTATTTCGAAGTACGAAGTCGCCTATTTGGAGCTGCTGATGCTTCACCCGGTTGTTATAATACCGAGCTACTTGCTGTTTGTATCGAGCTTCTTGTATGTAGGCTTGTTCCCGCTTTTCTTCCAGCAAATCCAAGTTAGTTCGAAGTCCCTCTTCGTTGTCTTGGGCTGTGAAGTTAAGCGTTCGGGGGCTCGGCAAGCCGATCTCTACTGGGATCACCGCTTCGGTTCCATACACCAAACTATATGGTGTTTCACTGTGTGATGTCCGGGGGGTAGTTCGATACGACCACAGGACTTGGGGTAGGTTTGCTGCCCAATCTCCTTTGGCCTTATCGAGTCGGGTTTTTAACCCCTTGACTATCATTCAGTTCGTAACCTCGGTTTGGCCATTCGCTTGAGGATGAGCTACCGAGGTGAACTTTTGTTGGATGTGGAGTTCGTCACACCATTCTCTGAACGTCATGTCTGTGAGTTGGGTTCCATTATCTGAGACAAGGACGTGAGGTATGCCGAAACGACAAACTAAATTCTTCCAAACGAAGTTTAGGGCATTTTTACTTGTAATCCTTGCCAGAGGTTCGGCTTCGACCCACTTCGTAAAATAGTCGATGGCTACAATGAGTTTGCTGTCAGCCAATCTCTCCCTAAGATGATATTGTAGGGAGAGTTAGCTTTTACGACAAAGAAGTTGATGATCTTTGTCGACGACAACGGGCTCTTCCCAACAGTGACCGGAAGTGGAATGATGCCATCCGTTGTCATTTCTTGTTTGTAAAATTTTGCAACGGAGTGGACGCCGGCTTCAACCGGGCTTCTTCGATCCCGAGCTTGTCGAAGCAGTCTCTGAAGAGCACGCTCACTGAGGCTCCGCTGTCTACGAACACCCTGTAAATCAAGCTGTTAGCCACCACAGCTTGAATTATGGTGGCGTCCTGATGGGGTGTGGCGTTGGGGACCGGGTTGTTATCGGAAAAGGTGATGACTTCATCTTTTATGAACCTCTTTTGTGAAGGTTCCTCTCTCTGTTGGCTTCGGGCCTCGGCTCTCAATGAGGACTTTGTTGAGCCTGGAGGCAGCCCGGTGATGGCACCGATGACTCTGTCGTACTGAGGTTGGTCCTCATCTTCGTCTTTGTCATCGTGCTTTGACTTTTTGTCTTGGTGGGGTGCGCAGTTGTTGCCTCCCCTATTTTTCTTTCTCTTGCCCTTCTATTGAGGTCGGGCCTCTTGCTGGTTGCGACTTTGGTACAGTTTAAGGGTACCGTCGCGTACCATGTGCTCAATGTCCGAGGCGAGGTCCCTGCAGTCCTCGGTTTCATGACCGTAGTCATTATGGAACTTGCAGTATTTTTCCTTGGATCGGCGCTTCGATCCACCTCGGGACAAGGTGGCGGCTTCTCGAACAAGTTCACATGAAGCTCGTATATTTCGGCCCTGGATTTTGTCAGCGGTGTGTACTGACTTCGGTCTTGGTTGGGCCGAGGTCCTAAGTGGGACTCGAGGGGTCCTCGCTGTAACCTTTCGAGGGAACTTCGGCGACCTTGCTGACAAACATGATTTTTACTCGTCAAAATAGGATATAAGTTATGGGTTTTAGGTGAATTCATCGAATGTGTATACCTTGTTGCATGAGATTTTCTTTCTTTATCGATTTTATTGCTTCTCTAGTTTTTCTTGCATTTTTTGTAGGAAAATGAGCATGAATTTGGCAAAAGAAAGGAATACATATCAAGGTTCGAGGCGGAACGAGGTCGAACGGGTCGAAGGATTGGAATCGAGACCAGGCGCGTGACCCAGCGCGCACCCGCTTCAGAGAGGGGGCTGGGTCGCGCGGACATGAAGGAAGTTTCTACTGGCCCGCGCAACCCAGCGCGCGGTCGCGCCGCCCTCCTCTTACTTCCCGGTTTTTGCTTTTTCACCCCATTTCTTCCGGTTTATTGCTATTTCACCCACATTCTCTTCTTTCCTAAATTACAATATTTACCCCATTCTTGTAGAACATATAAATAGCTAGTGTGGCACAAATTTCTAGGTTAAGAACCTCCCTTCACACACACTACACCTAGAACACACACCAAATCTCTACCCACTTTCTTTCCATCAAATTCCACCATCTTTCATCCATTTTTGAGAGGGGATTCATCCACACTTGGGATTTCTTGGAGAGAAAGCATCAAGGATCAAGAATCAAGGCTTGGAAATAGGATTTGATTCCTCAACTCCTCTTTTCTCTAGTTTTTATTCTATGATTTCTTTGTATTTGAAGATTATGCTAGCAATGAACATGTGTGGCTAATTTCATTTATTCTAAAGATTTGGCTAAGTGATTTTGTAATGGATTGTGATTGATCTTGCTATTCTATGATTGGGTTTTTGCTTATTCTTATTGATCATGCTTTGAATGCTTGTTTAATTGATTAGCTACCTTTTAAACATGATTGATTGATATTGAATCAACATTCGGGAGATGAGATTCAATATAGGATTGTGATTAATAGGCACTTTAATTCAATAAACTGGGTGGTTGAGAGTTGAGTGAGGGCAATTGATCCTAAGCACTTTTTGGAGTTATAGGCTAGCATTCGGTTGGGGACAACGTTTCTAGCTAGTAGCCTACGAAATTGGTCGTCCGGGAGGAGGCCAAGTCTAATTCGTGATCGCTTTATTGAGTAAATTCCAATCATAGGATTAGTGTGGTTATGATCGATTCACTTGCAAAATCATTGATGCCAAGTCTCTAGGATAACTTTCTCCCTTTGATTTTCAATCACTTTGTTTACTTGCATGTTTTTATTTACTTAATTTCTTTTGCTTTAAGTAGTTAGTTCTAAAATTAAACCAAAAATATTCGTTAGCTTAGATAAATCCAAGTAATTTAGTAATGGTACTTGCACTTCTATCAATCTAGTCTCCGTGGATACGACATTGCTCACCACTATCTATGATAGCCCCATACACTTGTGGGTGCTTAAATAGTTAGGCGATCACTTGCCCGTGGTCGGTGCGCTCCTCTTTCTTCCTCTTATCGTTGTTTTCGGGCCGATCTGCTGCCCGCTTTTTCCGATCAGCCTCATCCGCCTCCGCGAATGTATCAGCAATCCTCCATAGCTGTCTGGAGGTCGTTGGGTGTGCCTTTACGAGCTCTCTGAAGAGAGTTCCGGACTGAATGGCGTTTTGAAATGCCGAGATGAGAACGTCATCGGAGAGACGATCGACTTTAAGGCTCTCATTATAAAAACGGGCAAGGAAGTCGTTGATCGTTTCTCCTCGCCCCTGCCTTAAGGTTAGGAGCTGGGCCGGGCTGATCTTTGCCTCGGCTTTTTGAAAGAAGCGACGCTCGAAGGCGTCGAGTAGGTCGGCATACGACCCTATGCTGCCATTAGGTAGGCTGTCGAACCAGCTTCTAGCTTTGTCCACTAGCAGCTCGGGGAAGACTTTACACATGTAAACGTCTTCGGCAAGTCCCTGGTTCATCATGTTATACTGGAACCAGGATAAAAAGTTGTTGGGGTCTTGTGACCCGTTGTAAGGCGGGATAGGAGGTACTCTATACGTCAACGAAAGGGGAGTATAGAGTATCCTATTAGTGAAGGGAGTCGAGATTCGACCGTAGACGGTGAATCTTCCCTGGTAAACGACGTTTTGATGAGGTGATGTCGAACCGCGCTGCGGTGAAGCGCGGCCGTTGTTCCCACGACAATTATTGCTCTGTCGCCTTCGGGGAAGTTCGACGATCCTATCTCCAACGATCTGGAGACTTGGGGATCGCCGCTGTGACGGTTCGGCTCCGTCCTCTCCGCGTTGACTCTGTTGTCGATGTTGATCGACGACCTTGTGAAAGTCTTGTTCGTGGAGGTCCAAGTACGCCTTCAGTGCATCTCTAAGCTCGGGTTGGAGTGCGGCGTTTCCGTGTCGGCGACCGCTCTGGCCTTGCCCACCGCTACTAGTTGAGTCGCCGGACTGGCCCAATGAGACGTCCTCCAGGTGGCCTTCGGGAGTTTGGTGGATTATGGGTTGTTCTCCAAGTTGGATTTGGGAAGTGGTGTGCCGAGCTTGACTCACGTCGGCCTCCTCCTCGTTGCGAGGTTGATCAGTGGGCGGGTCAGTTTGGTGCTGTTTTGCCTTGGCGGCAGCATCGGTGGTGGTGGAACGGGTTTGTTTCACCATCATATCTTCACTCAAAAATTCTGATCGGTTTCACAAAAATTTAATTCCCACAGACGACGCCAGCGATCGATCGTGGAATTTTAGAGTGATTGTACGAGAGAAAAAATGAAGAACACAAGAGGATTTTACGTGGTTCGATCGTTTGTTAGATCTACGTCCACGGGAAATGAGAATGTATTGTATTCAGGTATTCTAGCAGCTATTACAGTGTGTGTTCGATCGTATACAAGTGACACTATTTATAAAGAACTAAGAACGGTTACAACCGAGGTCGTGGGTAGTTCCTCATGGAGATCGTGTGTAACTGCCTCCACGTTTGTGATCGTGGGTTGCTAGGTTTGGGCTTGGCCGAGCTTCTAGACTTGCTCTGCTGGGCTTTGTCCGGGATTGGGCCGAAGTGAGTTTCGAGTGAGCCTAGCTGATATAGGCCGAGCTGGACCAGGTCTAATTATATTGGGCTTGAGGCTTGGGCCTAGTTGCTAGGCCACATCCTATCAACCGCTTAATTTCCAAATTAAAAGAACTGTTCTTGGTGATTGGAACAGTACTTTGTGATGTTGCTGCACACTTTACGAAGACCAAATTTGGAAACCATTAATTCAAATTGTATGTTTATTAGATAGAGTAAGACATTTTTTGTATAAATTGAATATGATTAAGGAGATGCACTCGCTTTAAAGTTGAAAACAAAATATGGAGAATGTGATATTCAGAATCATAAGTTTGTTTAATAAAATGGAGGTCCATAGCCTGAACCGTGTTAAAGCCGTTCTTCAATCTTTGTTCTAATTCTTGGAAAATGAAAACAATCATCATAATTGCCCCCAAAATCAAATGCATGTTTAATCTTGGTTCACAAAAAAATCCAATAAAGCCAAGAATTAGGGTAAAACAAATGGTTTCTATCAATCAAATTTAAAAATCAAAAGAACTGCAGAAGTAACCAAACAGTTACGGTGGTGCTAGAAATTCAACAGCTGCGGTGGCAAGCAGAGATTTGCTCCTTGGCTATATGCTACGGAGTATTTTTCATTTGGGGATTATAGCGATGATTTCATCATTGTTTGGGGGCTGTAGGGGTACAATAGGACATCAATTATTATTTTTATTATTTTTTTAATTAAGGGGGCTTTGAGGAGTAAAATGGGGGTTGTGTTTAGAATTACCGAATTCTAATTAGATTAGGATTGTATTTTAAAGATTGGAATGAAAGAGAAAAAAAAAAATAGTGTATATATTAAAATAAATACATCGCTGAAACGTCTTTGACTTTAGAATTAATTAATTAACAAAAGAGCAAAGAGCAGACGATTTTGTTCAAGAGAGAGTACCCGCGATTTAGAGAAGTTGGCGGCTGTTCGAGAATCGGTCATTCCTTTCGGTACTTATTACCGTGCTTTAGTTCTAGTTTTCATGGATTTTGTTTGCTTTTATTTTATTATTATTATTATGTTATGTAAATAAATTCACTTTATTGTTAAAGCATTCATAAACTTTAATTTTGCTAAATTAGTAAAGCATTTAGTAAACTGGATTATGCAGCTCAAATTTTTATCTTGAATTTGTCTAATACTATAAGGTAAATTATGTTTTTTTGGCTTGTTTTGTTTTTTGACTTATGTAGAATGTTGATCAATTTCTGATTTTAGTGTTAGCCTATGAAGCACGGGGACGTCCAGGAGGGTGGCGTTCCCGTATTAATACGCACGTAATACGAAATACGGCAAAATATGCCAAGAATACGTATTAAAAATGTATTTTTAATTGTTTTTTATTTATTTATTTTTTAATTAAATAATACGTATTTAATACGTTTAAGATACGCGTTTCTAGCGTTTTATTTTGCCTCCACCCTTATTCGCGACACATACCTACCTGAAAAAATATCCATTGCTTCTGCCGCCGTAAAATATGGCTACACTGCTACTTCCGATTGATTTCGCGACTTGCTGCTCCAAATTTAGCCCTCGCCATTAGTTTTATTCAAAATGTAGGGTTTGGGAATTGGACCATTTATGGAAAATGTTGGGCATTTAATGTTGGGCTTGTGTTTTTTGAAACATATATGTCTATTAATGATCTCCACATTATTATTATTATTATTATTAAAAATATAAATATTATTAAAAAGTATAAACGTATTTTTGATGTATTCGTATTTACATTTTTAGAAAATTAACGTATTTTCGTATCGTATTCGTATTTCGTTCCCGTCCCCGTTCCCATGCTTCTTAGGTGTTAGCCGATTAGAACGGTAACATACTAGTACTCTTCGAGTTATTATAAAATATGAATCATACGATTTTAGATTAAGGTAAAAATCTATGTGAGTGTAAGTTAAAAATAGATATCTTCGGATTTTAATGTTATCAACTTATTATTAGTAAGAGGTTTTATTCGAGATGATTTTAATATAAGGTAATTTATGTTTTCACTTGTTTTGTTTTGTGACTTTAGTAGAATGTTGATCAATATCTAATTTTAGGTGATAGTCAATTAGAGCGATAATATACTAGCATATTTCCAGTTATAATAAAATACTAATCGGTACGATTTTAGATTACGTGAAAATTCATGTGAAAAATCAGATATCTTTGGATTTTAATGTTATCGACTTATTATTAGTAAGATGTTTCATGCGAGATGATTAATTTTTGTTTTGAACCAAATGATTAATTAATTAAGGATCTAATAATTATCAATTTATGCATTAAGGAGTAATGGAAAATGGCTAATATATATAATTTTATTAATAAGATAACATAGCTCTAATTATTATCAGACCAGCATATTTAAAGAAGAAAAAAAAAGAAAACTATTATATAAAACCAAACATTAACTTTTACAACAACACAGTTTTTTAATTAGAATCATAGAATCGAATTATTGCAAATCCTTCATTAATTTTGAAAAGTACTTATCCAAGTACATTGACTTGGCTACAGTCCTAGGAAACATTAGGAGCCAAATCCTATTTAATTTAATTTATTAATTAATTTATTCATTATTTTTCCCACACACACGCACGCACACGTGTTTGTAGGTGTAGAGAGATAAAGAGAGGCATGTATGTATAGGCGCTTCCTATCATGAATTCATATAGCTTATAGCTAAGCATTAAAAAGGCCATCCATTAAAGGCAGTCTTAATCCTGTGGTTTTCAATCATCACTCCCGTGTGCCGTACAGACTCCCTCGAGTTGGTTTTTCGCGTCTCTCTCTCGCTCTCTCTCTCTAGACATCGCTCCCCTTCCTCGGTAAAATCTCTCTCTGCATTTTTCGCTTTTTTCTCGTTTGTTTTCGGAATGTAATCTCAAAACCCTACGTTTTTGTGCGTTTTGTTCGGGCTGTGCGTGTAATGTGTGTGTGTGTTCGCGCCTGCCGTACTGTTTGTGGTGTGTGCTGCGTGTTTTTTAGAGGATGTTGCTTCTTAATGTGGGTTACCTGCACGGAATGTTTGTGAATTTCTCTTCCGAGCGTAGCAGGTTTCTGTTTTTCCATTTCTGATCTGGAAATTGTGGAAAAAAATTAGGTTTTTTATTTTTGTGAATTCCGTCAACGGCATTGTACTTTTTTGTTAGGGTTTGTGTTTCGTCCTTTTTCTGTTTCTGTAATTTTGTGCGGATGAGGTTTGAGGTTATATGCATGTGGTAGTGTGTGTGGTTTATATGCGGGTTTATTTATTTCGCATTTTATTTTGCTTTCATGTATTGTGATAAATAATTGATTTAATGTTATCTTTCTGTTTCTTGCGTTTAGCCTTTTGGATTGCGGACAGATTTGTTGTAGGCGCCAAACGGCAATGATGAGTAACGAAGAAGAGAAGAGGTGTCCACTTTGTGCCGAGGAGATGGACTGGACTGACCAGCAGTTCATGCCTTGTAAATGCGGTTATCAGGTGATGATTTATCACGCTGGCAATTTCACTCTCTTTGTTAGATGTTGAGGCTCATGGTTGGATCGATGTTCCGTCAATTTCTTTACTTGTGCTGTGAAAATTGTCGGTGCAGGGGGTATCATGCCTTATCTGATGCTGTATCTTAATTAAATTTATGAGAAATACTATTACTATTTAATGTCCATAACTACGTCAAGGGTGGTTTGAATGACTTAACACTGTCCATTTCATTTAGTATTAACTGGATTTGTGAATTATGTGATCAGTTATGCCTATGATTTTGTAAATCTTGTGGTTTTATTATGTGACAACGGAAATGACTGCCCCGCGTCTTCATATATATATATTTGAAGATTAGATCTTTGGACGAGGTAGTTTTACGAATTTGACCATGCTGCAGAGTTGCCATATGCTTCTTTCAAAGCATATTCTATAAAATTGCCATACTATAAAATTAACCTACTGCCCTGCATCTTCCCATATTCCTTTCTCATTTTTGATATTTCATGATGAGGGAGATTGTTATCTATCTGTTTTTTCTTTCTTTCCCTCAGGAAATTGTTGCTGAGCTTCCTCTCTAAGCTTTTAATTTTATTACAGATATGTGTTTGGTGTTGGCATCACATTATAGACATGGCAGAAAAAGATGAAGCAGAGGGGAGATGTCCTGCATGTCGGTCCATCTATGAAAAGGAGAAAATTGTGGCAATGCAAGCAAATTGTGAAAGGTTGCATCTTGTTGGTTTTTTCAAAATCCCCCTTCATTATGAATCTAACAGTTCATTTGATTTATTTGTATGACACAGGACAAAAGTTTGTAATAAGAAAACCAAACAACCAAAGGCCAAGCCAAAGGCTACTGAAGTAAAGAAGGATTTGACAAATATCAGAGTGATTCAGCGGAAAATGGCGTATGTGATTGGACTACCTCTTAGTCTAGCAGATGAAGATGTAAGGAGCAGTTGGCGAAACATACCTCTACATACTCTTTCAAAGAAACTGCTTTTATATTGTTGTGTTTTATTTAGATGACCTTTGCTTTATTCTCTCTAGCTCTAATTAGGTGATCTATCCTTAACAGGTGTTGTTGCGTAAGGAGTATTTTGGTCAATATGGGAAAGTGACTAAGGTCTCACTCTCGCGAACAGCTGGAGGGGCCATTCAACAATTTATCAATGACACATGCAGCGTGTGAGTTTAAATCAATAAGTTAACATGTCTTCAGTTGAATATGGCGTGGCCATTCAACAATTTACTATTTTCCCCCTTATTATGAATCTTTCAGATACATAACATTTTCAAAAGAGGAGGAGGCTTTACAATGCATTCAATCAGTTCATGGTTATGTCCTGGAAGGTAGATTTTTGAGGTGAGTATATTAGCATCTCTTTTTTTGGAATATGTGCTGATTACTTTGAAGTATAGTAACAAAAATTACTTGTGCAGAGCATCATTCGGAACTGCAAAATATTGCCATGCTTGGCTGAAAAACATGGTATCCAGATATCGTGATTATTTCATTCATCTTATCTAACCCTTATGAATAAGTAACTGTTAAGATTGTTTTTATTTTGTTTCAGCCTTGCAACAATCCTGCTTGTTTATATTTGCATACAATTGGGGCTGATGAAGACAGTTTTGGAAAGGATGAGGTTGCTGCAGTTCACACTAGGTATTATGTGAACTAGTGTTTCTCTTTTTGCTGGGTTGTCTTCCAGTGTTATACTTGTGTTGGATTTGTTTCTTTTGATAAACATTTGCCGACACCCGATGAACTAAGTGTGTGTGATATCGTGAACTAACTGCAGCTTTAGGATGCAGACGGATGATTTTTGTAGGAGTTGGGCTCTATCTGGATTATATATATAATAGTTCCTTAATACAGCAAACTGTACTTGTACCGATCTTCTGAGAATCTGCTGACATCTCAATTAACTGTGTGCTTGTGATATTAAACACCTGCTCTATCTATAATCAACTCTTGGTGCTTCTCTTTTTATTTTTGATCTGCTTGATTTTTTGTATGGTTTTTCCTTGCTAGTTGTATACTTAAGGTCATATGTATTCCATTAATCACCAGATTATGTTTGGTTTATTTCTTCGTATAGAAGTTAAATTTATGCGTTTGCAATTGTTGTATCTACCTTTTGCTGCCTTTGAAACTTTTATTTCTGGTTTTAAAGGAGTAGAGTTCAACAAATTGTTGGTGCTACCAACAATGTCATAAAGCGCTCTGGCTCCGTTTTGCCTCCTCCGGTAGATGATGTCCATATTAGTTCTACTACTTTTAGTGACAAATCTACCTCAAGAAGTAGCATATCTGTAAGTTCCCACTTTCAAGAGTGTGCCATCATTTTGTTGCCGTCATGGTCTTGGTTTTTATGCTGAAACACTGCATTTCTGATATCATTGTCCAGGATGAAGCTGATGGATATGGAAATAGCAGTAGCGATATACTTCCCTGTATAGACAAGGAAGGACCTATTGCACTACCCCAGAAAGTGTCGACTTTTGTAGATATAGTTGGCCGGTCAAATTCTGCTCCAGAAAAGGATGGAAATAATCCTGAAGATAGTAGGGTTCTTGATATATGTTCTGAACTATCTTCAATTGCAGTTGGTGGTGAAACACGTGCAGAAGCGCCATATTCTGTTCCTTCCCTTTTTAAGATCCCCTCCTCTACTTACGTAGGGAGTGGGTTTAAAAATAGTGCAGATGAACCAGCTGGAGGAGGTTCTTTGTCAAATAATCAAGGATCTAGGGACATGTACATTTCAAGTCATAGGACTTCTCTTCCTCATCAATTTTTTAGTCCTCACGTTTCAGAGGATTTAGGTGGTGCAGCATTACACAGAAAGACACCTAGTATGACTGGTTTTACTCTGGATCACAATCCCGTAAATAATCAAGATGATGAGGCTTCTTTACCTGTACCTACCAGATGTGTAAATTCCATGTCTAATGACTCATGCCAGGAGATGAAGTTCCAAAATTCCGCTAAATCTGATAGAATCTATAGAAGTTCCCAGTCATTTTCCAATGAAGAAATAGTTGAGCACTTACGGAGAATAGATAATGATAACTTGCACAATGATGACGAAAACTCTGCTTTAGATGCTGTAGAGAGCAGTATAATATCCAATATTATGTCAATAGATTTTGATTCGTGTGAAGATTCTTTCCCAATGCCTACTGGTTTACCCGAGATACTTGATGAAGCTGATGGATTGGGCGGTTCATCTTGGAGTTCCTTAAATAGTGATCAATCAGGTTACTCATTTGCCAAGCAAGATGGATTCGGGAGTCAAGTGGCTGGCTCTATACTTCCAGACTATGGAGATAACAAGGAATCATACTTGTGTAAGCCTCAGTATCCAGGTATATATTGTTCCATATATATATATTGTTCCATATATATTCCATATATATATTGTTCCAGATATGCATTTTTTATGAACAATCTCTGCTGCATGCCTTGATTCTGGTGTGGGGTCTTTTCTTATTCTTGTGCATTTGTGTCTATATGAATCGCACTCAACATGCATTGTTGACGAAACTTGATTCTAAACTTAGGGGCTTCTAATTGGTCTAGTCATATTCCTCCTGACATTCATATGCTTACAACCTTCTACTAATACAGATCCAATTAAAACTTGTGTTCACCTTATTTTATGTTGTCAGATTCAGTTTAAAACTCTCGTCTGGTTGAAATATTTCCTTATTTGTTCAATTCTGTGGTTGAGTCCTTAATATTATCTCTTGTGCAGTAAATAGGGCTCAAAGTTTGGCTCCGCCTGGGTTCTCGATGCCTTCTAGAGATCCACCTCCTGGCTTCTCTAACAGTGACAGAACTAACTGTTTGTCTCGACCCTCATCAGGTTCATGTCTCTCCTCTCTCTCTCTCTCTCTCTCTCTCTCTCCACACACACATGGTGGAGATGCTACTTTCCATCTCTACTGATGGTTGTAAATACTTATTTGCTTTCGTTTCTTCATAGGTGGTCGTCTAGCTAACACTTCCTCTTTCTCGAGCACCTTGTTTCAACCATCCTCAGTAAGGCAGGGTAGCAGCTTCGATGGTGCTGATTTCTTCCTTCCTGAAATTTTGCCGAATGGTAAAAGTAACCAAGCAAATGGTTTTCAGAAGACGATGTTTGTAGCTAGGCCATCCAGTAATCCAGGGTTGAATTCGTTCGAGGACGAGTCTCGATTTTGGCTTCTGATGCAACAATCCGCAGCTGCACATCAAGACTCCAACAACAATTTCTCTCAAATATTTCCACCCCAGATTCCTCCCTCTCATCAAGATCTGAGCTTTGCTGGTTTATCATCGAGACTAGTGAACGAACATCAAAATCGGGATGCGTCTTTCTTCAGCCAGATGCCGAAGCAGAAGTATGCAAATGGGAACGGCCACGTGTCCAATACTAATGGTGGGTATATGCATAATTTGGATGAGGTTCAACATAAAGGGGAGGTGGGGTTGACAGAAGTTCAGAGGAATGAGAGATTAGGAGTGAATTACTTTCCTGGGTATGGGGATTTAATGTTTAATTCAGGAGATGTATACACCAGAGTGTTTGGATTGTAGTTCCCGTTAGAGAATTCCTTTGCTACAGCTGTGTGTAGTTTGAGCATAGGGTGAAATGTTATTAAGATCCATCCATGCCTTACTATTCTTCTCCATTTGCATTTGCGCTCTCTCTCTCTCTCTCTCTCTCTCATGTTTGTTAATTCAGTGAATGGTCAAACGTGGGATTATGTCACAGTTTCAGCAACATATGGTATTGGGTAATAGTTTAATCACAAGATCTGCCTCAAGTTTACTGACAAAAGATTTGGTGACTTTAAATTATTTGACTGGCTGAGTATTGCAGAATCTTGGACCACTTTGATTTCTTCATAGCTCCAAGGTTGAAACTTCAAATCTATGTCTTGCAATTTTTTATTTTACTGAGATTAATGTTTATGGATTTGGATAATCTATTGCTTAATAGTGTGACATTTTCTAGTGCATCGTTAGTAATATTAAAAAAATTTATGATATAAAATGAGTGGTTTTGGAAATATATTGCTGATTTTAGAAATATTGTAGACACACGATAATCATTTAACGATGCAATAGAAGATGTCACATCATTAGGAAGTAGAAGATCAAAATCCAAAATTGTAGAAGATCAAAATCCAAAATTTATGTCTTCAAAAGAGGTAGGCAACATTTTCGTGTTGTATCTAAGGGTGAGTTAGTACGGCATATCTTTGTTTTTTCGTCATACCTTATACCCTACTTAAACTTCAGTATGCTAAATTTCATACATTTACTTTACCTTAACTTTCGGTATATATCTTAAATCGGTATGCCTTAGTTTCGGCATGGAGGAAACTATATACATTTCCCTTACCTTATCTTTGGTATATCATATCACAATGATTATATATGTACATCTTATCGATTGATATTCAAGAAAATTCACAGGGGATAATAATTAATACTATTGACTAATAAGAAATATTCATTTTCTTTTCTTTTTAAGTTGTCTTTATTTATTCTTCATTGTTATTTTCTATTTGCGCGTGTATTACTCTATAATAGTAACAAAAAAAATACATTAAACAATAAAATATATTTTTTAAATTATAAATGTTAGACAAATATAAAATAAAAATATGATATAATTAATAAAAAATTTAATGGTATGTGCAAATATAGTGAATTTATGGTATATATATATTGGAACTTCGGTATGGAACGGTATACCTCGGTATGTAAAAATTGATACATTTACCTTAAACTACGGTACGGCATAATGCCTTACCGAAATTTTCAGTATACCTTAATCACAGTATTTTCGATAATTTTTTGATACGGTATGAACGGTATACCGGTATTTCGGTATATTTTCCCAGCCGTATCAACGTTCAACTATCAACAATATACATTCGATGACATAATAAATACTACTCCCTCCATTTCACTTAACTTGACTCATTTAAATAGTGGCTTTTCTGGCACGCTTTTCTACGCTTCTTGATGATGAGTTTTAAAATGGATTTTTGAAGAATTATTTTTTTTACGGGATACTACGACTGTCGTAGTATCCCGTAAAAAAAATAATTCTTCAAAAATCCATTTTAAAATTCATCATCAAGAAGCGTGGAAAAGCGTGTCAGCACAAGCAAAAAAGTTTTGAGCCAAGTTAAGTGAAATGGAGGGAGTAATATCCAAGTTTAAATACCTAAATATTCAAACCTAAAATTCAAGTTTCACATAAAACAGAGTAACAAAAATAAAAATAACACGTGCCATAAAAAACAACAAATTTATACTCCGATTGCATAGAATATGGTGCCTGGGTTGCATAGAATTTCCTATTCCATAAATTCCGATTAAAAAGCTGATATTCGAACCACTCCGGTAATAACCGAATTAACGATCAAAACCATTTCGAGCAGCAAAGGAAAAATGGCCACCTTCAGCGTAAGCTATCATCACAGTATTATCCCTTGCACTTTCAACAAAAGTAAATCTGCAAAGTTCATTCCGAATTTAGCACCTTCATCCATCAAGAAACGGCTGAGTTTTTCCAGTAAGGAGCTTCGAATTTATGCTGCAATGGCTTCTGGGTATTCTTTTACCTAAATGCTTTAGTTTAGAAATTACAAAAAAAAACCCTTTTATGGATGTTAGAATTAGTGGGTTTCATTTCTTTGCCTTTGAAATGCTTTAATTTTTGGTTGCGTAGAGCTGTGAAAGAAGTTCTTCCACCTGTTCTTGATTCCTCTTCGGACCCACCAGCAATCTTTGATGGAACCCCAAAGTAATCCGTTTCTTTTTTTATATACTGTATTATATTATTGCATATGTTGTAATTAATTCTGAATTATATAATGATTTGGTTAATTTCTTGAATTTTAGGCTGTATATATCTTACACATGCCCATATGCTCAACGTGTGTGGATTACAAGAAACTGTAAGGTTGTGTGGATAATTCTCTTCTCATTTAGTTTAGGATTCAAATTTCAGTTGTATTTGAGGATTTTAGGGTTATGAGAAAAAAAAATATTATTTTGTTGTCAGGGATTGCAAGAAACTATAAAATTGGTACCTATTGATCTCAAGAACAGGCCTATTTGGTATAAGGAAAAAGTGTATCCTCAAAACAAGGTACACATTGTGTGAAAACTACTTAAATTGAAACCAGTTTGCTTCAGTTTTTCAAGATTCTTAAGAACTTTGTGTATTTAGCTATGATTTCTTTTGATGTAAGTGCCCAAGTGAAGGATTTCTTTATCTAGGTTCCATCACTAGAGCACAACAATGAAGTTAAGGGGGAAAGTCTTGACTTGATTCGATATATTGATCAAAACTTTGAAGGGCCTTCGCTCTTTCCTGATGTAAGTTCGTCTCTATATCTACTAATTGAGTATCTCAGTATTAGTTTGCTGTTTTTGCTTTGAGGAGCTCAAGTGCTGAGTAACTGCAGAATCCAATCAAGATGAAGTTTGCGGAGGAGATGTTTTCATTCGCAGGCTCCTTCAGTAAAGCTGTTACTACTTCGTTGAAAGAAGATAGAATTGAAGGAGTTGGTAGGTTCGGATTAATTCCAGTGGTGGAGTAGTGCAGGGTCTTTAGAGTGATGATAAGATCCAAAACTGAATATTAAAGCTGTTGTCTCCGTAGGTGCAGCTTTTGATGTTATTGAGAATGCTCTATCCAAATTTGATGATGGGCCATTTTTCCTTGGCCAGTTCAGTTTGGTGAGTGAGGCTTTATATCATCATTTTACCAATTTATATATGAAACTGTAATCGAGAGATAATACGGATTCATCGACTTCTTGAAGCGTTTCCCGACTCTATGGTTGATTTGAAACACATGATTTGAGTTAGTGATCACTTTTTTGATGGAATACTCATTTTCTTGATTTACTTCAGGTGGATATTGCCTATGTTCCTTTCATTGAAAGATATCAGCCATTCTTATCTGAAGTGAAGAACTTTGATATCACAATAGGCAGGCCGAAACTTGCAATGTGGATTGAGGTACAACAATCTCTCTCTCTCTCTCTCTTGATGATATTTTGGATATTTTGGTTTAGAGCCAAGAGAAACAGCAAAGCTTTTCCAAATTTGACACATAATAGTATGAATTTTGTAGGAGATGAACAACATAGAAGCATACAAACAAACCCAACGAGAACCCAAAGAGCACGTCGAGAGCTACAAAAGGCGTTTCTTGATGGTTATTTTCTTGAACTCTACTAGCTCTTATTTTCATAAAGGGTATCATCTTATGAAAGAAACTACTCTCACTTTCATCTTCCCTTTGCACGTGCAGCCTTCTGCCCCCGTGAAGTCTTAGGACCTCATTCGAGCACCTACAGTGACACAATCAATGCTCGTCCAAGTCTATAATGATTTGATCATCCCATGTATTATGTCAGATTAAATTTCAGAATTGTTCCAAATTTAAAACAATGGGTAAAAAGCAAGTTAGATGTGAAGAAGAACATCTGCATTTTTTTTTATTTATAGCTTAAAATCAAGATGCACACAAGAAATTCAACAATGGGTAGTGAAGAGCAATCAATCCAATAAATCTGTCAAGTAAGAATCTACACAATATCATGCTCTCCAAATTCCTAATGAGAGAGCATTGTACCAATATATATACACATCATATAATTTGGTCAATCTGTTATTTGTGCTATATATATGTATGGCCATGGCTTCTTTTGCTCAGCTGAACAGACTAAAACGAATTTGACTCGAATGTCACTGAAGGTGGAAGGCAGTTGCAGGAAATTGAGGCCGAGATGTCAATGGCACGAGCGTACTTAAGTATGGTGGAGTCGAGGGAGAGAATCCTGATGATGCTGCTGACGAAGCCAGTACTGAGGCAGGTGTGACCATACCATTGGTTTGCATTTTCCATGGCCAGTTTGAGGAGAATCCAGGCAAAGGAACACCTTCACCACTCATTCTTGTAGCTAATTCCTGTTAGTCATAGAATTCAATTGTTATTTTCTGCAACTTCCCAACTCCAATAAATGCATGTTTTATTATAAACTGATAAAGTATAAAAGTGAAGGGAACAGTTCGTGTGTTAATAAATCCTGGCATGTTAAAATATTAAAAATGCTTAAAGGTATACAATACTATGCTTAAATGTGCATAAAATTATGCTTATTATATAATTGTGCTTTTAAATGTACCAATTCATGCTTAAATGAAATCATGCTTATTATACCTTGAAACCATGCTTAAATCAATGACAATCATAGATTTGATTAAGATCAATAGTCCAGATTCATTCCTATTTAACATACCAGGATTTATTAACATATGAACCAAACTCTAGAAGTGAAAATGTATAAGGTCAGCCATGTGATGCAAGATGATGATGGAATGATAAGTTTTTCGATAAGACATTGCGTTAACTTGAGTTCTGCTATGCTAATAATAGTGAGTAATTGTTATATACAGCAATAGTTAACTTTCCCAACTATTAAATGGAAAAATCACCTTATTGTTTGGGGGAAAACCAGAATAGATCCCAGCCCAAACTGGAGGGTACTTTTGCATTAGTTCTTGAGGAGCAGAAATCTGCTCGACCTATAAAATAACGCAGTTTTCATGAGTTAATATGTACATACTAAATCAACTTTACAAATGTCGAAGGATCAGAAGATGAGTGAAAAACAACTGTATATCAATGAAGTGAATAAAAATGGGCATTTACATAGCAAGAGTAACAAAAATTTGAATAGTATACCTTTAATCTCTTCTCATCATGCAATTCACTAGCCTGATGAGGAGGAAAGTGCGAATTTCTGGTTGTCTCGTTCCCCTTCGGACCATCTGAAGATAGAGAAATTCCGAGGTTGAGATCAAGACTGCCTCCGTTACCTAGAGTAACAAGTTCATCAGAAGATACCAAGTGATCAGCTACCGATCCAAGAAACATTGATAGAACGTAATAAACGAGGTCTAAACTAGAAAACAGCAGTGATTGATTGACCACATACCTCCATTTCCAGTACTAAACTTCATCTCCCTCTCATAGTTACTAAGCTCAAAGTTTGTGATGGCTTCTCTCCCATTAGATTTGACAGCTGCTTTATCATAAGCCCTGAATCAAGAACATGAAAATGGATCATTAGTATGAGAAGTAATCGAGAAAATTGATCTTAGGGCAACACTAATCAAGTCCAAATTATGTGAAATCTCATGATAATAAGGACCTTGCAGCCTCTACTTCACTCTCGAATGACCCAAGATAAATATACCTGCAACACCATTTAACTACCTAAACTCATACTCCAAAATCAAGAAATCATACATAACACCATGATCAAGAAATTAAACTACTATTATTAGCCACTGAAGCACTCGATCCAAGAAAATTGCTTACTTCTTTCCAAGAAATTGGCCCATTCTTGCCTCCCAACGGCCACACTTGTGAAGTGTTACTCCTCTGTACTTGGAGTTCCCTCGAGCGAAGCCATTGCTCTGGCGTCGAAGAATGTGAACGAACTCTTCTTTCGTCAAATTCTTCATCTGCAGATTTCCAAAAGCATTAGCATAAATCGAATTACAAAAAAGACAAAATGCAGTTGGCCACAATTATATAAATATAGCTTCCAACCTGCTTCATCTCCTCATCATAATCAGTGATGGTGAAATTGATGTCAGCATCGACTCCACGAAACTTGATTGCAGCACGATCATATGCTCTAATAAAACAAACAACATTTCAAAATATGATCAGTACTAATTCCTTAATTAATCAAGAAATTAAACTTCCAAAATTCTTGATATGAATCGAGATTCTTACCGAGCTGCAGCATGTGCTGTGTCGAATCCTCCTGAAAAATAAAATCAAGAAACTAATCAATAAAACAGACACCTAAATCAATATTGTGAAGCTAATAAGAGAAAAAAATAGTTTGTGTTCATACCCAAATAGACTTGTTTACCACAATCCCTGCAAGAAAAAGGCCAAGATTAATATCAGTCTGTGATTTCAAAAGTAACACTCATTCTTCCTGAGATAATTCCTTATAATAGAAGCAAATGTTTGCTTTTCAATCTCCAGATTATTATCAACAACAAGATCAAAATATATTTCCCAGTTTCTTGATCATGTTCTTCCATTAATAGTATGTATCCATCTTCTATCGTTTGATTGAATTTCCATTTTTGGGAAGATCATAATTATTCCAAGACCACCATAAATAGAATTACTGCAACCATATATAGACATGCATGCAATACATATGTATGTATAAAGATTTAGATATAGATATGTGTATGTATATTACCAAATATGGGATTCCCATCTCCCAGTTCTGCGGTAGAAGGTGACCCCTCGATACTGCGAGCTGCGGGAGCGGGGCCCACGCCTACTCTTCTTCGCCTGAACCGGCTGGACCGGAATACTCGCCGGCTGCTGCGCCTTGTAGATTCCCAATTCCACCTCGCCGGCGCCGCCTGGGATTTCCGGCACCGATAGGTTCAGCCAGTACTTCGCTCTGACAAGCGCCGGCGCCGGCGAAGGCGGCGAGGAGCCGATCGGGAAGAGCTGCAGCTCGCTGCCGCCATTGCTGGCGTCGTCCTCGATCTCGATCACGTGCTTGTCGAGGATGGAGAAATTGAGCGTCGACACCGATCTCTTGGGGGTCCAGCTGCTGCAATCGACCTCGTCGGCGGCGGCATTATTGGTGGTGGAGGTGGTGGTCGACGCCACGGAGTCGCGGTCGCCGCCGTATTGCAGCGGCCGGCCTCGTCGTCGGAGTGGGCCGAGTCGACGGAGAGGGCGGCGTCAACGTTCAGATCCAACATTTCACTCTCCGGTGCGTGTTCGTGCGCGAAAAAAATAATAATTGCAAAACACACCCTCCAAACTCTCCAACCGTCAGCCGAAAAAATGGCAGCTAGGGTAGTTGCAGATATTTCTCCAATTCACATGTGGGAGACGAAGAATGTAGAGAGAGAAAGAAGAGGGGGAGAGAGGGAGATGAGGTTCAAGAAAACAGAATCCGTTTATACATTTCTTCACTATATATATAACGGAGAGAAGAAGAAGAAGAAGAAAAAAAAACTGCAACCCAGAAACAAGAACCCACACGCCGAAACCGAGGAGCGAAGGTGGGTGGCGGGTGTAGATACAGCAAACTGTATGTATAGGAAGAGAGAGAGAGAGAGAGAGAGAGAAGAGAGAGAGAGGGTTTCCAGAGTGTGTTGAAAAAAGGAAGTCAGAGGAGTTGCATTTTAAGACTGGTGGGCGTTAATTGGGTGGTTACTTATGGCCTACGAGGTGAAGAAATAAATTATTATTTTTTTCCTTTTTTAAATAATAAAATCAGAATTAGATATATACTTCCTCTAACTTATGAAAGTAGTCTGGTTTGTAATTTTAGTTCATCCCACTTATTAGTCTCATTTTTTAAAAAGGTAAAAAATTTGTTGCTACAATTAACTCTCTCCTAAGAATTGATTATAGCCACATATTCTATCATTCCTTAATTTCTGTGCCAAATACCGAGACTACTTTCATAGGTTGGAGGTAGTATATATACAGAGAGAGAGAGAGAGAGAGAGCGAGAGCGAGCAAATACCAATAAGAAACAAAGAAATGTGTGTATGACAATGAAGAAGAGAAGAAAATGAATAGAATAGGGGATTGATTAGAAATGTAAAAGAGTGGGGAACATAATATGTACATGGTTGTCATGCACTTCTACTACAACTTGTGCAACTTCCTTATTTCCATGTGTCCTTTCTTTTGCCTTCCATTCCTATTTTATTTTAAAAATCGTTAATGCTACCTCCATCCATCAATTAGACTATTTATTGACTTTTTCGGCATATATTTTCACTGAAATTTAATACGGGTTTTAAAATATAATTTTGAATTTTTTTTTTACAGGATATTATGACACTTTAAAATACTCATAGTATCCCGTAAAAAAAGATACTTTAAAATATATTTAAAACTCGTACTAGGTTTCGGTTCAAATGCGTGCCGAAAAGTCAATAAAGTGATAGTAGCCTAATTGGTGGGATGGAGGTAATATATATTAACTCCATCTCATAATATTAGTCCATATTTGACTTTTAATTTTTCGGCACGCTTTTCCACCGAAACCTAGTACGGGTTTTAAAATATAATTTTGAAATAATTTTTCTTTTACAGGATACTATGAGTGTCATAATATCCCGTAAAAGAAAAAATACTTTAAAATTATATTTTAAACTCGTACTAAATTTCGGTGGAAACGTGTGCCGAAAAGTATTCATAATATAATGATGACTAATATAATGTGATGGAGGTAGTATTCTATATGTCATGTCTTAGACGTTACGTTCTTTTTGGGTACAAGAATTTTAAAAAGTGTGTTTTGTGGTTTAAATGTATTTGTGTAAGTAGAGTCTACCGATGTAATTATAGTGTATACTTATTTATTCTTTTAACTAATGAGAAAATGTAACATCTTTCGTAGGACATTCTAATAAGAAAATCGGAATGTCTGTGATGGGAAGAAAGGGTTATATACATATTATAATGAAAATTATCAAAAAATAAATAAATTATACATGCCCTTTGCTCACCATAAACATATATTATTAACGTGTCAACTGCTAATATGACAGTGTCGCGTCATGTTTTTTCATGAAATTCATATTTTTTAGACATACTTTCCTTATCGGGTGTCTACAATAAGTAAACACTTTCCATTTCAGGAAATAGACCCATATAAAAAATTCACTTTATAACAAATATATATCTTGTACAACAAATGAGACCCAAAAATTCAATTTTTAACACATTATGACAATACATTAAAACATGTACTCCATCATCTATGTCTAAAGATGGTGGATGAAGGTAGTAAGTATTTAGTTTTTAGGATTAGGGTTGTCTATTCGGGCCGGTTCGGGTACCTGACCATAATTTTTCGCGTACCCGAACTGAAATTAGCATAAAACCAGGAACCGTTACTCGACCTAGAAAAAAAAATCCGGGTACCCGAAAAGAACCGAATTATGTGCTTTAAAAAAAATAAAAATTTAAAAAAATCTAATTCACCGAAATAATGACACATGTATTCAAACTTCAAAACAAAAATTTGTAATCAAACTTCAAAATAAATATATCCTAGTTGCAATCATAAAATATATATGTATCATCAGGGGCGTATCTAAGTGTGGCCAAGGGAGGACAATTGACCCCCTTGTATTTTTGCATTAATTATCTATTATACTCTTATTATTATTGTTATACTTAAATATATCTAAAATACATATAGAAAAAATAAAATGATAAAATACAAATGATAAATTGGTAGTCTATATTGAAAATGATATATTTAAATGTGTTCCTGATAACACGAAAATAGAAAGTGCCCATTTTTCGTGGACATACAAAAAAGAAAATTGGATCAGTTTATTGTAGATGTAGATAGTATAATTTTTGACCCCTCTTACTCAAAATCCTACATTCGCCACTATGTATCATATAATTCCTACATCAATTAATCCTAATTCATTGAATCCATAAAAAAACCATCAAATGCATTATCATCACTAATCCATAAAAAAACCATCAAATGCATTATCATCACTTCATCTCCATCACAATTCATAACTCACAAGGCACAACAAGATAACAAAACAAACTTAGTAACTAAAATAATTAATGGAGTAATATATATTTATAAACAAAAAATAATACGTAGTAGGAGTATTATATATAAAGAAATTAGGGTATTCGGGTAGGAACTATTCTGTTCCGGGTAACCCGAAACTCGAAAATATTTAGAATTTCGGAATCGGAACATACCTATTACCCGAAATTTCAATTTTTGGATACCCAGATCGAACCGGCTCGATTCCGGGTAACCCGAAAATCCAGAATCATTTAGACAGCCCTATTTAGAGAAATGATATTTTATTTTGTTTTTAGTGTGTGTGAGCCAAACATATAATTTTGATGTTCGTACAATAAACTAAAATTTACTAAAGTAAAGGCACATGATAGCCGGAAAAGTACTACGAATAAGAGAAGATTTATTTAGGGAAATAACTAAGTAGAATGGGGGAAATAAGCAACAAAATTATGAGATTAGTACAAATCACAGCTGCTCTACTGTTGCACCATAAATGTTATCAATGCATAGGTTGGAAAATTCTTTAACTGTTTCCAAAATTGTTTTTATCCTAACTGTTATTCAGAGTCAAATTCATAACTAAATGTTGAAAGAATGCACTAGTAATCAAAGATAAATTAATTATTTAACTAACTCCAAATAGTGTTAAAACCTGCATAGATTCAAAATCAATTGTATGTTCTTCAAATGGCAAACGTACGTCACAACTACTTCGAATTAATGGTTTGGTCCCCTTGACAATTTTATTTTTATCATAATAGAGTTTTTAGTCTCCAAATTTACCTAACTTTTTAAGTTTATTTATTTTCTCTATATTTGTGAGAAAACATGAATTCTGCAACAAAAAAAAAGTATATATATATATATATATGTGTGTGTGTGTGGATAATCAAAGTGTTGGATGTACAATGTCCACTTTTTCATAATAATAGTAAAATGTTTACGTCCCAACTTTACTAAAATTTATTAAGTATTTATATGATATTGAGGGAAAAATGATGTATGCATGCATAAAAAAACGTATGGTAAAATTTATGTTCTCTAAATACTCTTTACTCATGGGTATCGTGTCTCCCAACTTATACACGTGCTAGAGAAGATTAAATACATAATAATTAAATCATCATCGCATTAATTGAGTTATTTTATAATTGGAGCGTTTATTAATATCACTCTCCTAAAATTAGTGGGCATTATGTGAAGAGAGCTCTAATCCAAATCCAAAATTACCCACAGTTTTAGGGGTTCTCTTCAAAAACTGAAAGTCGGTCCTCTTTATTTTATTTAATTTTGCAACAATTGAAAGTTTAAGAAAAAAATTTGATATGTCGTGCAAGTTCGCGCCCGTCTCACAAAGACAATGCAGAGTAAAATGTTTAGATATAGGGGTGAGCAAATTAATCCAAAAACCGAAAACCAAACCGAACCAAACCAAAATATTTAATTTGGTTTGGTTAGTTTGGTTAATTTGGTTAATTCGGTTTAAAACTAATTATTTTTTTGGTTTTTCGGTTTGGATCGGTTTCATTTTTTAAAAACCAAACAAAACCGAAAAACCAATTTATAATATTTGAATTAATAATATTTATATACTAAAATTTTAATTGTTGATATTTATAAAATTTCTAAAATTGGCCACTCTTAATCTTCTTATTTTCATATTTAGTATTGATGTCTTGTGACTTTTTGAACACAGTATATTGTTGATTTTGGATGATTTGGTTATTTTTTAATTTTTTACAACGATTGCAATGTATGTACTTGTCAATTGTTTTGTTTAATGTTGAATTTACTTATTGTTATTTTGTTTGATATAATATTTATTTGTTTGTAATTGTTTGACTCGAAATCTTATAAAGTATTTGTATTGTTTTGATTTTATGAATTATTGGTACTTGAATGATATCATATTTAGTATTCAAAAGAAATGAATTTTTTTTTTTGGACAAACCGAATTAACCAAAATAACCAAATATTTATTTTGGTCAGTTCGGTTCGGTTTTCAAACTGATTTTGGTTTGGTTTGGATGTAATTTTAAATTTTTTCGTTATTTGGTTTGGTTATATTTTAAGGCAAAACCAAACCAAATAACCAAATGCTCACCCCTATTTAGATATATCGTTTTTTTAGAATAAAATGGTATGGTGTTTAATTATTTCTTGTTTTTTTTTCCCCTCAATATCCTTGAGATAAAGATATTATTACCATCAAACTAAATTTATATTAGAAATCAATAATGGGTCTAGGAAACTAAAATATTCTCTTAAAATAAATAGAATAAATAAAAATAATCACGACGAATAGCATTCTTTGGAAGGTAAAATGGTACAAACCCATGTCTATTTCATGTGTCCTTTTACAGTTAGTCTTAGAATATCTTTGGCATGCCAACCTTAATATATCTTGCATATATAAATATTTTATACAATATTAAATTAAATATATCTGAAATATTCATATAGTATTTTGTTATGAGTCAAACCTTGATGCTTCTTTCCTCTTCTAGCAACCGAATCAAAGCATCAATATTTGTATTCCTGACTAGACAATTATTAATTTATTATCATATCCTTTCCCCCATTTAGAAATATACATTTATCAATTATAGCTACTAAATTATTAAAAAAAATAGGATGACGACTTGGTACAGATAAGCAAGAGTTGACAAATAATTTTATTTTCTTTTTTTAAAGGTCAAGTTGAGATTTACAAGAATCCACACCTTAAAATCTCCAAACCAACTAATTCAAACTCAAATCTAAAGTTTTTATAGAAAGATTATAAATACATAAAAATAAAAATAAAAACAATCGTTAAGGTTCAATCGAAAATTGCATACTATTGAATTCGATTTAATAAAAAAAAAATCTAGTTCCAATCTCCATAAGTCAAACGATGAGCTATTCGACCAGGCTCTTATTATTCTTATTCGTATCTTTTATAAATTTACAAATTAAGGATTTCGAAAATTTATTTATTGTGTGCTTGATTTCATGTTCAACTTTTTTTTTAATGCATACTATGTTGAATAACTTTATCAAATTTAAAACTTAGTAAGCGTTTCTTTTTTAACAGTTAATATTTTTAATGATAGTCAAGTGTGCTCGTTTAGTTGAACGAATGTCCGATGATATAGATAGAGATGTAACAAAGGCACATCACCTCTTTAACAAATAGGACAATGCGTATGCGTGTGTTGGCTTAGTAATAATTAAGGAGTTAATATCTGAGACTAAATGTTTCGAGTTCGAGTCTTTCGTGGTGCGGCTTATAAATTTCAAAATTAACTATGTTCAAAAAACTAAAACTAAAAATATAAGTACCCTATTAGGTGATAGTGTGATTATAAATCTAATCCATTTATACTCGAAAACTTGCAAAATCATAAGTGACAATCTTTGTGAAGAAAAGTAATGATAATTATTAGTATTATACATATATAAAATTGATAATATTTTAAAGTGACAATTGTCGTGAAGAAAAATGGCAATCATTTATTACGATAGAAAATGAAAATTATCTTGAATGTAAGGGACAATTAATGTGATGGCAATGTTTCAACCATTTTGAAATGCAACGATAAAAAAAAAATACGACGATTTACATTGTGAAACAAGCTACGTAGAAATGTGCTTCTATTAAACAATGTTTGGAATTAAGTGTATGTTTCCTAATTTCCAATACTTCATAAATGCTCACCTTACCAAATAGTGAAATTTACTAACAAAAATAATTGGTATTCTATAAAATTATAAAACAACAATATAAGGGCTAATTATTATAAAACACCAATTATTTTTCTTGATAAATTTCACTGTTCCGTAAATTAATATAATGACATAACTAAATCTTGCATGCCTAAAATAGATAAAACTAAAAAAAAGGGGCAAAGTCCAAAAGGAGAGTGATATTTCGTTTTCTCTATATAATGAACTCATGAGTTACTTCCTATAAAAAGAAAAGACTCTGAGATGAGGGAGCGACGTGGCCGATTCTGATTGGCTGATAACAACCAGAAAAATGGACGGACGGGAGAGATCATGACGGCACAATCATAGTGTACAAACGTGAGTACAGTACTATAAATGAGACTAATTTAGGAGGACCACTCTTCCCCTACAATTGTACTGGTACCAGATTTTTATTTAAATTTTAGTATTTTACAATAATATTTATATATAAATAAATAGTACTATATTTGTTTTAATAGCAGCAATAATTTCATGGTCCCCTCTCTCTGTATACTATTAATAATGAATTATTTATTCTTCAATTTCTTCAGTCCTACAAGGTAGGTGATGTGTAATTAATTACATTACCGAACGTTGATTGTCAACTTGTAAACCATAGAGTCCTTTTTTTGGGTGTATATTCTTAAAAACATTAATTTGTTGTAGACTTGTACTTCGATTTAATTTGAATTTTTTCTTTATTCATCTTGATTAAGTCGTGGATCTAGATATATATTGGATTAACACTCAACCTCCTAATTGAATAAATTAATTAAAAACTAATCAAGGGTCTTTTATTTTTCCTTCTTTTCCTATTTTCTTATTTTGAGAAGAGATCAAGGGTCTGTTTGAATAAACAATACTCCGTATTACTTAATTTGGTTTAATAATTTATGTGTTTATATGTACTAGGAGACAAATTAATATTCAAATATTATATGTTTAATGTCGGTAGGAAAATCTAAAAAGGAAAAAGAAACATGGATACTTTAATCTTATTTCAATAATGGTTGTAAGTTCTAAACACATGGTATATTAGCTGGACTGTATGTAGTATATGGACAACTATGCATTGGGTTTTTATTTTATTTTACATACTTATTTACTTTGACTGCATTGCACAGGAACGGCTTTTTCTGTAACACTTGTATGGTACTAGGTTTGGGCAACTTAATTTATTTTTTTGTAATAATTTTCTTTTACTTTTATCCTGCAGTTACTCTTAATTTATTTTATGGAGGATTGTGATCTGTAGATTGTAAGAAAATAAAACAAAGTTGTATATTACCCTATTCATTTGACGATAAATTAAAATTATATATTACCATATTCATATACACAGGATAAATAATATGCATATTTAACAATGTTATGATTGAAGAACTTGATATAAATATTTACCCTACGAATCCTAAAAAAACTACACTCTAATTGAAAAAATCGTTAGGATATTACTACTAGATCAGAGGTGGTCACATTAACGGTGGAACTTTTATGTATGATAAATATAGTATATTTCAATGAGTCACACACAGGTGATAAAACTGTCTTCTAGCTAGCAAATAGCAATAATTCAGATTTCCATTTGAAAACAGTAATATATTTTTGGCACAAATAATATGTTCAATCCAAACAAGATACGTTTATATATTATGTACATTGTGACTTACCTAATCCATCCTTGAGGAAAATAAGTTATTAATTACTTAAAATAATACACTCAGCTATACTAGTTATTAGTTTTATTTAATTTTACAGCCGACTTCTCCTTGACAGAAACAAACAAATTAAGATAAAGGGACACAATTAATTTATATACTATTTCAAAACCCTTTCTTCCTACATGCAAATTTAAATCATTACACAAAAATTTCCTAGCATTTTAGAGCGACATAATTATGGGATTATTCTACATTGATCAATATTTTTCTGTGGCATGTTTATAATTTTGCTCGTGTTGGTTGTGTTTGAATACATATGAAATATTCGACGACTCAATTTTTTTTTCCCATCATTCACATTATTCACAATCAACAAACAATTATTTTTACAAAAATGAAAATTTCCCACATCGATAAGTCCGGATCAAAGTATTTTCCACGTTTTAAATTGCTAGTCGGATGTTCCTATTTAGGCCATATATCTAACCTATATCAAAGCTCCTTAAATCGCAAAAAAAAAAAAAAAATATAATAAATAAAAACAAAAAAAATAAAAATAAAGCCAACACGTGCATTTTGTGTGTGTATGAAATTGAATTGCATTATTATTGGCTTTTGTATTGCGTGAAAAGGCAACCATTTTGTTCATAAAGATTTTAAATAGATGTTGTACTTACGTTGTGGGCAACGCTTATCCATATCTTTTTTCTTGTACAATTGCCACACATAATTTATTAACAATGACATTTCCTTTTTCTTTTTTTTTTCTTTCAATTATTTGATTGATATTTTCTCCGCGTGAACTTATCTTATACTCCTATGTTTGATAATATATAGTAGTATTACTCACTCTTAGGTTTATATAATATATTTGATTTAATGTTTCCCATCTCTGACCTCTGTTTATAACTTTATATTGCAGCATTAGTCTCTACATACTACGGCTAATAATAATAATAATAAAAGCTATGTATCCACATTATAGTTGGAGAGATTGTGTTAAAAAATATATATTTAATTAATAAAATATTAGTGATGATATATAATTGGATCTAACAATAATAATTATAATTTTTAATTCATTAGTATTATTACTAATTTTGATAAGCGAGGGACATAGAAATACTGATCGGACTTCTTGATTATACTGATCATTGTAAGATGTCATGAATGATGCAAAATACAATATTATTTAGTACTTTTATAAGATGAATAATAAGAAAAGTTTGCATAAGATTATTAAATTACATTACTTGTTTAAAAGATGAGCACTAAAATATACTGTAATTTTATTTATTGAAAACGGATACTACCTTTTTTTTCTTTATTCCTTTCCAATTTCAGAATCAGTTTAAAACCTACCGTGGCAAGTGGCTACTAGCTAGTGGCAAGTGGCAAGAAGGCTAACAATAAAAGTAGGAAGTCGAAAAAATCAAGGAAAAAAAAAAAAACGAAAACACTACTATAATATAGTAATCTCAAAATCTACCACAATATAATTTTTTTACTGTAACGGTAGAAAAAGATTGTATTATATTAAAATGAAGTTTTAGCCACTAAAATGTAATTTGACTATGTTTTGAGAAATTAGTATAATACAAGATAGTACATGTGGAATTTCAATAGATATACAACATACAACTAACTATAAAGTAAAAATAAAATGCTCCACACTACATAATCTAAAAGTTTTGATTACAATTTAATAATGTAGTAGTCCAATTCAATACAATGTCAAAATTGTGTTAACCCTTTACCCAATACTCTACTATAATATTTTTATCAAGAAAATAAAGCTCATGTCATCCTCAAATCTTATATAATTATAAAATTTTGAAATGGGTCAACTAGATTATACAAAGATTCTTAGGAAAAACATCATGGATGATGTCAATATGCAAGAGGAGGGCATCCATGTCATTCCACTAAATTTTAGAGAGAGAGAGAGCAAACCACTAGATAAGAAGGAAGAAGAAGGAAGAAGAAGAAAACCTTAAAAAATTGATTTTTTTAAATTTTATAAAAAGAAGATGAAGAAGCTTAAAATAAAATAAAATAAAATAAAAACAAGAAAACCAATCACTGTCCATCTCCAGAAACAAACAGGCAATGAAAGAAAGAGAGGGGTAAACAAATCTGGACCGTCAAAAAAATGTTTCCATTTTCAATCAAATTTGTCTCCCTCAATCCAAAAGGGCCACTTCCAAACAGAGAATATTTAATGAAAGAAAAGAGAGAAAAAAGAAAGTTGATTTGTCAATAAAAGATGATTGATACCCACACCCCAAGAATCTTGACTGTACTAACTTTCCCCTTAAGGCAAACCATTACCTTAAATTTTTCCTTAGTTGCATTCCCTTTTGGGTTAAAAACCCAACTATCCACTCACCTCACCCCCTTTATTTTTATTTTTTTTTACAAAAGTTCTCACGGAGTATTTTGAGAATTTCTAAAATAAGTTTTTGGAGAAATGCTCTCATGTACTAAACGTGAGTATACTTAATATGTCCACGATTGACATGATGATAATATATTTAATAAAAATTATTATTAATATACTTTGTTAAAATAAACTCTACTAAAAAAATTAAACTTTATGGTACAAAATTAAACCCTAATTGAAAAAACTATTGACGTAACAGTGTCATATTAATCGTGGGCACATTCAATGGGTAGATGAGCATTCCTATAAGTTTTTGGAGCCACTTTCACTTGTTTCTTTATTTCCTTTTTCTCACTTAATTACTCCTTCCGTCGCATTTATAAAAATTTAGTTTTTTGAAATCTATAAATAACCATAACATTATGAATGTGACAGGGAGTAAAAAAATGTACAAAGCTTTATGGGAGCAATTTCAATAGGTTTGGATTCAGTGAAAAAGTTTAATTGGGATTACAAGCTTTCATTAAATAATGGAAGTTTGAAAAAAAATAAAATGGAAGTTTGCAAATTTATAATTTTAGCTAGATGTATTCAATTGGATTTAAGAAATTTAAAATTCTCAACTTTCTTCCATTTGAATAAATAAACTCCTAGCACGGACACTTTCTTATGTTCTTTTTGATAATTTTCTATATTAGATCGTTAATAGGCAACTCTTATTTCTTTTTCTTTTTTTTTTTAGGGTTGGCAAACTCTTATTTCTTGTTTGTACATATTGATTGAAAATTAAAGAGCACTTAATAAAAGTCATAACTCCTACTCCATGTTTGTAATGTGCAATAACAAACTTTATGTACGATACCTGCTCATTTAATAAGGGAAGTTGCAATTTCATGTTCTTTATTCATTTCCTTTAAGGAAAAAAATAAAATGGTATCCTATTTGAATTACTAATTAAGTCCCATTTGTTTATGTACTAATCAGCTTATAAATCCATATATAATTAATTAAACTGTTGAGGTTTTGACAAAGGTGGAAATAAGTTAGCCTAACAACAATTATTTATTTTCGGCTTATCCTTACCCTAGCTATAGATTAAATGGGTAATTTCTTAAACCCTAGCTAGTTCTTATAATTTAAGACGCTAAAATAAACTATGTTCGTAGGAAATAGGTGTCCACACGAGCCCCTCAATATACTAATTAATCAAGCCTGTATAACATGGATGCATGCACAATTATTTTGATAATCGAATATTATATTTTCTCATTCCAATTTCCCTATTTATTTGTATTATTTAGATCTCTTTTTTTTTTTCTTGTTTGTTTGTTTAAGTTTAATGAGGGTGTGTTATCTTTGATGGAAAAAAATGATGGATAATACTATCCCATGATGTGGTCCTCCATTTGTTTTATGTATATTTTATATAGCTAAAAAGATGGAAAAATATTATCACTCGAAATTGGTGGAAAAATATCATCATAGTTGGAGTGAAAATGTAAAATAAGAGACTGTCCAGTGATAATTTTCCCTCCTACGCGGGAAAAATTACTCATTAAAAAAAAACATAGCAAAAAGGGATTTTTTTTTTTCTTTTTTCCTACTTTTTCCTTCTATTTTATTGAGAGATGTAATATCCCAAATTTTCTTATTAATTTAGTTAATTAAAATAAATCTTCTAGGGAAATTTAGAATTTTTTTAGATATACTTATTGAAATATATTTTTCAAGTGATATATATATATATATATATATATATATATGATAGTTTATTAGTAAATGTTATGGATAAATTAGTTTGTCTAATATATATATATAGTATACACGTGTTCATTATATTTTGCATGCAATATATTAATTTAATGTACATTAGTATAAGTAAATATATTGATATATAGTATATATATATATATACGCATGCATGACATGCAAGGTATACAAATTATATACACATTACGTAATATATATATATATATATATATATATATATATATATGTGCTTGCTAATTAATTTTTATAACTATAGTAGTGCTTTTAATCAAGATAGATAATCACAAATACATAAATATATATATATATATATGTTACGTATATGCATGTACAAACCTAATTACAAATGCATGCATATAATTTAAGTTAAAGGATAGCTGTCAACTTTTGCTGCCACCTTGCATTCTATGATTTATCAACTAAATGATTAATATAGGCTAGAAGTGATGACTAACGTAAGCTATGGTATGACCGAGCAGCTTAATGTTCCCTATAAATACTGAACACGAGCCTTGATTTTTTTTAATCTCTAAGCTTGAACTACTGTCACCCCTTCTCTATTATTCTCTATTAGTTCCCATAAAAATACTGTCTATTCTATTTTAGAAAATAAGTTTCGAAGGAGTAATCTTTTGTTAAGGATCTACCGAGGGAAGATTATAGCTCATCAACTACTCTCTAGATTTGCTTCAGGTTATTAGGTGGGGCTTTATTCTTGCAAATTATTATTTGAGTTAGTAAGCTCTGATAAAATGAGATTATCCATGAAAATATTTTAATGTGTTATTACATGTTTAATGCTCTTATAATGTATGCGATCGGGTCTTTCGGTTGGTCTCACACACTAACCGGGAGGCTGTGCGCACAGTTAGAAATCGTTGGGTTGATCACCAATTGATTCTAACTTCAATGGGAGAATCTCTGGATAAAATATTCCATTGCCTCCAAACTATGGTTCCATCATGAAAAGGGATCCGACTGTGGCAATTTCCCGGGATTAGTATAAGAGTAACAAGGTAATACACATGTGCGCACAATCATGAAAATCGAGGTTTGGTATGCATAGAAGTAAATTTAATTTCAAAACCCTTCTATGTATACTTTATTATCATGGATATTCTTTTTATGATAAAATGTTTTTGGCACAAGCCCACTGGGTACATTAGTACTTAGCCCTGCAATTCCTTTCCAAATGTTTTGCAGATTAGGGAGCTGGTGGAGCAGACGAAGCTGGAGATGACTGTTGTTGTCGCTGTATAAAAGAATAAAGGCTTCCGCTACGTTTATAAATAAAGTTCATCTCCCTATATATAATATCCTAAGATAATTTCGTATTTTGATATAAAATCTCTACGTTCCCCTTACACCATTGATTATATATATATATATATATATAAATATATATTACGGGTATTCAGACAAGTCGGCCAGCATAGGTTGTTTGGCTTAGCCAACCCCATAGTTTGAGCTGTATGTCCCGATCCCGTATTTTATTATTTATGTCTATGGGTATTCAGACATAGGCGGCCGGTACGAGTGGTATGGTTTTCTTATTACCTACCTCGTAGTTCGTGTTGTGCGTCCCGATCCCGTATTTAATTTCTTAATAAATAATATTATATTATCCCAAGCCATGAGCCCCTTTCAATCCCCGCTTCTTAATTCCAACCCCTTGCCACGTCCCGGCACACGTGCCTTCCCTCGGGAACTGAGGCGTGACATAATGGTATCAGAGCAATTCACCGCTCTGAAATCGTTTTCTTTTTATTTTAGAATTAGAATTGTATTTTCAATTCTTTAAAGGAAAGCACAACAACAACAACAACTCTCAAGCTCACTGCTGCACCAGACTCCAAAAAGAGAAAGAGGGGGAGGTAAAAGATTTTATTTTATGAGCATGCATGAAAGTAAAGGGGTCATGATTCATGTTATAGTTATGTTTGAGACAATCGAACCCAAGTAACTCATGTGTAAATGGTTCATATTATACAATGTGAGTTTAATATGCAAGTAGGTCGGAAAATGGTCACACATGGTTATACATAGTTTTTGAACTATTGTTATATACATGACATATTAAGTTACAGGTGTTGTAAGATGAATCCAAGAAGACAGTGGGTAAACCGTTATGTATTAGAGGATTACAAAAACCAATTCAGAAGTTGCGAAAGGATTCCTAATGAATCAGTAGGAGAATTTGTCGGGCGTTTGGCAACGCTTTACACTAATGCAAAACTAGGAGGGATCAGTGAAGTCGAAGCCGTTCGTAAAATGATTCTACAACTACCTGCTCAGTGGAGCGAGTGGGCAGAATACCTTAGATCAGAGATATGTGTAAGAGATCCAGTTACAGATGCGGAGATACTCGATTTCTCAAAGTTTGTTCACCTGATCTTTACAAAATGGATCATGTTAGGATCTCCAATTCAAACTGATATTGTTAGTACGCCAGCACCACCACCTTCATTTCCCCCTACAGTAGGTAAGAACGATGATGAGGCGGGTCCATCTAGAGTTAGAGTTCGGACGGAGACACCCCCACCAGGTTTTGAGCAACGAGAAACGGTTGCATCACCAACACCAAGAGTAGAAAATGGAAGAGGACCTACCAGAAAAGCCAGGATGCAAACTATAGCACCAACTGATCGTATAAGGATAAATATTAATGAAGTTACAAATGATCACTCAAACTCAGATCCAGATAAAGATGGGAGCCACCAGGGCTCATTTCAGGACAGTTCTTAGATGAAGAGAATCGAAGAAAATTATATAATATATTACTAACGTATGTTGCAGGAGAAGTCAGAAATTTTGGTGTGGGCATTTTACGAGCCACTCTGACTTCATATCTTTTGACTAATATATATGTTGCTTGTTCTAAAAAGTCCTTTAAGAAGGCATACACCTGTTTTGATAGATGGAGGCATATGTATATTATGTAAAATATGTTTGAATAGATGTATGTTGTTTAATATTTACCCACAACATGCCTTTATCATAACCTTTTATTTCTCAACAAACCATATTAACAAAAGTTATGATACAGTAATGGAACCAGCAAGAAATGGACACCATGAGGCAACCCCAGAACGTGAGGAACGAGTAGAGCCCCAATCTATTGTTAGGATCGATGAGTGTTTTCGTAGACAAAATCCACCTACCTTTAATGGATTTGGTGATCCAACTGCTGCTGAAAACTGGATCAGATCGATGGAGAAAATTTTCGACTATATCGATTGTGGAGACAAGAATCGACTAACTTTAGCAACTCATCAACTGGTGGGTGAAGCTGACTTCTGGTGGGAGTCAGTAAAACAGACTATAACTCTGGAGCAGTGGGATGAATATACTTGGGGAGATTTCAAAAAGGAACTATGTGGAAAATATATACCAGGTTGTTATCAACAACAAAAGCAGAATGAGTTTTGGAATCTCAAACAGGGAAGGAGGACAGTCATGGAATATGACCAACTGTTTAACCAACTGTCACGTTATGCTCCACATTTGGTGAATACTGTTGCAAGTCGTGCCGACAGATTTCGACGAGGCTTACGTCACGAGATAGGGGTTTCCTTAGCCAGCCACGGACCACTTACATATGCTCAGATACTAAGCAGAGCTATGGATATAGAATCTATGCTTCCAAGAGAGAGGGCACCCGAGCATGTACCAAACTAAGCCAATAAGAAAAGAAAATGGGAAGAAAAGAATTCAGGAAGTTTCAACGGAAAACAGCCATGGAGGGGATATCCTCAACAATTCCAACAGCCAGGGCAAAACAAACCGCTTTGTCGTATCTATCAAAAGTACCATTTTGGGGAATGCAGAAAAGGCACCATGATTGTTTTAGCAAAAGGCCAGGACACTTTTCCCGTAATTGTCCTTTTTCCAACGGAAACCAGGGAATGCCAAGATTCCAACCTTTACCGCCGCCACCTCCACCTCCACGGATGAATCAGGGATATCAGAAGCCGATGCCTAAACCTCTTCAACAAGTTAGGGCGTACGCCATAAACCAGGAGCAAGCAGCCAAAGCACCTGAGAACCTTGCAGGTATGATTTACCTAAACAACATACCTATCTTAGCATTATTTGATACCGGAGCATCACATTCTTTCATTTCACAAATTATATGTGATATCCTAGACTTGAGACCTAGAAAAATAGATCAAGCCCTACAAATAACCATTCCGTCAGGAGAAACCATGTTATCAGAAAAAGCCTTTGAGAATCAAGAAATTAAAATCGCTGAACAGATTTTTGTAGCAGACTTATACGTCATATCTATGAAAGAATTTGACGTAATATTAGGGATGGACTGGCTAGAGAAAAATGGGGCAACGATTGATTGCAAGGAGAGAGAAGTTTATTTCCAAGGAAATGATGAAGATAGAGTAAGTCTCCATGGCACAAGAAGTGGTGTGAGAGTACCAATCGTCTCGGCAATAAAAGCTGCGTCAATTATGCGAAAGGGGAATTGTCAAGCTTTCTGGGTTACTTTGAAAGAACAACCTCAGAAGGAAAAAGAGATTGACACAGTACTAGTTGTACAAGAATATGAAGATGTATTTCCTACTGACTTACCTGGATTACCCCCAGATAGACAAGTTGAGTTCTCGATTGATTTAGAACCAGGAGCTGCACCAATTTCCAAAGCACCCTACCGGATGGCTCCAAAAGAATTACAGGAGCTGAAAGTTCAACTACAAGAGCTGTTAGACCTGGGTTTCATACAACCCAGTGTATCGCCATGGGGAGCACCAGTACTCTTTGTAAAGAAAAAAGATGGGAGTTTAAGGATGTGCATCGACTATAGGGAATTGAAAAAGCTCACAATCAAAAATAGGTATCCACTACCAAGGATAGACGATCTCTTTGACCAGCTGAAATGAGCATCCATATTCTCGAAAATCGATCTTCGATCTGGATACCATCAACTTAAAGTGAGAAAAGAAGACATCCCAAAGACGGCATTCCGAACCAGATACGGACACTACGAGTTAACCGTTATGCCATTCGGATTGACTAATGCCCCAGCAGTATTCATGGATCTAATGAATCGGATTTTTCACCAATATCTGGATGGTTTTGTCCTTGTCTTCATTGACGACATCCTAATATACTCAAAAAGTGAAAGCCAACACGAAGAACACCTACGTATCGTACTATAAACATTACGTGCAGAGAAGTTATACGCCAAATTCAGCAAGTGTGAATTCTGGTTGAAGGAAGTTATGTTTTTAGGCCACATCGTCTCAGCAGAAGGCATTAAAGTCGACCCTGCAAAAGTGGAAGCAGTCAACGGATGGAAGACCCCAACAAATGCTAACGAAATACGGAGTTTTCTTGGTTTAGCAGGTTATTACAGGAGATTCATTGAAGGACTACGATTGTACCATCAACTATCATCCTGGAAAAGCCAATGTAGTAGCTGATGCCCTTAGTCGAAAAAGCCAAGGAAAATTAGGATGTTTGATCACGGAACAAGAAAAACTTATTCGAGAAATCGCCGCTCTCGAACTACAAGTTGTATGCCCGCCAGAAACAGTGTCAAGTTACATAGCAGCAATAATGGCTAAACCAGATTTACGAGAGAGAATCATTGAAGCTCAGAAGAAAGATGAATTCTTAGAGAAAATGCGTTCAAAGGTTGAAACGGGAGAAGCCAAGGGATTTTCAGAAGGATTTGCAATTGCAAAAGATGGAGCTCTTATGTATAAGGAGAGATTGTGCGTTCCAAGAAACGATGAGTTGAAAAATGAGATTATGAGTGAAGCTCATAATACACCATACACCGCCCACCCTGGAAGCACAAAAATGTATATGGATTTACGTCGAAACTTTTGGTGGGAGGCCATGAAGAAAAACATAGCATCATTTGTGAACCGATGCCTTGCATGCCAACAAGTGAAAACATTACACCAACGGCCATATGGAGCATTACAACCACTGCCAATTCCAGAGTGGAAATGGGAACATATCAATATGGACTTCGTGGTGAGCCTTCCAAAGTCAACACGGGGAAATACAGCTATATGGGTCATAGTGGATCGACTGACGAAATCAGCCCACTTCCTGCCAACAAAGATGACTTTAGGATTAGATAAGTTAGCTCATCTTTATGTTAAAGAGGTAGTTCGTCTGCACGGAATTCCTGTATCGATTACGTCAGATCGAGATACGAGATTTACATCAAAATTTTGGAGGAGCCTACAGGAAGCAATGGGAACTCAATTGAACTTCAGTACCGCTTTCCACCCTCAGACGGATGGACAGTCTGAAAGAACAATACAAGTTCTAGAAGATATGGTTCGAGCGGTTGTCACAGATCGTGGTGACAACTGGGAGGATGTTCTACCACTTGTAGAATTTGCCTATAACAATAGTCATCAGGAAACTATAGGGATGTCACCGTATGAAGCCTTATACGGTCGGAAGTGTAGATCGCCACTTTATTGGAATGAAGTTAGCGAAAGGAAACTATTGGGTCCAGACTTGGTTCTGGACATGGTAGAAGCTGTTGATTTAATTCGACAGAGGATAAAGGAGGCACAAGATAGACAAAAATCGTATGCCGACAAAAGACGCACAGATCTTCAGTTTGAGATTGGAGATTATGTGTTTCTCAAGGTTTCTCCTACGAAGGGAGTTATACGATTTGGAAAACGAGGTAAGTTACGTCCTAGGTACATCGGGCCCTTTGAAATTCTCGAGAGAATAGGTCCCGTCGCTTATAAGTTAGCTCTACCACCTAACTTAACAGGTATTCACAATGTTTTTCACGTTTCTATGTTAAGAAAGTACGTGTTTGATCCAAAACACGTAATAAAGTATGATGAGGTAATCCTAAGTCAGGACTTACAATATGAGGAAAGACCGATAAGGATACTCGATCGCAAGGTACGAATTTTGAGGAACAAGGAAATTCCACAAGTTAAAGTACTTTGGAATCATCATGGCCAAGAAGAGGCTACATGGGAGTTAGAAGAAAAGATAAGAACCTAGTATCCTGACTTAGAATACCCAGGTACGTGAAATTTCGGGACGAAATTTTTATAAGGAGGGAGGGATGTAATATCCCAAATTTTCTTATTAATTTAGTTAATTAAAATAAATCTTCTAGGGAAATTTAGAATTTTTTTAGATATACTTATTGAAATATATTTTTCAAGTGATATATATATATATATATATATATGATAGTTTATTAGTAAATGTTATGATTAATTAGTTTGTCTAATATATATATACAGTATACACGTGTTCATTATATTTTGCATGCAATATATTAATTTAATGTACATTAGTATAAGTAAATATATTGATATATAGTATATATATATATATACGCATGCATGACATGCAAGGTATACAAATTATATACACATTACGTAATATATATATATATATATATATATATATATATATATATATGTGCTTGCTAATTAATTTTTATAACTATAGTAGTGCTTTTAATCAAGATAGATAATCACAAATACATAAATATATATATATATATATGTTACGTATATGCATGTACAAACCTAATTACAAATGCATGCATATAATTTAAGTTAAAGGATAGCTGTCAACTTTTGCTGCCACCTTGCATTCTATGATTTATCAACTAAATGATTAATATAGGCTAGAAGTGATGACTAACGTAAGCTATGGTATGACCGGGCAGCTTAATGTTCCCTATAAATACTGAACACGAGCCTTGATTTTTTTAATCTCTAAGCTTGAACTACTGTCACCCCTTCTCTATTATTCTCTATTAGTTCCCATAAAAATACTGTCTATTCTATTTTAGAAAATAAGTTTCGAAGGAGTAATCTTTTGTTAAGGATCTACCGAGGGAAGATTATAGCTCATCAACTACTCTCTAGATTTGCTTCAGGTTATTAGGTGGGGCTTTATTCTTGCAAATTATTATTTGAGTTAGTAAGCTCTGATAAAATGAGATTATCCATGAAAATATTTTAATGTGTTATTACATGTTTAATGCTCTTATAATGTATGCGATCGGGTCTTTCGGTTGGTCTCACACACTAACCGGGAGGCTGTGCGCACAGTTAGAAATCGTTGGGTTGATCACCAATTGATTCTAACTTCAATGGGAGAATCTCTGGATAAAATATTCCATTGCCTCCAAACTATGGTTCCATCATGAAAAGGGATCCGACTGTGGCAATTTCCCGGGATTAGTATAAGAGTAACAAGGTAATACACATGTGCGCACAATCATGAAAATCGAGGTTTGGTATGCATAGAAGTAAATTTAATTTCAAAACCCTTCTATGTATACTTTATTATCATGGATATTCTTTTTATGATAAAATGTTTTTGGCACAAGCCCACTGGGTACATTAGTACTTAGCCCTGCAATTCCTTTCCAAATGTTTTGCAGATTAGGGAGCTGGTGGAGCAGACGAAGCTGGAGATGACTGTTGTTGTCGCTGTATAAAAGAATAAAGGCTTCCGCTACGTTTATAAATAAAGTTCATCTCCCTATATATAATATCCTAAGATAATTTCGTATTTTGATATAAAATCTCTACGTTCCCCTTACACCATTGATTATATATATATATATATATATAAATATATATTACGGGTATTCAGACAAGTCGGCCAGCATAGGTTGTTTGGCTTAGCCAACCCCATAGTTTGAGCTGTATGTCCCGATCCCGTATTTTATTATTTATGTCTATGGGTATTCAGACATAGGCGGCCGGTACGAGTGGTATGGTTTTCTTATTACCTACCTCGTAGTTCGTGTTGTGCGTCCCGATCCCGTATTTAATTTCTTAATAAATAATATTATATTATCCCAAGCCATGAGCCCCTTTCAATCCCCGCTTCTTAATTCCAACCCCTTGCCACGTCCCGGCACACGTGCCTTCCCTCGGGAACTGAGGCGTGACATAATGGTATCAGAGCAATTCACCGCTCTGAAATCGTTTTCTTTTTATTTTAGAATTAGAATTGTATTTTCAATTCTTTAAAGGAAAGCACAACAACAACAACAACTCTCAAGCTCACTGCTGCACCAGACTCCAAAAAGAGAAAGAGGGGGAGGTAAAAGATTTTATTTTATGAGCATGCATGAAAGTAAAGGGGTCATGATTCATGTTATAGTTATGTTTGAGACAATCGAACCCAAGTAACTCATGTGTAAATGGTTCATATTATACAATGTGAGTTTAATATGCAAGTAGGTCGGAAAATGGTCACACATGGTTATACATAGTTTTTGAACTATTGTTATATACATGACATATTAAGTTACAGGTGTTGTAAGATGAATCCAAGAAGACAGTGGGTAAACCGTTATGTATTAGAGGATTACAAAAACCAATTCAGAAGTTGCGAAAGGATTCCTAATGAATCAGTAGGAGAATTTGTCGGGCGTTTGGCAACGCTTTACACTAATGCAAAACTAGGAGGGATCAGTGAAGTCGAAGCCGTTCGTAAAATGATTCTACAACTACCTGCTCAGTGGAGCGAGTGGGCAGAATACCTTAGATCAGAGATATGTGTAAGAGATCCAGTTACAGATGCGGAGATACTCGATTTCTCAAAGTTTGTTCACCTGATCTTTACAAAATGGATCATGTTAGGATCTCCAATTCAAACTGATATTGTTAGTACGCCAGCACCACCACCTTCATTTCCCCCTACAGTAGGTAAGAACGATGATGAGGCGGGTCCATCTAGAGTTAGAGTTCGGACGGAGACACCCCCACCAGGTTTTGAGCAACGAGAAACGGTTGCATCACCAACACCAAGAGTAGAAAATGGAAGAGGACCTACCAGAAAAGCCAGGATGCAAACTATAGCACCAACTGATCGTATAAGGATAAATATTAATGAAGTTACAAATGATCACTCAAACTCAGATCCAGATAAAGATGGGAGCCACCAGGGCTCATTTCAGGACAGTTCTTAGATGAAGAGAATCGAAGAAAATTATATAATATATTACTAACGTATGTTGCAGGAGAAGTCAGAAATTTTGGTGTGGGCATTTTACGAGCCACTCTGACTTCATATCTTTTGACTAATATATATGTTGCTTGTTCTAAAAAGTCCTTTAAGAAGGCATACACCTGTTTTGATAGATGGAGGCATATGTATATTATGTAAAATATGTTTGAATAGATGTATGTTGTTTAATATTTACCCACAACATGCCTTTATCATAACCTTTTATTTCTCAACAAACCATATTAACAAAAGTTATGATACAGTAATGGAACCAGCAAGAAATGGACACCATGAGGCAACCCCAGAACGTGAGGAACGAGTAGAGCCCCAATCTATTGTTAGGATCGATGAGTGTTTTCGTAGACAAAATCCACCTACCTTTAATGGATTTGGTGATCCAACTGCTGCTGAAAACTGGATCAGATCGATGGAGAAAATTTTCGACTATATCGATTGTGGAGACAAGAATCGACTAACTTTAGCAACTCATCAACTGGTGGGTGAAGCTGACTTCTGGTGGGAGTCAGTAAAACAGACTATAACTCTGGAGCAGTGGGATGAATATACTTGGGGAGATTTCAAAAAGGAACTATGTGGAAAATATATACCAGGTTGTTATCAACAACAAAAGCAGAATGAGTTTTGGAATCTCAAACAGGGAAGGAGGACAGTCATGGAATATGACCAACTGTTTAACCAACTGTCACGTTATGCTCCACATTTGGTGAATACTGTTGCAAGTCGTGCCGACAGATTTCGACGAGGCTTACGTCACGAGATAGGGGTTTCCTTAGCCAGCCACGGACCACTTACATATGCTCAGATACTAAGCAGAGCTATGGATATAGAATCTATGCTTCCAAGAGAGAGGGCACCCGAGCATGTACCAAACTAAGCCAATAAGAAAAGAAAATGGGAAGAAAAGAATTCAGGAAGTTTCAACGGAAAACAGCCATGGAGGGGATATCCTCAACAATTCCAACAGCCAGGGCAAAACAAACCGCTTTGTCGTATCTATCAAAAGTACCATTTTGGGGAATGCAGAAAAGGCACCATGATTGTTTTAGCAAAAGGCCAGGACACTTTTCCCGTAATTGTCCTTTTTCCAACGGAAACCAGGGAATGCCAAGATTCCAACCTTTACCGCCGCCACCTCCACCTCCACGGATGAATCAGGGATATCAGAAGCCGATGCCTAAACCTCTTCAACAAGTTAGGGCGTACGCCATAAACCAGGAGCAAGCAGCCAAAGCACCTGAGAACCTTGCAGGTATGATTTACCTAAACAACATACCTATCTTAGCATTATTTGATACCGGAGCATCACATTCTTTCATTTCACAAATTATATGTGATATCCTAGACTTGAGACCTAGAAAAATAGATCAAGCCCTACAAATAACCATTCCGTCAGGAGAAACCATGTTATCAGAAAAAGCCTTTGAGAATCAAGAAATTAAAATCGCTGAACAGATTTTTGTAGCAGACTTATACGTCATATCTATGAAAGAATTTGACGTAATATTAGGGATGGACTGGCTAGAGAAAAATGGGGCAACGATTGATTGCAAGGAGAGAGAAGTTTATTTCCAAGGAAATGATGAAGATAGAGTAAGTCTCCATGGCACAAGAAGTGGTGTGAGAGTACCAATCGTCTCGGCAATAAAAGCTGCGTCAATTATGCGAAAGGGGAATTGTCAAGCTTTCTGGGTTACTTTGAAAGAACAACCTCAGAAGGAAAAAGAGATTGACACAGTACTAGTTGTACAAGAATATGAAGATGTATTTCCTACTGACTTACCTGGATTACCCCCAGATAGACAAGTTGAGTTCTCGATTGATTTAGAACCAGGAGCTGCACCAATTTCCAAAGCACCCTACCGGATGGCTCCAAAAGAATTACAGGAGCTGAAAGTTCAACTACAAGAGCTGTTAGACCTGGGTTTCATACAACCCAGTGTATCGCCATGGGGAGCACCAGTACTCTTTGTAAAGAAAAAAGATGGGAGTTTAAGGATGTGCATCGACTATAGGGAATTGAAAAAGCTCACAATCAAAAATAGGTATCCACTACCAAGGATAGACGATCTCTTTGACCAGCTGAAATGAGCATCCATATTCTCGAAAATCGATCTTCGATCTGGATACCATCAACTTAAAGTGAGAAAAGAAGACATCCCAAAGACGGCATTCCGAACCAGATACGGACACTACGAGTTAACCGTTATGCCATTCGGATTGACTAATGCCCCAGCAGTATTCATGGATCTAATGAATCGGATTTTTCACCAATATCTGGATGGTTTTGTCCTTGTCTTCATTGACGACATCCTAATATACTCAAAAAGTGAAAGCCAACACGAAGAACACCTACGTATCGTACTATAAACATTACGTGCAGAGAAGTTATACGCCAAATTCAGCAAGTGTGAATTCTGGTTGAAGGAAGTTATGTTTTTAGGCCACATCGTCTCAGCAGAAGGCATTAAAGTCGACCCTGCAAAAGTGGAAGCAGTCAACGGATGGAAGACCCCAACAAATGCTAACGAAATACGGAGTTTTCTTGGTTTAGCAGGTTATTACAGGAGATTCATTGAAGGACTACGATTGTACCATCAACTATCATCCTGGAAAAGCCAATGTAGTAGCTGATGCCCTTAGTCGAAAAAGCCAAGGAAAATTAGGATGTTTGATCACGGAACAAGAAAAACTTATTCGAGAAATCGCCGCTCTCGAACTACAAGTTGTATGCCCGCCAGAAACAGTGTCAAGTTACATAGCAGCAATAATGGCTAAACCAGATTTACGAGAGAGAATCATTGAAGCTCAGAAGAAAGATGAATTCTTAGAGAAAATGCGTTCAAAGGTTGAAACGGGAGAAGCCAAGGGATTTTCAGAAGGATTTGCAATTGCAAAAGATGGAGCTCTTATGTATAAGGAGAGATTGTGCGTTCCAAGAAACGATGAGTTGAAAAATGAGATTATGAGTGAAGCTCATAATACACCATACACCGCCCACCCTGGAAGCACAAAAATGTATATGGATTTACGTCGAAACTTTTGGTGGGAGGCCATGAAGAAAAACATAGCATCATTTGTGAACCGATGCCTTGCATGCCAACAAGTGAAAACATTACACCAACGGCCATATGGAGCATTACAACCACTGCCAATTCCAGAGTGGAAATGGGAACATATCAATATGGACTTCGTGGTGAGCCTTCCAAAGTCAACACGGGGAAATACAGCTATATGGGTCATAGTGGATCGACTGACGAAATCAGCCCACTTCCTGCCAACAAAGATGACTTTAGGATTAGATAAGTTAGCTCATCTTTATGTTAAAGAGGTAGTTCGTCTGCACGGAATTCCTGTATCGATTACGTCAGATCGAGATACGAGATTTACATCAAAATTTTGGAGGAGCCTACAGGAAGCAATGGGAACTCAATTGAACTTCAGTACCGCTTTCCACCCTCAGACGGATGGACAGTCTGAAAGAACAATACAAGTTCTAGAAGATATGGTTCGAGCGGTTGTCACAGATCGTGGTGACAACTGGGAGGATGTTCTACCACTTGTAGAATTTGCCTATAACAATAGTCATCAGGAAACTATAGGGATGTCACCGTATGAAGCCTTATACGGTCGGAAGTGTAGATCGCCACTTTATTGGAATGAAGTTAGCGAAAGGAAACTATTGGGTCCAGACTTGGTTCTGGACATGGTAGAAGCTGTTGATTTAATTCGACAGAGGATAAAGGAGGCACAAGATAGACAAAAATCGTATGCCGACAAAAGACGCACAGATCTTCAGTTTGAGATTGGAGATTATGTGTTTCTCAAGGTTTCTCCTACGAAGGGAGTTATACGATTTGGAAAACGAGGTAAGTTACGTCCTAGGTACATCGGGCCCTTTGAAATTCTCGAGAGAATAGGTCCCGTCGCTTATAAGTTAGCTCTACCACCTAACTTAACAGGTATTCACAATGTTTTTCACGTTTCTATGTTAAGAAAGTACGTGTTTGATCCAAAACACGTAATAAAGTATGATGAGGTAATCCTAAGTCAGGACTTACAATATGAGGAAAGACCGATAAGGATACTCGATCGCAAGGTACGAATTTTGAGGAACAAGGAAATTCCACAAGTTAAAGTACTTTGGAATCATCATGGCCAAGAAGAGGCTACATGGGAGTTAGAAGAAAAGATAAGAACCTAGTATCCTGACTTAGAATACCCAGGTACGTGAAATTTCGGGACGAAATTTTTATAAGGAGGGAGGGATGTAATATCCCAAATTTTCTTATTAATTTAGTTAATTAAAATAAATCTTCTAGGGAAATTTAGAATTTTTTTAGATATACTTATTGAAATATATTTTTCAAGTGATATATATATATATATATATATATATATATGATAGTTTATTAGTAAATGTTATGGATAAATTAGTTTGTCTAATATATATATACAGTATACACGTGTTCATTATATTTTGCATGCAATATATTAATTTAATGTACATTAGTATAAGTAAATATATTGATATATAGTATATATATATATATACGCATGCATGACATGCAAGGTATACAAATTATATACACATTACGTAATATATATATATATATATATATATATATATATATATATGTGCTTGCTAATTAATTTTTATAACTATAGTAGTGCTTTTAATCAAGATAGATAATCACAAATACATAAATATATATATATATATATGTTACGTATATGCATGTACAAACCTAATTACAAATGCATGCATATAATTTAAGTTAAAGGATAGCTGTCAACTTTTGCTGCCACCTTGCATTCTATGATTTATCAACTAAATGATTAATATAGGCTAGAAGTGATGACTAACGTAAGCTATGGTATGACCGAGCAGCTTAATGTTCCCTATAAATACTGAACACGAGCCTTGATTTTTTTTAATCTCTAAGCTTGAACTACTGTCACCCCTTCTCTATTATTCTCTATTAGTTCCCATAAAAATACTGTCTATTCTATTTTAGAAAATAAGTTTCGAAGGAGTAATCTTTTGTTAAGGATCTACCGAGGGAAGATTATAGCTCATCAACTACTCTCTAGATTTGCTTCAGGTTATTAGGTGGGGCTTTATTCTTGCAAATTATTATTTGAGTTAGTAAGCTCTGATAAAATGAGATTATCCATGAAAATATTTTAATGTGTTATTACATGTTTAATGCTCTTATAATGTATGCGATCGGGTCTTTCGGTTGGTCTCACACACTAACCGGGAGGCTGTGCGCACAGTTAGAAATCGTTGGGTTGATCACCAATTGATTCTAACTTCAATGGGAGAATCTCTGGATAAAATATTCCATTGCCTCCAAACTATGGTTCCATCATGAAAAGGGATCCGACTGTGGCAATTTCCCGGGATTAGTATAAGAGTAACAAGGTAATACACATGTGCGCACAATCATGAAAATCGAGGTTTGGTATGCATAGAAGTAAATTTAATTTCAAAACCCTTCTATGTATACTTTATTATCATGGATATTCTTTTTATGATAAAATGTTTTTGGCACAAGCCCACTGGGTACATTAGTACTTAGCCCTGCAATTCCTTTCCAAATGTTTTGCAGATTAGGGAGCTGGTGGAGCAGACGAAGCTGGAGATGACTGTTGTTGTCGCTGTATAAAAGAATAAAGGCTTCCGCTACGTTTATAAATAAAGTTCATCTCCCTATATATAATATCCTAAGATAATTTCGTATTTTGATATAAAATCTCTACGTTCCCCTTACACCATTGATTATATATATATATATATATATAAATATATATTACGGGTATTCAGACAAGTCGGCCAGCATAGGTTGTTTGGCTTAGCCAACCCCATAGTTTGAGCTGTATGTCCCGATCCCGTATTTTATTATTTATGTCTATGGGTATTCAGACATAGGCGGCCGGTACGAGTGGTATGGTTTTCTTATTACCTACCTCGTAGTTCGTGTTGTGCGTCCCGATCCCGTATTTAATTTCTTAATAAATAATATTATATTATCCCAAGCCATGAGCCCCTTTCAATCCCCGCTTCTTAATTCCAACCCCTTGCCACGTCCCGGCACACGTGCCTTCCCTCGGGAACTGAGGCGTGACATAATGGTATCAGAGCAATTCACCGCTCTGAAATCGTTTTCTTTTTATTTTAGAATTAGAATTGTATTTTCAATTCTTTAAAGGAAAGCACAACAACAACAACAACTCTCAAGCTCACTGCTGCACCAGACTCCAAAAAGAGAAAGAGGGGGAGGTAAAAGATTTTATTTTATGAGCATGCATGAAAGTAAAGGGGTCATGATTCATGTTATAGTTATGTTTGAGACAATCGAACCCAAGTAACTCATGTGTAAATGGTTCATATTATACAATGTGAGTTTAATATGCAAGTAGGTCGGAAAATGGTCACACATGGTTATACATAGTTTTTGAACTATTGTTATATACATGACATATTAAGTTACAGGTGTTGTAAGATGAATCCAAGAAGACAGTGGGTAAACCGTTATGTATTAGAGGATTACAAAAACCAATTCAGAAGTTGCGAAAGGATTCCTAATGAATCAGTAGGAGAATTTGTCGGGCGTTTGGCAACGCTTTACACTAATGCAAAACTAGGAGGGATCAGTGAAGTCGAAGCCGTTCGTAAAATGATTCTACAACTACCTGCTCAGTGGAGCGAGTGGGCAGAATACCTTAGATCAGAGATATGTGTAAGAGATCCAGTTACAGATGCGGAGATACTCGATTTCTCAAAGTTTGTTCACCTGATCTTTACAAAATGGATCATGTTAGGATCTCCAATTCAAACTGATATTGTTAGTACGCCAGCACCACCACCTTCATTTCCCCCTACAGTAGGTAAGAACGATGATGAGGCGGGTCCATCTAGAGTTAGAGTTCGGACGGAGACACCCCCACCAGGTTTTGAGCAACGAGAAACGGTTGCATCACCAACACCAAGAGTAGAAAATGGAAGAGGACCTACCAGAAAAGCCAGGATGCAAACTATAGCACCAACTGATCGTATAAGGATAAATATTAATGAAGTTACAAATGATCACTCAAACTCAGATCCAGATAAAGATGGGAGCCACCAGGGCTCATTTCAGGACAGTTCTTAGATGAAGAGAATCGAAGAAAATTATATAATATATTACTAACGTATGTTGCAGGAGAAGTCAGAAATTTTGGTGTGGGCATTTTACGAGCCACTCTGACTTCATATCTTTTGACTAATATATATGTTGCTTGTTCTAAAAAGTCCTTTAAGAAGGCATACACCTGTTTTGATAGATGGAGGCATATGTATATTATGTAAAATATGTTTGAATAGATGTATGTTGTTTAATATTTACCCACAACATGCCTTTATCATAACCTTTTATTTCTCAACAAACCATATTAACAAAAGTTATGATACAGTAATGGAACCAGCAAGAAATGGACACCATGAGGCAACCCCAGAACGTGAGGAACGAGTAGAGCCCCAATCTATTGTTAGGATCGATGAGTGTTTTCGTAGACAAAATCCACCTACCTTTAATGGATTTGGTGATCCAACTGCTGCTGAAAACTGGATCAGATCGATGGAGAAAATTTTCGACTATATCGATTGTGGAGACAAGAATCGACTAACTTTAGCAACTCATCAACTGGTGGGTGAAGCTGACTTCTGGTGGGAGTCAGTAAAACAGACTATAACTCTGGAGCAGTGGGATGAATATACTTGGGGAGATTTCAAAAAGGAACTATGTGGAAAATATATACCAGGTTGTTATCAACAACAAAAGCAGAATGAGTTTTGGAATCTCAAACAGGGAAGGAGGACAGTCATGGAATATGACCAACTGTTTAACCAACTGTCACGTTATGCTCCACATTTGGTGAATACTGTTGCAAGTCGTGCCGACAGATTTCGACGAGGCTTACGTCACGAGATAGGGGTTTCCTTAGCCAGCCACGGACCACTTACATATGCTCAGATACTAAGCAGAGCTATGGATATAGAATCTATGCTTCCAAGAGAGAGGGCACCCGAGCATGTACCAAACTAAGCCAATAAGAAAAGAAAATGGGAAGAAAAGAATTCAGGAAGTTTCAACGGAAAACAGCCATGGAGGGGATATCCTCAACAATTCCAACAGCCAGGGCAAAACAAACCGCTTTGTCGTATCTATCAAAAGTACCATTTTGGGGAATGCAGAAAAGGCACCATGATTGTTTTAGCAAAAGGCCAGGACACTTTTCCCGTAATTGTCCTTTTTCCAACGGAAACCAGGGAATGCCAAGATTCCAACCTTTACCGCCGCCACCTCCACCTCCACGGATGAATCAGGGATATCAGAAGCCGATGCCTAAACCTCTTCAACAAGTTAGGGCGTACGCCATAAACCAGGAGCAAGCAGCCAAAGCACCTGAGAACCTTGCAGGTATGATTTACCTAAACAACATACCTATCTTAGCATTATTTGATACCGGAGCATCACATTCTTTCATTTCACAAATTATATGTGATATCCTAGACTTGAGACCTAGAAAAATAGATCAAGCCCTACAAATAACCATTCCGTCAGGAGAAACCATGTTATCAGAAAAAGCCTTTGAGAATCAAGAAATTAAAATCGCTGAACAGATTTTTGTAGCAGACTTATACGTCATATCTATGAAAGAATTTGACGTAATATTAGGGATGGACTGGCTAGAGAAAAATGGGGCAACGATTGATTGCAAGGAGAGAGAAGTTTATTTCCAAGGAAATGATGAAGATAGAGTAAGTCTCCATGGCACAAGAAGTGGTGTGAGAGTACCAATCGTCTCGGCAATAAAAGCTGCGTCAATTATGCGAAAGGGGAATTGTCAAGCTTTCTGGGTTACTTTGAAAGAACAACCTCAGAAGGAAAAAGAGATTGACACAGTACTAGTTGTACAAGAATATGAAGATGTATTTCCTACTGACTTACCTGGATTACCCCCAGATAGACAAGTTGAGTTCTCGATTGATTTAGAACCAGGAGCTGCACCAATTTCCAAAGCACCCTACCGGATGGCTCCAAAAGAATTACAGGAGCTGAAAGTTCAACTACAAGAGCTGTTAGACCTGGGTTTCATACAACCCAGTGTATCGCCATGGGGAGCACCAGTACTCTTTGTAAAGAAAAAAGATGGGAGTTTAAGGATGTGCATCGACTATAGGGAATTGAAAAAGCTCACAATCAAAAATAGGTATCCACTACCAAGGATAGACGATCTCTTTGACCAGCTGAAATGAGCATCCATATTCTCGAAAATCGATCTTCGATCTGGATACCATCAACTTAAAGTGAGAAAAGAAGACATCCCAAAGACGGCATTCCGAACCAGATACGGACACTACGAGTTAACCGTTATGCCATTCGGATTGACTAATGCCCCAGCAGTATTCATGGATCTAATGAATCGGATTTTTCACCAATATCTGGATGGTTTTGTCCTTGTCTTCATTGACGACATCCTAATATACTCAAAAAGTGAAAGCCAACACGAAGAACACCTACGTATCGTACTATAAACATTACGTGCAGAGAAGTTATACGCCAAATTCAGCAAGTGTGAATTCTGGTTGAAGGAAGTTATGTTTTTAGGCCACATCGTCTCAGCAGAAGGCATTAAAGTCGACCCTGCAAAAGTGGAAGCAGTCAACGGATGGAAGACCCCAACAAATGCTAACGAAATACGGAGTTTTCTTGGTTTAGCAGGTTATTACAGGAGATTCATTGAAGGACTACGATTGTACCATCAACTATCATCCTGGAAAAGCCAATGTAGTAGCTGATGCCCTTAGTCGAAAAAGCCAAGGAAAATTAGGATGTTTGATCACGGAACAAGAAAAACTTATTCGAGAAATCGCCGCTCTCGAACTACAAGTTGTATGCCCGCCAGAAACAGTGTCAAGTTACATAGCAGCAATAATGGCTAAACCAGATTTACGAGAGAGAATCATTGAAGCTCAGAAGAAAGATGAATTCTTAGAGAAAATGCGTTCAAAGGTTGAAACGGGAGAAGCCAAGGGATTTTCAGAAGGATTTGCAATTGCAAAAGATGGAGCTCTTATGTATAAGGAGAGATTGTGCGTTCCAAGAAACGATGAGTTGAAAAATGAGATTATGAGTGAAGCTCATAATACACCATACACCGCCCACCCTGGAAGCACAAAAATGTATATGGATTTACGTCGAAACTTTTGGTGGGAGGCCATGAAGAAAAACATAGCATCATTTGTGAACCGATGCCTTGCATGCCAACAAGTGAAAACATTACACCAACGGCCATATGGAGCATTACAACCACTGCCAATTCCAGAGTGGAAATGGGAACATATCAATATGGACTTCGTGGTGAGCCTTCCAAAGTCAACACGGGGAAATACAGCTATATGGGTCATAGTGGATCGACTGACGAAATCAGCCCACTTCCTGCCAACAAAGATGACTTTAGGATTAGATAAGTTAGCTCATCTTTATGTTAAAGAGGTAGTTCGTCTGCACGGAATTCCTGTATCGATTACGTCAGATCGAGATACGAGATTTACATCAAAATTTTGGAGGAGCCTACAGGAAGCAATGGGAACTCAATTGAACTTCAGTACCGCTTTCCACCCTCAGACGGATGGACAGTCTGAAAGAACAATACAAGTTCTAGAAGATATGGTTCGAGCGGTTGTCACAGATCGTGGTGACAACTGGGAGGATGTTCTACCACTTGTAGAATTTGCCTATAACAATAGTCATCAGGAAACTATAGGGATGTCACCGTATGAAGCCTTATACGGTCGGAAGTGTAGATCGCCACTTTATTGGAATGAAGTTAGCGAAAGGAAACTATTGGGTCCAGACTTGGTTCTGGACATGGTAGAAGCTGTTGATTTAATTCGACAGAGGATAAAGGAGGCACAAGATAGACAAAAATCGTATGCCGACAAAAGACGCACAGATCTTCAGTTTGAGATTGGAGATTATGTGTTTCTCAAGGTTTCTCCTACGAAGGGAGTTATACGATTTGGAAAACGAGGTAAGTTACGTCCTAGGTACATCGGGCCCTTTGAAATTCTCGAGAGAATAGGTCCCGTCGCTTATAAGTTAGCTCTACCACCTAACTTAACAGGTATTCACAATGTTTTTCACGTTTCTATGTTAAGAAAGTACGTGTTTGATCCAAAACACGTAATAAAGTATGATGAGGTAATCCTAAGTCAGGACTTACAATATGAGGAAAGACCGATAAGGATACTCGATCGCAAGGTACGAATTTTGAGGAACAAGGAAATTCCACAAGTTAAAGTACTTTGGAATCATCATGGCCAAGAAGAGGCTACATGGGAGTTAGAAGAAAAGATAAGAACCTAGTATCCTGACTTAGAATACCCAGGTACGTGAAATTTCGGGACGAAATTTTTATAAGGAGGGAGGGATGTAATATCCCAAATTTTCTTATTAATTTAGTTAATTAAAATAAATCTTCTAGGGAAATTTAGAATTTTTTTAGATATACTTATTGAAATATATTTTTCAAGTGATATATATATATATATATATATATATATATGATAGTTTATTAGTAAATGTTATGGATAATTAGTTTGTCTAATATATATATACAGTATACACGTGTTCATTATATTTTGCATGCAATATATTAATTTAATGTACATTAGTATAAGTAAATATATTGATATATAGTATATATATATATATACGCATGCATGACATGCAAGGTATACAAATTATATACACATTACGTAATATATATATATATATATATATATATATATATATGTGCTTGCTAATTAATTTTTATAACTATAGTAGTGCTTTTAATCAAGATAGATAATCACAAATACATAAATATATATATATATATATGTTACGTATATGCATGTACAAACCTAATTACAAATGCATGCATATAATTTAAGTTAAAGGATAGCTGTCAACTTTTGCTGCCACCTTGCATTCTATGATTTATCAACTAAATGATTAATATAGGCTAGAAGTGATGACTAACGTAAGCTATGGTATGACCGAGCAGCTTAATGTTCCCTATAAATACTGAACACGAGCCTTGATTTTTTTTAATCTCTAAGCTTGAACTACTGTCACCCCTTCTCTATTATTCTCTATTAGTTCCCATAAAAATACTGTCTATTCTATTTTAGAAAATAAGTTTCGAAGGAGTAATCTTTTGTTAAGGATCTACCGAGGGAAGATTATAGCTCATCAACTACTCTCTAGATTTGCTTCAGGTTATTAGGTGGGGCTTTATTCTTGCAAATTATTATTTGAGTTAGTAAGCTCTGATAAAATGAGATTATCCATGAAAATATTTTAATGTGTTATTACATGTTTAATGCTCTTATAATGTATGCGATCGGGTCTTTCGGTTGGTCTCACACACTAACCGGGAGGCTGTGCGCACAGTTAGAAATCGTTGGGTTGATCACCAATTGATTCTAACTTCAATGGGAGAATCTCTGGATAAAATATTCCATTGCCTCCAAACTATGGTTCCATCATGAAAAGGGATCCGACTGTGGCAATTTCCCGGGATTAGTATAAGAGTAACAAGGTAATACACATGTGCGCACAATCATGAAAATCGAGGTTTGGTATGCATAGAAGTAAATTTAATTTCAAAACCCTTCTATGTATACTTTATTATCATGGATATTCTTTTTATGATAAAATGTTTTTGGCACAAGCCCACTGGGTACATTAGTACTTAGCCCTGCAATTCCTTTCCAAATGTTTTGCAGATTAGGGAGCTGGTGGAGCAGACGAAGCTGGAGATGACTGTTGTTGTCGCTGTATAAAAGAATAAAGGCTTCCGCTACGTTTATAAATAAAGTTCATCTCCCTATATATAATATCCTAAGATAATTTCGTATTTTGATATAAAATCTCTACGTTCCCCTTACACCATTGATTATATATATATATATATAAATATATATTACGGGTATTCAGACAAGTCGGCCAGCATAGGTTGTTTGGCTTAGCCAACCCCATAGTTTGAGCTGTATGTCCCGATCCCGTATTTTATTATTTATGTCTATGGGTATTCAGACATAGGCGGCCGGTACGAGTGGTATGGTTTTCTTATTACCTACCTCGTAGTTCGTGTTGTGCGTCCCGATCCCGTATTTAATTTCTTAATAATAATATTATATTATCCCAAGCCATGAGCCCCTTTCAATCCCCGCTTCTTAATTCCAACCCCTTGCCACGTCCCGGCACACGTGCCTTCCCTCGGGAACTGAGGCGTGACATAATGGTATCAGAGCAATTCACCGCTCTGAAATCGTTTTCTTTTTATTTTAGAATTAGAATTGTATTTTCAATTCTTTAAAGGAAAGCACAACAACAACAACAACTCTCAAGCTCACTGCTGCACCAGACTCCAAAAAGAGAAAGAGGGGGAGGTAAAAGATTTTATTTTATGAGCATGCATGAAAGTAAAGGGGTCATGATTCATGTTATAGTTATGTTTGAGACAATCGAACCCAAGTAACTCATGTGTAAATGGTTCATATTATACAATGTGAGTTTAATATGCAAGTAGGTCGGAAAATGGTCACACATGGTTATACATAGTTTTTGAACTATTGTTATATACATGACATATTAAGTTACAGGTGTTGTAAGATGAATCCAAGAAGACAGTGGGTAAACCGTTATGTATTAGAGGATTACAAAAACCAATTCAGAAGTTGCGAAAGGATTCCTAATGAATCAGTAGGAGAATTTGTCGGGCGTTTGGCAACGCTTTACACTAATGCAAAACTAGGAGGGATCAGTGAAGTCGAAGCCGTTCGTAAAATGATTCTACAACTACCTGCTCAGTGGAGCGAGTGGGCAGAATACCTTAGATCAGAGATATGTGTAAGAGATCCAGTTACAGATGCGGAGATACTCGATTTCTCAAAGTTTGTTCACCTGATCTTTACAAAATGGATCATGTTAGGATCTCCAATTCAAACTGATATTGTTAGTACGCCAGCACCACCACCTTCATTTCCCCCTACAGTAGGTAAGAACGATGATGAGGCGGGTCCATCTAGAGTTAGAGTTCGGACGGAGACACCCCCACCAGGTTTTGAGCAACGAGAAACGGTTGCATCACCAACACCAAGAGTAGAAAATGGAAGAGGACCTACCAGAAAAGCCAGGATGCAAACTATAGCACCAACTGATCGTATAAGGATAAATATTAATGAAGTTACAAATGATCACTCAAACTCAGATCCAGATAAAGATGGGAGCCACCAGGGCTCATTTCAGGACAGTTCTTAGATGAAGAGAATCGAAGAAAATTATATAATATATTACTAACGTATGTTGCAGGAGAAGTCAGAAATTTTGGTGTGGGCATTTTACGAGCCACTCTGACTTCATATCTTTTGACTAATATATATGTTGCTTGTTCTAAAAAGTCCTTTAAGAAGGCATACACCTGTTTTGATAGATGGAGGCATATGTATATTATGTAAAATATGTTTGAATAGATGTATGTTGTTTAATATTTACCCACAACATGCCTTTATCATAACCTTTTATTTCTCAACAAACCATATTAACAAAAGTTATGATACAGTAATGGAACCAGCAAGAAATGGACACCATGAGGCAACCCCAGAACGTGAGGAACGAGTAGAGCCCCAATCTATTGTTAGGATCGATGAGTGTTTTCGTAGACAAAATCCACCTACCTTTAATGGATTTGGTGATCCAACTCCTGCTGAAAACTGGATCAGATCGATGGAGAAAATTTTCGACTATATCGATTGTGGAGACAAGAATCGACTAACTTTAGCAACTCATCAACTGGTGGGTGAAGCTGACTTCTGGTGGGAGTCAGTAAAACAGACTATAACTCTGGAGCAGTGGGATGAATATACTTGGGGAGATTTCAAAAAGGAACTATGTGGAAAATATATACCAGGTTGTTATCAACAACAAAAGCAGAATGAGTTTTGGAATCTCAAACAGGGAAGGAGGACAGTCATGGAATATGACCAACTGTTTAACCAACTGTCACGTTATGCTCCACATTTGGTGAATACTGTTGCAAGTCGTGCCGACAGATTTCGACGAGGCTTACGTCACGAGATAGGGGTTTCCTTAGCCAGCCACGGACCACTTACATATGCTCAGATACTAAGCAGAGCTATGGATATAGAATCTATGCTTCCAAGAGAGAGGGCACCCGAGCATGTACCAAACTAAGCCAATAAGAAAAGAAAATGGGAAGAAAAGAATTCAGGAAGTTTCAACGGAAAACAGCCATGGAGGGGATATCCTCAACAATTCCAACAGCCAGGGCAAAACAAACCGCTTTGTCGTATCTATCAAAAGTACCATTTTGGGGAATGCAGAAAAGGCACCATGATTGTTTTAGCAAAAGGCCAGGACACTTTTCCCGTAATTGTCCTTTTTCCAACGGAAACCAGGGAATGCCAAGATTCCAACCTTTACCGCCGCCACCTCCACCTCCACGGATGAATCAGGGATATCAGAAGCCGATGCCTAAACCTCTTCAACAAGTTAGGGCGTACGCCATAAACCAGGAGCAAGCAGCCAAAGCACCTGAGAACCTTGCAGGTATGATTTACCTAAACAACATACCTATCTTAGCATTATTTGATACCGGAGCATCACATTCTTTCATTTCACAAATTATATGTGATATCCTAGACTTGAGACCTAGAAAAATAGATCAAGCCCTACAAATAACCATTCCGTCAGGAGAAACCATGTTATCAGAAAAAGCCTTTGAGAATCAAGAAATTAAAATCGCTGAACAGATTTTTGTAGCAGACTTATACGTCATATCTATGAAAGAATTTGACGTAATATTAGGGATGGACTGGCTAGAGAAAAATGGGGCAACGATTGATTGCAAGGAGAGAGAAGTTTATTTCCAAGGAAATGATGAAGATAGAGTAAGTCTCCATGGCACAAGAAGTGGTGTGAGAGTACCAATCGTCTCGGCAATAAAAGCTGCGTCAATTATGCGAAAGGGGAATTGTCAAGCTTTCTGGGTTACTTTGAAAGAACAACCTCAGAAGGAAAAAGAGATTGACACAGTACTAGTTGTACAAGAATATGAAGATGTATTTCCTACTGACTTACCTGGATTACCCCCAGATAGACAAGTTGAGTTCTCGATTGATTTAGAACCAGGAGCTGCACCAATTTCCAAAGCACCCTACCGGATGGCTCCAAAAGAATTACAGGAGCTGAAAGTTCAACTACAAGAGCTGTTAGACCTGGGTTTCATACAACCCAGTGTATCGCCATGGGGAGCACCAGTACTCTTTGTAAAGAAAAAAGATGGGAGTTTAAGGATGTGCATCGACTATAGGGAATTGAAAAAGCTCACAATCAAAAATAGGTATCCACTACCAAGGATAGACGATCTCTTTGACCAGCTGAAATGAGCATCCATATTCTCGAAAATCGATCTTCGATCTGGATACCATCAACTTAAAGTGAGAAAAGAAGACATCCCAAAGACGGCATTCCGAACCAGATACGGACACTACGAGTTAACCGTTATGCCATTCGGATTGACTAATGCCCCAGCAGTATTCATGGATCTAATGAATCGGATTTTTCACCAATATCTGGATGGTTTTGTCCTTGTCTTCATTGACGACATCCTAATATACTCAAAAAGTGAAAGCCAACACGAAGAACACCTACGTATCGTACTATAAACATTACGTGCAGAGAAGTTATACGCCAAATTCAGCAAGTGTGAATTCTGGTTGAAGGAAGTTATGTTTTTAGGCCACATCGTCTCAGCAGAAGGCATTAAAGTCGACCCTGCAAAAGTGGAAGCAGTCAACGGATGGAAGACCCCAACAAATGCTAACGAAATACGGAGTTTTCTTGGTTTAGCAGGTTATTACAGGAGATTCATTGAAGGACTACGATTGTACCATCAACTATCATCCTGGAAAAGCCAATGTAGTAGCTGATGCCCTTAGTCGAAAAAGCCAAGGAAAATTAGGATGTTTGATCACGGAACAAGAAAAACTTATTCGAGAAATCGCCGCTCTCGAACTACAAGTTGTATGCCCGCCAGAAACAGTGTCAAGTTACATAGCAGCAATAATGGCTAAACCAGATTTACGAGAGAGAATCATTGAAGCTCAGAAGAAAGATGAATTCTTAGAGAAAATGCGTTCAAAGGTTGAAACGGGAGAAGCCAAGGGATTTTCAGAAGGATTTGCAATTGCAAAAGATGGAGCTCTTATGTATAAGGAGAGATTGTGCGTTCCAAGAAACGATGAGTTGAAAAATGAGATTATGAGTGAAGCTCATAATACACCATACACCGCCCACCCTGGAAGCACAAAAATGTATATGGATTTACGTCGAAACTTTTGGTGGGAGGCCATGAAGAAAAACATAGCATCATTTGTGAACCGATGCCTTGCATGCCAACAAGTGAAAACATTACACCAACGGCCATATGGAGCATTACAACCACTGCCAATTCCAGAGTGGAAATGGGAACATATCAATATGGACTTCGTGGTGAGCCTTCCAAAGTCAACACGGGGAAATACAGCTATATGGGTCATAGTGGATCGACTGACGAAATCAGCCCACTTCCTGCCAACAAAGATGACTTTAGGATTAGATAAGTTAGCTCATCTTTATGTTAAAGAGGTAGTTCGTCTGCACGGAATTCCTGTATCGATTACGTCAGATCGAGATACGAGATTTACATCAAAATTTTGGAGGAGCCTACAGGAAGCAATGGGAACTCAATTGAACTTCAGTACCGCTTTCCACCCTCAGACGGATGGACAGTCTGAAAGAACAATACAAGTTCTAGAAGATATGGTTCGAGCGGTTGTCACAGATCGTGGTGACAACTGGGAGGATGTTCTACCACTTGTAGAATTTGCCTATAACAATAGTCATCAGGAAACTATAGGGATGTCACCGTATGAAGCCTTATACGATCGGAAGTGTAGATCGCCACTTTATTGGAATGAAGTTAGCGAAAGGAAACTATTGGGTCCAGACTTGGTTCTGGACATGGTAGAAGCTGTTGATTTAATTCGACAGAGGATAAAGGAGGCACAAGATAGACAAAAATCGTATGCCGACAAAAGACGCACAGATCTTCAGTTTGAGATTGGAGATTATGTGTTTCTCAAGGTTTCTCCTACGAAGGGAGTTATACGATTTGGAAAACGAGGTAAGTTACGTCCTAGGTACATCGGGCCCTTTGAAATTCTCGAGAGAATAGGTCCCGTCGCTTATAAGTTAGCTCTACCACCTAACTTAACAGGTATTCACAATGTTTTTCACGTTTCTATGTTAAGAAAGTACGTGTTTGATCCAAAACACGTAATAAAGTATGATGAGGTAATCCTAAGTCAGGACTTACAATATGAGGAAAGACCGATAAGGATACTCGATCGCAAGGTACGAATTTTGAGGAACAAGGAAATTCCACAAGTTAAAGTACTTTGGAATCATCATGGCCAAGAAGAGGCTACATGGGAGTTAGAAGAAAAGATAAGAACCCAGTATCCTGACTTAGAATACCCAGGTACGTGAAATTTCGGGACGAAATTTTTATAAGGAGGGAGGGATGTAATATCCCAAATTTTCTTATTAATTTAGTTAATTAAAATAAATCTTCTAGGGAAATTTAGAATTTTTTTAGATATACTTATTGAAATATATTTTTCAAGTGATATATATATATATATATATATATATATATATGATAGTTTATTAGTAAATGTTATGGATAAATTAGTTTGTCTAATATATATATACAGTATACACGTGTTCATTATATTTTGCATGCAATATATTAATTTAATGTACATTAGTATAAGTAAATATATTGATATATAGTATATATATATATATACGCATGCATGACATGCAAGGTATACAAATTATATACACATTACGTAATATATATATATATATATATATAGAGAAATGATATGCTACTCACCTCCCGGTGGGCACCTTCGTGGGCACCTCGTCGTTTTATCACGTTTGCATTGCTTTTTTTTAATTTTTATTTTTATTCTATATTCTAGTATCTTAGAAATTAATTTACAAATCATAAAATCTAAAAAATCAATGTTCAATTTATTTTTTTTTATTTTTAACTTCAAAAAATGAGTAATAAAATAAATCGAGCTTCAATTTTTATGTATTTTTTAGATTTTATGATTTGTAAATTAATTTCTAAGATACTAGAATATAGAATAAAAATAAAAATTAAAAAAAAGCAATGCAAACGTGATAAAACGACGAGGTGCCCATGAAGGTGCCCACCGGGAGGTGAGTAGCATATCATTTCTCTATATATATATATATATATATATATATATATATATGTGCTTGCTAATTAATTTTTATAACTATAGTAGTGCTTTTAATCAAGATAGATAATCACAAATACATAAATATATATATATATATATGTTACGTATATGCATGTACAAACCTAATTACAAATGCATGCATATAATTTAAGTTAAAGGATAGCTGTCAACTTTTGCTGCCACCTTGCATTCTATGATTTATCAACTAAATGATTAATATAGGCTAGAAGTGATGACTAACGTAAGCTATGGTATGACCGAGCAGCTTAATGTTCCCTATAAATACTGAACACGAGCCTTGATTTTTTTTAATCTCTAAGCTTGAACTACTGTCACCCCTTCTCTATTATTCTCTATTAGTTCCCATAAAAATACTGTCTATTCTATTTTAGAAAATAAGTTTCGAAGGAGTAATCTTTTGTTAAGGATCTACCGAGGGAAGATTATAGCTCATCAACTACTCTCTAGATTTGCTTCAGGTTATTAGGTGGGGCTTTATTCTTGCAAATTATTATTTGAGTTAGTAAGCTCTGATAAAATGAGATTATCCATGAAAATATTTTAATGTGTTATTACATGTTTAATGCTCTTATAATGTATGCGATCGGGTCTTTCGGTTGGTCTCACACACTAACCGGGAGGCTGTGCGCACAGTTAGAAATCGTTGGGTTGATCACCAATTGATTCTAACTTCAATGGGAGAATCTCTGGATAAAATATTCCATTGCCTCCAAACTATGGTTCCATCATGAAAAGGGATCCGACTGTGGCAATTTCCCGGGATTAGTATAAGAGTAACAAGGTAATACACATGTGCGCACAATCATGAAAATCGAGGTTTGGTATGCATAGAAGTAAATTTAATTTCAAAACCCTTCTATGTATACTTTATTATCATGGATATTCTTTTTATGATAAAATGTTTTTGGCACAAGCCCACTGGGTACATTAGTACTTAGCCCTGCAATTCCTTTCCAAATGTTTTGCAGATTAGGGAGCTGGTGGAGCAGACGAAGCTGGAGATGACTGTTGTTGTCGCTGTATAAAAGAATAAAGGCTTCCGCTACGTTTATAAATAAAGTTCATCTCCCTATATATAATATCCTAAGATAATTTCGTATTTTGATATAAAATCTCTACGTTCCCCTTACACCATTGATTATATATATATATATATAAATATATATTACGGGTATTCAGACAAGTCGGCCAGCATAGGTTGTTTGGCTTAGCCAACCCCATAGTTTGAGCTGTATGTCCCGATCCCGTATTTTATTATTTATGTCTATGGGTATTCAGACATAGGCGGCCGGTACGAGTGGTATGATTTTCTTATTACCTACCTCGTAGTTCGTGTTGTGCGTCCTGATCCCGTATTTAATTTCTTAATAAATAATATTATATTATCCCAAGCCATGAGCCCCTTTCTATCCCCGCTTCTTAATTCCAACCCCTTGCCACGTCCCGGCATACGTGCCTTCCCTCGGGAACTGGGGCGTGACAAGAGAAGACTGCAACTCGTACATAAGGGTTACGCTTTTTCAATCGAAAAAAATATTAGCACTTCAATTCAGATATGTGAAGTACTCGACCAACAAGTTTCGAGTCAAATACAACATCAATGACAAGTAAAGAAATACTTTGGATCGCTAAGCCAATTCTTAAACGTTAAATTACAATTAAACTCGTTTCTCTTCGATCCTTATCTCAACATGCGATTTTAACATTGAACTTATTTTTCAACCTTCAAACAATCAATACTATACAAATTTACATACTACCGGCAAATTTTCTGTCACGCCCCAATTCCCGAGGGAAGACACTTATGCCGGGACATGACAAGGGATTTGAAATTAAGAAGCGGGGATAGAAAGGGGTTCATGACTTAGGGATATTTAATCCTATTGTTAAGAAATTAAATACGGGATCGGGACCCACAACACGAACTACGGGGTAGATAAATCATACTGCCCGTACCGGCCGCCTGTGTCTGAATACCCGTAGACATAAAATATATAATATTTAAATACGGGATCGGGACATACAACTCAAACTATGAGTTTGGCTAAGCCGAACAACCCATGCTGGCCGATTTGTCTGAGTACCTGTAATATTATATATAACTCGTGGTGTACAAAAATATAGGGATTTTATTTATAGGCGTAGCGGAAGCTTTTATTATACATTAGCAACAACAACAGTCCTCTCCAGCTTCGCCTGTTCCACCAGCTTCTTAATCTGCAAAACATTTGGAAAGGAATTGCAGGCTGAGTACTAATGTACCCAGTGAGCTTGTGCCAAAAACATTTTTATCATAAAAAGAATATTCATGATAATAAAGTATACATAGAAGGGTTTTGAAATTATTTACTTCCATGCACACAAAACCTCATTTTTCATGATTGCGCGCGCATGTGTATTACCATGTTACTCTTATATTGATCCCGGGACATTACTACCGTCGGATCCCTTTTCATGATGGAGCCATGATTTGGAGACAATGAAATATTTCATCTAGAGGTTCTCCCCTCAAGTTAGAATCAATTGGTGATCAACCCAACGATTTCTAACTGTGTGCACAACCTCTCGATTAGTGTGTTAGACCAACCGAAAGACCTGATCGCATACATTATAAGAGCCTTAAATATGTAATAACACATTAAAACATTTTCATGGATAATCTCATTTTATCAGAGCTTAATAACTCAAATAATACTTTGTAAGTGTAGAGAGTCTCACCTGATAATCTAAGATAATAACCCTTGATCTTTAACTGATATGAATCCTTTTCTATCGTGACCTCTTGATACTTTTACTACTAGCAGTTTAATTCTTTGTTATAATTTCAACAAAATATTGGTAGTTGGTAGCGAGGTATTAATCTTGGATGAAGGGTTGATCGAAAAATAAGTTCATGAGTAAAAGAAACTAAGGTTGTAGACTATTTATAAGAGGAATGGCATAGGGTAGGCTTTCTTAGTCATTAGGCTATAAATGATTATTCACCAATCTACTTAAATGGAAGTAGGCCACGTAAGAAGTAGATAATATCAAGTTGCATGGCTATCTATTATTCATCAATACTTTTTATGTAATATGTATCTATAATATTAGGATAATCATTTCCTTTCATATATATCATGCATGTAAAGATAATACACACATATTATTTAACAAATTTTGCAAGTAGCTATACACGCATGTAGTCGTATATATATAAATATATAATTTATTAATGAAACTTATCCTATATATATACACTATTGTATATACGAAGTACTATCATTATATATATCTACTAAATTATACATAAACTACTATTATTATTACTTAAACATACAATTATCAAAAATAATTATTCTTAATATAATATCATCTTATTCTAAATCCTCCAAGATAATCGGAAAAATTTCTAAATTCATATAAAAAGACTTATTTTAACCATTTAAATTTTAATAAGAAAATTCGGGATGTTACATCCCTCCCTCCTTATAAAAATTTCGTCCCCGAAATTTCATGTATCTTGGTATCATAGATCGGGATAATAACCCTTTACTTTTTTGTCGAACCAAATCGACGGTCTCAATCACATCTCAATCACATCCTGAGCTAAATATGGACTTAACATTTTTTTTTTCTTTTTGCCAAATGTATCGTAGTAGAGTGGCGATCTACACTTTTGTCCATATAAGATTTCGTATGGGTATATCCCTATAGTTTCCTCAGTGTATATATTTTCTTTTGAATCCATCTATAGTACCTGTAACCTAGAATATGTCATATACATAAAAATAATCGAAAACCATGATGATGAGTCTTAAACTCATATTATAATAACATTAATCATTTATCTATAAGTTATTTGGGTTCGAGTGTCCCAAACATAACATGAATCATTTACACATGAGTTATATGGGTTTGATTGTCCCAAACATAACTGCAATCATAACATGAGTTCTATGGGTTCGATTGTCCCAAACATAACTGGAATCATAACATGAGTTATATGGGTTCGATTGTCTCAAACATAACTGCAATCATAACATGAATCATGAGCATACACCATAACTATTAATAACTCTCTGCTATAACTATTATTAACTCTATCCTAACCTTTTTGTCTATCACAAGGACAGTAACTTCTTGAGATAACAATTTTGAACAAATATTCTCTCATATACCGTTTTGATCATAAAAGATCCATGACTCATAATTAAATACAATCACATAGAAATACATACATCAAACATGTCAATTGATATAATATCCAATCATGAACATATTTCCATAATATTACTTTCATAAGAAACGTACCTCCATTTTATTGAGCATGGTGGGAAGGCGAGTTGGGGGATTGTTGTTGCATGACTAACATAGTTAGAATTAAGATTCTAAACTAGACACATATTAAGATCTCAGAGTCTTCCACTCTGATACCACTTTGTCACGCACCGATTTCCGAGGGAAGGCACGTATGCCGGGACGTGGCAAGGGATTTGAAATTAAGAAGCGGGGATAGAAAGCGATTCATGGCTTGGGGATATTTAATCCTATTGTTAAGAAATTAAATACGGGATCGGGACCCACAACACGAACTACGGGGTAGATAAATCATACTGCCCGTACCGGCCGCCTGTGTCTGAATACCCGTAGACATAAAATAATATAATATTTAAATACGGGATCGGGACATACAACTCAAACTATGAGTTTGGCTAAGCCGAACAACCCATGCTGGCCGATTTGTCTGATTACCCGTAATATTATATATAACTCGTGGTGTACGAAAACATAGAGATTTTATTTATAGGCGTAGCGGAAGCTTTTATTATACATTAGCAACAACAACAGTCCTCTCCAACTTCGCCTGTTCCACCAGCTCCTTAATCTGCAAAACATTTGGAAAGGAATTGCAGGCTGAGTACTAATGTACCCAGTGAGCTTGTGCCAAAAACATTTTTATCATAAAAAGAATATCCATGATAATAAAGTATACATAGAAGGGTTTTGAAATTATTTACTTCCATGCACACAAAACCTCATTTTTCATGATTGCGCGCGCATGTGTATTACCATGTTACTCTTATATTGATCCCGGGACATTACTACCGTCGGATCCCTTTTCATGATGGAGCCATGATTTGGAGACAATGAAATATTTCATCTAGAGGTTCTCCCCTCAAGTTAGAATCAATTGGTGATCAACCCAACGATTTCTAACTGTGTGCACAGCCTCTCGATTAGTGTGTTAGACCAACCGAAAGACCTGATCGCATACATTATAAGAGCCTTAAATATGTAATAACACATTAAAACATTTTCATGGATAATCTCATTTTATCAGAGCTTAATAACTCATATAATACTTTGTAAGTGTAGAGAGTCTCACCTGATAATCTAAGATAATAACCCTTGATCTTTAACTGATATGAATCCTTTTCTATCGTGACCTCTTGATACTTCTACTACTAGCAGTTTAATTCTTTGTTATAATTTCAACAAAATATTGGTAGTTGGTAGCGAGGTATTAATCTTGGATGAAGGGTTGATCGAAAAATAAGTTCATGAGTAAAAGAAACTAAGGTTGTAGACTATTTATAAGAGGAATGACGTAGGGTAGGCTTTCTCAGTCATTAGGCTATAAATGATTATTCACCAATCTACTTAAATGGAAGTAGGCCACGTAAGAAGTAGATAATATCAAGTTGCATGGCTATCTATTATTCATCAATACTTTTTATGTAATATGTATCTATAATATTAGGATAATCATTTCCTTTCATATATATCATGCATGTAAAGATAATACACACATATTATTTAACAAATTTTGCAAGTAGCTATACACGCATGTAGTCGTATATATATAAATATATAATTTATTAATGAAACTTATCCTATATATATACACTATTGTATATACGAAGTACTATCATTATATATATCTACTAAATTATACATAAACTACTATTATTATTACTTAAACATACAATTATCAAAAATAATTATTCTTAATATAATATCATCTTATTCTAAATCCTCCAAGATAATCGGAAAAATTTCTAAATTCATATAAAAAGACTTATTTTAACCATTTAAATTTTAATAAGAAAATTCGGGATGTTACATCCCTCCCTCCTTATAAAAATTTCGTCCCCGAAATTTCACGTATCTTGGTATCATAGATCGGGATAATAACCCTTTACTTTTTTGTCGAACCAAATCGACGGTCTCAATCACATCCTGAGCTAAATATGGACTTAACATTTTTTTTTCTTTTTGCCAAATGTATCGTAGTAGAGTGACGATCTACACTTTTGTCCATATAAGATTTCGTATGGGTATATCCCTATAGTTTCCTCAGTGTATATATTTTCTTTTGAATCCATCTATAGTACCTGTAACCTAGAATATGTCATATACATAAAAATAATCGAAAACCATGATGATGAGTCTTAAACTCATATTATAATAACATTAATCCTTTATCTATAAGTTATTTGGGTTCGAGTGTCCCAAACATAACATGAATCATTTACACATGAGTTATATGGGCTCGATTGTCCCAAACATAACTGCAATCATAACATGAGTTATATGGGTTCGATTGTCCCAAACATAACTGGAATCATAACATGATTATATGAGTTCGATTGTCCCAAACATAACTGAAATCATAGCATGAATTATTATTATTATTATTATTAGATTGTGATTTGTTCTATACTCTTTCATCTTCACAAATGACAAATAGAAAAATACTCCCAAGATTTTCGACCGTATGCGCACATGCAAATGCTACATTTATACTACCTCCATCCCATTTATTTAGACCTATTTGCTTTATGCACGTATTTCCACCGAAACCTAGTACGAGTTTTAAAATATAATTTTGTAGTATCGTTTTTTTTACGGGATACTATGACACTCATAGTATCCCGTAAAAAAAACGATACTACAAAATTATGTTTTAAAACCCGTACTAAATTTCGGTAGAAATATAGGTCTAAATAAATGAGATGGAGGTAGTATATCATAAGAAAAAGACTGAAATGACTGAAAAAGTAGATATGAACATTAGTATATATTAAATATTGTTAACATGTGTATAAATTACACTTTTCTTTAATTTCTATAATATCTTTAATTTTTTAAGGGAACTTTTATCGGTAAAATTGATTAAGGTAATTTTATCAGTACTTCTAAAATCGCATAAGGAGGATTATAGTTAAATGAATAAAATTATTAATTGTTAAATTATCATATCATGAAATGCCTCGTAATCAGGCAATCGGCCTCGATCAACCTTAATCCAATGGCAATTCGCCACTTGGCGGTGGAGGAGTAGATTCGGATAAGGTACGGTCGGCCGCTTCGCAGGTAGTGTGCAACCTTTTTCCTTTGGACCCTCAAAAGGCTTTTATTCATTTGTCCAATGCACGCGCCTCTCGGCGCGTGGGTTTCCCATGCCCGAAAGGTGGGAGACGCCCCGTCACACGTTTCTCAATTTCCTTTGATCAACGGCGGAGGTTTCATCAAACAAAAATGGCTTATTTTCTTGTGGTCCCCACTCTATTATGTGCAATTATGTGAATTATGACGATGACACCAAACTTGTAATTTTCTCCCATTTTTTTTGGTTGAATTTATTTTTTTTGCGTTGTAGTTTCGTTACAGAACAAAAACTGAATAAGTGTCGTTAATAAATTATTGTTAGATATTTTGATGCATCATTATGCAATATGTGAAAAGGGCAGCAGCATAGTAATATTTGCAATATTTTTGTAACCCACCCACGTAATCATTTTGTTAGTTATAAATTGATAATTTCTTTCACAAAACCTTCTCCCAACTCCCAACTCCCAAGCATTGCTTACTAGTTACTACCTCCGTCTCATTTAAGTAGGGACGGTTCCTGTAAATACAAGAAACAAGAGAGTGGAGATTGTGTGACCATAATTAATTCTGAGGAGAGAGAGTTAATTGTAGCCAAGTATTCTTTGCCATTTAAGGAAACAGGTCTATTAGTTGAGACGGACCGAAACGGAATACATGTCTACTTAAATGAGACGGAGGTAGTATCATAATTTTTGGATATGACTATATGATGAAAGTAGAAGAAATGGAACAATTCTTATCGACTTTATATTCATTATAGTGTTTTGTATGCAACGGCGGATCTAGCGTTGTCGGAAGTAGCTTTAACACCTTCCTAATAAAAAAAACAGTACTTTTTTACCTTTTATATATACTACCTCAATCCCATTATATTAGTCACTATTCATTTGATTGATATTTTCGGCACGTATTTCCACCAAAATCTAGTATGAGTTTTAAAATATAATTTTGAAATATTTTTTTTACGGGATACTATGACACTAGTATATATATATATGATATGCTAGTCTCCCTTTGATGGACAACTTCGTGGGCACCTTCGTCATTTTTTCATTTTGACATTATTTTGTTCGATTTGTTCGATTGTTTATATTCTACTATCATAACATTAATATAGAAATTATTAAATCTACAAAAAAAATAAAAATCAAAGCTTGATTTCTATATTAATTTTTACAATCGAAAAAATCGAACAAAACAATGCCAAAGTAAAAAATGACGAAGGTGACACCAAAAGGGAGTAACATATCATTTCTCTTATATATATTCAAAATGATATTTTTTAGCACCATCCAAGCTGTATTTAAGCTTAGTTGCTTACACCACTGTTTGTACGTACAATCTCCTAGTCTGCAATTGGCATTTTATTTTGCTATTTTATAGTAAAATATATTTTTAAAAATTACCATAATTAAATACTACCTCTGTTCCATCCAACTAGACGCGTATTATTTTTCGGGATGTTCCGCTAAACTTGACACATGTATTCATCTGTTATTCATTAAATTAATTAATGTTTTATTATTGTGTAATATTATAAATTAATTGAAAAATAATTTAAATATAAGAAGCGAAATGAAAATATTGAAAATTAAAGATTTTTTTTTTAATTATAAGAATAAATAAATATATAAAATTTAATTCATTTGGTTTACAAAAATATAAATTATTAAAATAATAGTATGAGCCACATACACTACAACTCTTAACAATTTATCCTCATTAACATCTTCACCATGCATAGATGGGGAGTGCAATCTTCAACATTTCATTGATCTTTCCCAAAATGGTAGATTTTATTTTATTTTATTTTTTATAGCTTTTGTAAGGGAAAATAAGAGTAGAAGAAAAGCAGCACATTCCTTAAAGATTGATATTAACTCACACAAAAAGGCATAGCCCTCATTACTTAATGTTATCTTGCAAGTATCTAATGTTTTTGTCTTGGCAACAAAAGTATATGACCATGAAATGTGGTGACAGTTAAACAAGAACACCACCCCCACCCCCCCTAAACTCACCCCCCCATCTAGGAAAGAGGTGGGGCCATGCGTAATATTTTATGCAAATATTCCACAAGTGGGCATATGATTTGAAAGATTTTTTGGGATATTAAACAAATGGAATAAAAAAGTATTTGTTGCATAAAATATCAGGGGAGGAAAATAATAAAATAAAAAATGGAGGGGGAAAGTAGATAAGAAATCAATGTACAGGGTGTACTTGTCGGCAGGGGTACGAGGTTTTAATGCTTTTATGCTGTCAAAGGCGACGTGGCCGCTTCTGCTCCTTTCGTACCGAAGCTCTTCTCTGTTTACGCTATTATTTTTCACTTATTCCCCATATTATCCCTTCTTCCTCTTCCATTCTCTTCTTATTTTGGGCCTTGTTTGGTATTTTTCTCATGGGCTTTTTAGGTGATATATGTAGATGGGCTTGGTTCCATTTAATTTATTTTACTTTATGATTGATTTGGGGAATTATAAAATTTTCTTGGTTTATAAGTATAATATATGTGGTGTGGTATGGGCCTTGTATATTTTTTTTTCTTGGTTTTTGTTTAATTTGGGCCTTGTTTGGTACATATTCTTTGTGTTGCAAATTTTTATAATCTTATTCACTTAGGTTAAGGCGGAAGACAAGCCGAAACAAAGATACTATCTCCGTCTGTGATAAACGGACACACTTTTCATTTTTGTCCATCCAAAGAAAATGTACACCTTCTAGTTTAAGATCTATAGCCCCACATAAAAATGCTCCATTTATACTAAGTAAGACCCGAACTCCACTTTAACATTCACTCATTACAAAAATATTAATACACTTGAAAAGTGAGTGCCTGTTTATCGTGGAGGGAGGTAAGTAGCTTTTTTTTCTAGTAAGACTAACAATTAAACATGCAACACAAACAATATGTACCAAAATCTTTCTAAGGAGTATGCAAGAATGGTGGTGGAAAAAGAAATATAACACTTTTCTTTAATAAATAGTTTGAATCTACAGTTCACTGTTGGCCATGCATAGGGGCGCTTTGTTGCCTCCTTATTAACAAAGTGCTCAAGATTTTTGGCATTAGTTACTGTTTTAGGTAGAGTTCTTCGTATACTCGATTCCTAAGGCGAAGCTCGTGCAATAGCTCGTAAACTACCAATAATCTCTGCAGGAGCAAGAACCGTTGCGAAAATGGTGAAATCTGTTGGTATCTCTCAAGATGATTTCTCTGTTCTCCAACTCAGACACAAACTTGAATGCTGAATGGCAATCGCCGCACACTCTGATGTTCTTCTTGATCGAAATCGGGCTTCCTTTTGGAGTGTTCAGTAGAGCAAATGCTAGAGCTAGCTTCTCACTGTGGTACTGCAGCCTCTCTTCTCTCTCTAACTCGTCTACGTACCAAAGCACGTGGCTCGTATCCGGTACATATCCGATTTTCTTGATTTCTTCTCTGATCTTGTCCCATGTTAGATGAATTTCCTTGATCTGAGGGTGTTTACAATCATTCGCTACGAACAAATGCACAGAATTCCCAATCTCCACCCAACTACAAGCAGGTTCCTTCTTGATTCCACTTTCACTCATCATCTTTCTCACTCTTGCAGCATCATTCAATCTCCCAGCAGAAGCGTAGATGTTCGAGAGTAGCATATGTGGACCAGAGTCGTGAGGATCGAGCTCAAAAACGCGCTCAGCTGCATAAATTCCTAACTCCATGTTCTTATGCATTCTGCAAGCTCCAAGCAAAGCTTTCCAAACAGCTGCTGTAGGTTGGATTTTCATTTCCTTTATAAATCTCTCTGCTTTCTCAAGCTTCCCGCCTCGACCAAGAAGATCGACAATGGCGACATAATGAGTAATATCTGGCTCTAAGTTATACTTCCTCATCATCTCAAAATAGTACAATCCTTTCTCCAGAAGCCCAGTATGGCTACAAGCATTGATCACACATAAGAAAGTGATCTCATTCAGCTGAAATCCTAACGAACGCATTTCTTCGAAGAGATCAATGGCTTCCTTGCCATATCCATGCTGTGCATAAGCAGTAAGCATCGAGTTCCACGAGACGACATCCTTCTTCTCCAATCGATCAAAAACCTTCTTCGCGTCCTTAATGCTCCCGGCCTTCCCATACATATCAAGAAGCGTGTTCCCGACGAAAGCAACGAGCTTCACTCCCATCTTGATCATATCCGAATGCACCCATTTTCCTTGCTCCGAAGCTCCATTACTCGCACAAGCTGCAAAAATACTCGAATATGTGAAATGAGTAGGTTTAAAACCTCCCCTTTTCATCTCTGAGAATAGCTTCATAGAATTGTGCCCCTCTCCTCCCCTAGCATACGCTGCAATCAGAGCATTCCAAGAAACTTCGTTCTTCGTCTTCAGCCCATCGAAAACGATCTTCGCTTCCGCCATTTTACTACACCTCGCGTACATATCCACCAATGCACTTCCAACATAGACATTATCCTCGTACCCGCACTTCACACAGTCGCCATGAATTCCTCTACCCATCGAATCACTCTGCATTCCACCGGCTGATTTCAAAGCACTCCCAAAAGTGAACTCATTAGGCTGTAACCCCATCTTCACCATCTCTGCGTACAAACTCAGCGCCTCCTTGAAATCACTAGTCTGTGAATAGCCAGTGATCAGCATAGTATAAGAAACCATATCCCTCTCAGTCATTTCATCAAACACTTGGCGTGCCATATTCATATAACCGCATTTCGCGTACATGTTCATGAGAGTGTTCTGCAAAACAACGTAGTGCTTGAACCTCGAGGCCGCGAAATGGGCGTGCGCCATTTTTCCCTCTCTCAGCTTGCGCTGGTCGGTACACTTTTTGAAGATATCGACGTACAATCTGGCGTCGGGCTCGATTGAGCGGCGATCGATGAGGTCGAGAACGAGGAGATTGCCATTTGGGGCTTTTCTGAGAATGTTGTTTTCATCGATTACACCACAAAATTGGTCGGAATCCTTGGTCTCTTCCGTTTCTGAGCATTGAACTGGACCTAATTCGGAGTCGAAATCGCGAGAGGATAAAGACACGTGCGATTTGAGGCGTCGGAAATATGAAGTTGCGGAGCGGTGGGAGATTGAAATCTGCGCGGCTCCTTTCATGTCATCGGCGCCGCTTCATGCAATCTGATGACTACAAAGGTGAGAATGGTGAAATGCGGTCCAACTTCATGGTTAAAAAAATTCAAAATTCATTAAGAAAAAAGAAAGAAAAGGAACATTTTTTTTTTAATGTTTTTTTATTTTATTTTAAGAAAAGACGGTTACAGTTATAAGAGCTTCCACAACGTGCCGGACTCGGGGGCTCGAGCCCGTGGCGCGAGCCCGGGCCGCGTTGGCGAGCCCCTCCGCCAGCGAGCCGGGAGCGCGAATGCGAGGCGGGCTCGAGAACTCTTCATCCGCCTGGGCTGACGTTATTATGACGTCATCCAGGCAAATTTTTTTTTTTTTTTAAATCGATTTTCTGTGGAAAAAAAATATATTAAAAAAAAATTAACGTTGGAGAGCAACGGCTATGAAGTCATTCCCCCTATAAATTCCCACACACACATACACAATTTTTACACCATTCATTCACATTTTTTACACAATTTACACACAAATCCATCCAAAAAAAATCTATTTCCTATTTTTGCAATTCATCAATATGTCGAGCTCCTCCGAAATTGAATCTGATTCCTCGTCATCCTCCGGCGAACTCGAAGAGATGTACCAGCAAATCCAGAAGACTGTCGAAATAGCTCGGAAATTAAAAGAAGCCAAGAAGACGAAGAAGGAAAAAGCCAGTGAGGCTCCAAAACGCCGAAGGTTTCCCGTTCGGTGAATGATCGAACGAGATCAAGCCACAGGAGCGGCCCAACTTTTCTTTGACTATTTTGCTGAGAGGCCAACTTACCCCGACAATTTGTCTCGTCGACGTTTCCGAATGTCGAAGCATCTGTTCTTGCGCATCGTGCAAGTATTAGAGAATCGCGTCGCGTATTTCCAACAACGAGATGATGCAATAGGCAGGCCGGGTTTCACAACGATCCAAAAGTGCACCGCCGCTATACGTCAACTCGCTTACGGAGGTCTCGACGACCTATTTGACGAGTACTTGCGGATGTCGGAGACTACCGCTTTAGAATCGTTGAAGAACTTTGCAGCGGCGATTCGAACCATCTTCGGTGGCCACTACCTGAGGAAGCTAACCGGAGATGATTGTCAACGAATTCTAGGCAATGCACGAGGCTCGCCACGGCTTTCCAGGGATGCTCGGTTCGATCGACTGCATGCACTGGGCATGGAAGAACTGTCCAGTGGCGTGGAGGGCCCAGTACACACGTGGAGATAAGGGCCACCCTACCATCATCCTTGAGGCTGTTGCATCTCACGATCTGTGGATATGGCACGCCTTTTTAGCGGTAGCTAGAGCGCTCAACGACATCACGTTCTCAATCAATCGCCGGTTCAGCGACGTCGTCAAAGGAATAGCACCTCCGGTTCATTTCCTCGCCAACGGAAGGCAATACAACATGGACTACTACCTTGCCGACGGGATTTATCCGAAGTGGCCCGTTTTTGTTGCAGCCCCACCACACGCCACTGATGAAAAAGTGGAACGTTTCAAAGTTCTGCAAGAGGTGGCGCGCAAAGATGTGGAACGCGCTTTTGGCGTTTTACAAATCCGTTGGGGCATGGTTAGTGGCCCATCTCGACTCTGGTATCGTGATAATATTCAAGATATCATGTATGCTTGTATTATTTTGTATAACATGATAATCGAGGATGAAGGAGCAAACGCTACAAATTGGGCTCCACCAGACGAGGAAGCCTCTACTTCTGCTAATGGTGGAGTGTATCAAGGAGCTACCGGTTCATTTCAGGAGTACTTGGAGCGGAACGCGTCGCTACGCGATAGGACCAAACACAGCGATCTTTACAAGGATTTGGTCGAAGAGACGTGGGCACGTAGAGACCCAAATTAGCTATGCGTATTTTTTAAATTATTTCTCTTTATGTTGTATTTTATTTGTTTAAATCAATGATCGTTTCCATTTTAATAATTTTTTTTCAAAAAATACATTATTACGATTTTAATTTGAACTTAAATTAATTAAATAAATAAAATTGATAAATAAAACGAATAAAAAACAAATCAAAAATTAAATAATTAATTAATTAAAAATAAGTGAGAACCCGAGGGAGGGGCTTGCGGCTGTGAACGAAAATGAGAGAGAGCCCCTCCCTGCCGAAATAGTGCCGAGATCCCCAAAAAGGGGCTCTCGGCTGTGGATGCTCTAAACATAATGGAGGCAGAAGAATGATAGAGATCGCAACCGCATCAATTTAAATCAACTCACAAAATGACTTCTTTTATACATTTTACAGTTTTTTGTTTCAAAACTTTTCAAAATATCTTTTTCAATACACACAAACGATCGAACCATTCTATACTTCTTGCAAGATTAACACCCTCATTTAAAATTTTAACTTTGTGAAACTTTTTTTTTTACTTTTAATTTGTTGATAATAGTCCCAATAAGTTCAATTTTGATTTAGAGTTTCTTCATCTTGTTTGGTATCATGTATTTTTAGATTGAAAACATGCTTTCATTCTAATTATAAAACTTGAATTGAAGAGTTGTGCCCTTAGCCTAGTTTTTTGTCTATCTAAAGGTCTTGTATTCAAATCTTCAATGAGATATTTATCCTGATAAAAAAAAAATGAGTTGTGTTGAGTCTATTGGAACTATTTGTATTAATAATTTGAATAGGTCCAGTTCTCATTTATGTGATGTTTAAGAAAAACGTCACATTTTTTTTATAAAAAAATATAAAATTAAAAAAAAGAAATTCGAAAAAAATAAAAATCACAAAAACAAATATTAGAAAATCGAAAACAAAAACATTAGAAAAAAATAAAAAAATAAAAGAAACTTAAAAATAAAATAAAATAAAATAAGTTAATCAGTCAAAGTTAACATATTGGTTCAAAAAGATAAAAATTGGACATAATTTGTACTACTACTACTACTCTTTTTATAATTTTTTTCTTTTTTATTTTTATCTATAATCGGGGAGGGACCCACCCTGTCTTCAGCTCTTTATTCTTTACACAAAATTGAGCGTTGACATTTCCAGTTCCACACTACTTTAAAGATGTCAGAGATCTTCAATTGATCCTCAATCTCCTCTCTCTCTCTCTCTCACGACAATAGATTGTGTAACTAAACCAGAGAGCATTTTTCCCGCCATTCGATAAGCATGGCAGCTTATGCTGCACTTGTTTCCCTTGCTCAAACTACAGTTCTGACTAGAAATATTGAAGATAAACAATAATATCTCTTTTCTGTGGAAGCGGAGGAAAATATTAGATCTATCCATGAGTACGTGATTTTCATGCTATCCTTCCTCGAAGATTTTCCGGAGAGAGCCTACCGTTGGGAAGGCCGGATCAGGGACGTAGCTCATGAAATAGAAGATATTGTGGAACAATTTATGTGGCAGTCGCGATACATACGGATGAAGCCGACAAGCGTGAATTTGGAAGACCAGCTGGAAGATTTAAAGAAGGTAATCGGTCAAATTGCTGAACAAATGATTGAAGAGCGACCTGCTTATCAGCCTGCAGCATCTCCTTCTTCATCGTCAAGACATGCAACAATCGGCAATGATGCAGTGATTGGTTTGGACGATGATATAATGGCAATAAAGGAGCGGCTTTGTGGGCACTCATCCAAACTCCAATTCATCCCCATTATGGGAATGGCTGGTATAGGTAAGACTACTTTCGCTAGAACTGTTTACGAGGATCCATTAATTTTGGAGCATTTTGATGTTTGTGCTTGGGTTGTGGTTTCACAAGATTACACTCCACATAGGTTTAGGAAAATTCTAGTAGGCCTTTTAGGTTCATTGAAATTGTTGGAAGAACTAATGACTGGAGAGAAAACTGATGAATCTGAAGAGGGGGAAGAGGGGTGTGAAAACTTACAACTATTATTAGGAGAAAAGATTGGGGAGTTTGAAATGGCAACAAAAATTTACCAAAAGTTGAAGTGTTGTAGGAGGTACCTTGTTGTGATGGATGATGTTTGGAGCACAAAGGTTTTGGATGATGTGAGGAACATATTCCCAGATGATGGAAATGGAAATCGAATCATGTTAACCACGAGGCTATTGGATGTAGCTGCTTATCCTGACCCCGGCCTTTTCATGAGATGCAGTTCATGGATGATTATCGGAGTTGTGGAATTTGCTTAAGCAGAAGGTGTTCAGAAACGGAAATTGCCCCCCTGAGTTGGAAGATGTCGGGAAGGAGATCACACGAAGGTGTGCTGGACAACCCCTTGCTGTAGTCCTCGTTGTGGGAGTCCTGTATCTAGTCAATAAGACTCGAGCTTCTTGGGAGGAAATTGCCAAAAATGTGAGTCCTGTTTTTGAAAGGGAGTTGGAGAAGATACTATCTTTGAGTTACACTCACTTGCCTCATCATTTAAGGCCGTGTTTTCTGTATATGGGAGGCTTTCCGGAAGATGAAAGCATCCGTGCTTCAAGACTCATCAAACTATGGGTGGCAGAGGGCTTCTTGAGACATGAAAATGGATGCTTGGAAGAGGAAGCACACGAGTATTTGGAGGATCTGGTGAAGAGAAACCTTGTAATCGCGACTAGTAGGAACATTAATGGGAAAATCAAGAGCTGCAGCCTCCACGACACTGTACGAGACTTGTGTGTAAGGAAAGCCCATGAAGAGAAGTTTCTTGATGTTGTTGATGGACACGATCTCCCACAAGGCTTTATGACCGGAGGGCGACGCATCAGTTCCAATCGTCCCAATTTTCATGACATTTGGAGCCCGACCATCCGTACCATTATGTGCTTCCAACTCCAGAACTCTCCTAGCTGGCTAGCCATTTTGCAGAGCTCCAGATTGCTAAAAGTATTGAATGTTGTTAGTGGCAACCACGAAGAGTTCTTACTCCCTTCCCAAGTATTTCGGCTGTTTCAGTTTAACACATGTAGCTTTGATTGGCTCTTTCAGCATTCTGTCAGCCATATCTGATCGTAGCAATCTTCAGACCTTAATCATTCATCCAACTATCCGGAAAAGGCATAAGAAGAATTTGAGAGCATACGTGTTAAGGTATAAAACCCTAACAAGCGATCGACGAGTCGATCTACGAGCAAAGAACGTTCCGGCGCCTCGAACACGAGGTCAGCGGAAAGAAGGACAGCCAGGCGCCTTCAACGTGAAGGTCGTCGGTGGATGAATGGCTGAACGCGGACGCGTCCGTCGGCAGCCGATGTGCGATCAAGAGAAGAACTAGGGCAAATATTTGTATTCTTATTTCTTGATAAATAATTATGAGATTACAATCCCCCATTTATATGACTAGAATATCTCCTAATATAAGGAAAAGATAAGCTAATGATAAATATGAATCTAAACAATTAAATAGAAAAGATACTATCCTAATATAAGTGATACTATCGTATCAACTCTCCCCCGGTTGAAATCCACCTTGCCCTCAAGGTGGGTACCATGTTGCCACAAACCACGAACTCCGGGGTGAAGTGAAACATAATGGAAACGGAGACGAGATATCCCCTCCGGGATCAAACACTCTCCGACTGGTATGCATGTGAAACCATATGCTCTCCATGGACCCCACCCAGTCGGATTGGCTTTGATAGTTCGCCTCATTTTTGCATGGTTGGAGCTTGGAGCTACCCCCTATTCCACACCCCGCGTGCACGATGAACGTCGGTTTCTGCAGTACAGCAGGCGCACTAAGAACGAGGGTGAAAGGCTCTACGATCATGCGTCGCTGGAGAGCCTCGGCGACAATGCGGGGCTGGTCGGCTCGCATGAGAACCTCAGCTACAAGTTCCACGGAGCACTTGGGGACTTCCTCACGCAGCTCGGCCTCGTCGTCGGGCAATTCGGCCTTGCCGGCGGGTGGGTCGGCCTCAACGTGCAGCTCGGCCTCGGCATCCGGCAGTTCAGGCACCATGGTTACTCCAGCCTCCGTTGCCCCTCTTGGTTCGGGTGGGGCGTCATCTTTCTCCTCGTCGTATAATCCCCTCTAACCCCCAATACTGACCTCATTATCATACTTCTCTTCAGCTCCGTAATCGAGGCGAGTACTTACACTTCCCAGAGTATCCACCTTGTTCCCGCTCATATGGATTGATGATCCATGCACATAAAACTTATCTGGGTTTTATTGCACCATATAAGGAGAATATTGGTTCCAGAATCCATCATACTCCATACGTACTGTCCGAGAGCATGCATCCACAGTATGTTTTAAAGCATCACTTCTTGATGTATGTGGGTCTCTGTAATAATGAAAATCATTACTTACCGGCTGGAAGCGAGCCGTAGTTCGATCCCAACACGTAGTAGATTGAGAATGCTTTCGATGAAGAGGAGGATCCAACACGTAGGCTGTTGTGGGACCCGAAAATCATGAGCATAATCGCCATGGGACCGGGCTGGAGGCCGGTCCCAACAAGATGCAGGTTGGTGATGGATGCAACCCTCCCGACGCAGTGGCGCGTCCCAAGAGGTGCGTTGCGGCCACCCGTCCCCTTCGTCGAAGTTGTGGTCGTGACGAAAAAACGGCCGATCCCAGGAGGAGGGCGGCTGCCGCTGAGGAAGACGAAGATCCTGCCTTGTAGCGTGAGGCGATGGACGTCCGAAACTGCGACGATGATGTCCCATAAACGCGCCCCGTCGTGGCATGCTGTCTGCAACCCGAGAATAGTTGAAGTCCAGGGGGCTACGCGCCGTATGTCGGCTGAAACTCGAGCCCCCTCCATTCTCCATGTTGCCCGGTAGGCGCCGAGAATGATTACCAACATCGTCAAACGTGGAGGGATCCGTTGTGTCATCGTCAAAAAGATTATCAGACTCCGGTGGACAGTGCTGCTGCGAGCGAGAGTCGCGGGTCTCCAGGCGTGTCTCGATGGCGTCTAAACGCGCCATGGGGCGTTCCATGTGAAAGGACCAGGGGTCGGCGGCCGCGGTGGTGGGTGGCTGGGGTGGAAAAACGGCCCTTGTTGAAGGATGGAATGATGAGTATGATTTGGGTGCCGCCATTGTTGACCCTACTCTCTCGACACTTCCGTGAATTTTTTTTTTTTAACGGCTGGCTATGAATTTCCAGCAGTAGCGGCTGTGGGGATTTTGCGGATGGTGTAGTACGATGGAATGAGTTCGGCGATGAAAACTCTCAAGGCGAGAGCTCTCAACGAGAGCACCAATTGTTAAGGTATAAAACCCTAACAAGCGATCGACGAGTCAATCTACGAGCAAAGAACGTTCCGGCGCCTCGAACACGAGGTCAGCGGAAAGAAGGACAGCCCGGCGCCTTCAACGTGAAGGTCGTCGGTGGATGAATGGCTGAACGCGGACGCGTCCGTCGGCAGCCGATGTGCGATCAAGAGAAGAACTAGGGCAAATATTTGTATTCTTATTTCTTGATAAATAATTATGAGATTACAATCCCCCATTTATATGACTAGAATATCTCCTAATATAAGGAAAAGATAATCTAATGATAAATATGAATCTAAACAATTAAATAGAAAAGATACTATCCTAATATAAGTGATACTATCGTATCAATACGTAAGAGAAATATCTCAGTTATCTTTGCCAATGGAAATTTGGAGGATGTGGCATTTAAGGCATCTTATCTTGCATGAACCTTACATGCTACCTCATCCTCCTCCTCATGCATCAGATCCTCTTCCCCTACAAAATCTCCAAACTCTTTTGCGTGTCCAAAAATCTTGTATGGAATGAAAGGATGTCACGAATGATTCCTAATGTCAAGAAGTTGGGGCTTGTTTACACGATCGATCAAGAGTATCACCTCCATCATCTCAAGCATCTGCTTCAGCTCGAGAACTTGCAGGTGACTGGCTACCGGCAATTCTCCTGGTGGGGCCAAAATCGTTCTTTCCCAAAGACACTGAGAAAGTTAACTTTAGTGGGAGGGAGATTCCCTTGGGAATGTTTGGGTGCTGTTGCTTCGTCGTTGCATAATCTTCAGGTGCTTAAACTGCGCGATCACGCTTGCCATGGTGTAACATGGAAAGCAAGTGATGATGAGTTCCCTCAGCTGAAGTATTTGCTAATTGATAATTCACTTCTGGAGCAATGGATAACGGAGAGCAGTCCCTTTCCAATGCTCCAATACCTAGTGCTTCGTTCTTGCCGGCGCCTAGGGAAGGTTCCAGAAGGAATCGAAGAAATTTAGACGCTCGAATTGATTGAAGTGGCGGGTTACTGCAGAAGCACTCTTCTGGAGTCACTGGAGCAAATAAAAAAGGATCAAGACAGCTTTGGAAACGACGTACTTCAAGTTCGTCTCATCGATCTTATTGAGGTAGTTCTAACTGTCCTTCAAAATTCACCACCCTTCTATAGCATTTCTTGATCACATGTACTACAAAAACGGACTACAAGAAAAACTGTGTCTAGCATATAGTATAGTGACAAAACTGTTGTCACTAGAAACAATTTTTCTTGTAGTTTCCATTGATTGAAGCTTGAAATGACTAAAATTAACAGGTAGCAGGAAGCGGAAACACTGACATCACCCTCAGTACCCCAGTTGCACAACTCTGTCGCCGGTTCTCATTTTCCGAGATCTGTTCATATACCGTAGACTTCAGCTACACAAATCTTATCAGAGAGGGTGGATTTGGTAGAGTCTACAAAGCCGTAATTGATAATGGACGTGGTTCTACAACTACTGTGGGTCCAACCAAGGGGAGAGAGAGTTTGAGGCGGAGATGGAAACACAAGCCAAGTTCCGACATCGTAATCTAGTTTCCGTCATTGGCTACTGCAATGAAGGGGGGGGGGATGATTCTCATTTACGAGTACATGCCTAAGGGAACGCTGGCCGACCATCTCTCGAGAAACGGCTCACGCCTCTTGTGGAATGATCTTCACTCCAGTTGCGGTACAATACATGGCGATATAAAGACTGCTAGTATCCTTTTGGATGAAGATTTCACGACTAAGCTTTCGGATTTCGGCATAGGCTGTATATGGAGAAGCCATGTTAGCTCAAGTCTTAAGGGAGCTGATCCAAGCTGTTTTATCATGGGCAGACTTACCAGGGCGAGTGATGTACATGCTTTTGGAGTTGTGTTATTGGAGGTGTTGAGTGAGAGACGGCTTAATGAGGATGAGCTGAGTATGACTAACTGGGCTCGAGAAATTCGAAATGGAGAAGGTGTCCAGATTTTGGCTCCGAATTTGAGGGGTGCAATCTCGCAAGATTGCCTCAAGACATTTGTTGAGGTTGTTGAAAGATGTTTGGATCACGAGCGACATAAGCGATTTAAAATGGCTCAAGTTGTAGTCCAGCTCGAGTTAGCCCTTCAAGAACAGGAAGGATAAACCAACAACCGCAGGTAAAATTGATTTATCTCTATCGAGAGTGTTCTTTTTGAAGTTAACGTATATGATCCTAATCCCCATGATTTTTCTTCTCCTATTGAAATACTTTTTCTTGCATCCATAATAGTTTATTAGCAAGGAAATTGCTGCTTATCTTACTTAAGCAGAAGGTGCATTGTCCTTCTGAATTGGAAGAATTGGGGATGGAAGATTGCCTCTAGCAATAGTCCTTGTTGGAGGAATCTTGTCTGCAAGTAGAACTAATCGAGCTTCGTGGGAGAAAATTGCAAATGACATTACTTCAACTGTTAATGACAGTTGGAGAAGATTTTATCTCTGAGTTACAATCACTTGGCCCAACATTTGAGGCCATGCTTTCTATTAATTGGAGGCTGTCCAGAAGGTTACAGGATTCATGTGTCGAGGCTCATCAAATTATGGGTAGCTGAGGGATTTTTGAAAGGTGAAAACAGATATAAAAGCTTAGAAGATGAGGCTGAAAAGTACTTGGAGGATCTTGTCACGAGAAATCTTGTTTTGGTCGTTAGGAGAAGACTAATGGGAAAATCAAAAGTTGCAGGCTCCATGATCTGGTATGAGACTTGTGTAGGTTGAAAGCCAATGAAGAGAAGTTTCTTATGCATGTTATGGAGAAGTATGCTTTTCCAGAAATTACGGATGGCTTTGGTTGCATTAATCTTGATGAGCGTCGTCGAAAGAGAAAAAAGGAACCAATCATCAGTACTCTGTTAAGCCGAATGATTGCAGCTTATCAACGGCTAGTAAGAAACTTCAGATTGATGAGAGTATTGGATGTGAAAAATGATTATGCATACGGTCTTCGTCTTTCCAATGTTTTTGAGCTATTTCATTTAAGGTATCCCGTTTTAGGAAATTTTTTTGTTGAGATTCCTTCATACATATCAAACCTTCAGAATCTTCAAACTTTAATTGTTTGTCCTGGAATAAGATATGAGTGGGAGACCCCTGCAAATAGTCTTCTCCTACTATTATACTTTACCTGATTCTAGAAATGGTTCGATTCTCCCTCTAGAACACTTGCAAACTCTTTCTCTTGCATCAAGTCTTGCATGCAGTGAATGGATCCTAAAACTGATTCCAAATCTCAAAAAATTGGGAATGATTTAATTTAGGAATGAAGATTACTACCTACACAATCTTATGCATCTGCATCACCTAGAAAAGTTGAAATTTTTTTAACTTACAGGGATTCCTCTTGGCTGAGGCAAAGTCCTAGGTATCCTTGGACACTGAAAAAGTTGACGTTATATGGAGGGCAGCTTCCTTGGGAATATATGGCAGTTGTTGGTGCTTTGCCCAATCTTGAAGTGCTTATACTCCGTTTTTTAGCTTATGATGGCGACACATGGGAAACGACTGATGGGGAGTTTCTTCGGCTCAAGTATTTGCTCATTGAAGAATCGAATCTCCAGCATTGGGTAACTGAAACCAGCCACTTCCCAAGACTCAAGTGCTTGGTGCTTCGTCGTTGTTGGGATCTTAGCAAGATTCCAAATGGTATTGGAGAAATTTCAACGCTTGAAGTGATTGAGGTGGATGATGTGAACAAAACTCTAGTGAATTCGGCTAATTAAAGAGATAAAAAGGGACCAGCTGGAAAACTACGGGAATGATGCTCTTCAATTTCGATGTGTGCATTTCGACAAGGTTGAAATTTATTTTGTAAAGTAAAAGATGATCAAGAGAGTTATGAGAATTATTCCCTTCGAGTTCCCATCGCTTCAAGAAGATACAATTGCTGAGAGGTTTGTGATTGTTCTTCCATACTAAGAAACTTTTTGTACATGAATGTTACTGTGTACAACGCAAGCATGGTAGTGCAACTTTAGTTAGTGTTGTTCATTTGGAAAAAAAGAAATGATTGTTTATAATATTTTTTTAATATTTGCCCTTTTTTTTATAAAAAAAAAAAGAGGAAGTTTCAGAATAATTATATGAAATGGGCATTTGAGCTATAATGGACCTTAGCCCAAAGCAATTCATTAATATTATGATGGGCTAAGCCCACAAATAAACCCAATTCCTTGCAAATACAGTACTTACTTTCAAGATTTAACTCGGCTGAAACTTCAATGACTCAGTCACAAGTCAACGCAATCTCTTGAGTATGCTCTTTCTTCCTTTTTGACTTCATGTGAACTCTTCTTTGATTTTCAATGATCCACAATCTTCCTCTCAAACCAAAAAAAAAAATGATCCGCAATCTTCCTCTTCCTCCCCTATATCTCTCTCACTCGACACAATAAATCGTACAAGTAAAACAAAAAACAGTTTGATAAGCTTGAGCCTAGTAATGGCAGCTTATGCTGCACTTGTTTCCCTTGATCAAACTACAGTTCTCATTAGAAATCATGATAAATACTATCACTTTTCTACGGAAGCGGAAGAAAAGATTAGATCTATCCATGAGTACGTGATCTTCATGCTTTCCTTCCTTGAAGATTTTCCTGAGAAAGCCAACCGTTGGGAAGGCAGGATCAGGGACTTAGCTCATAAAATAGAAGATATCCTCGAATATTTAATGGGGCAGCAAACACAGTCAGGATATATACGGAAACTGGGCCAGCTGGAATCTGTAAGAGAGGAAATCGGTCTAATTGCTGGGCAAATGATGGAAGAGCGACCTGCTTATGTATCTGCTGCTGATATTTCATCACCGTCAACACCTCCAATCAACGAAGCAGTAATCGGTTTAGAAGAGGATCTGATTGCAATAAAGGAGCGGCTTTGTGGACACTCATTCAAACTCCAAGTCATCCCCATAGTCGGAATGGCTGGTATTGGTAAGACAACTCTAGCTAGGACTCTTTATGAGGATCCATTGATTTTGGAATATTTTGATATTCGTGTCTGGTTTTTGGTTTCACAAGATTACACTCCACATAGGTTCGGAAAAATTCTTTTAGGTATTTTGGATTCAATGAATTTGTTGGAAAAACATCTTACTAGAGAGAAAATTGGTGAATCTGAAGAGGAGGGATGTGAGAACTTACAGAAAAACTCATTAAGAGAGAAGATTGATGAGTATGCTGACATGGCAACAAAAATATATCAGAATCTGAAGGGTAGGAGGTATCTTATTGTAATGGATGATGTTTGGAGCTCAAAGGTTTTGGATGATGTAAGGAATATATTCCCAGATGATGGTAATGGAAGTCGAATCGTGTTAACCACAAGGTTAGCAGATGTAGCCTCCTATCATGACCCTAATAGCCCTTTGCATGAGATGCAGTTGATGGATGGTGAGCACAGTTGGGATTTGCTTAAGCGTAAGGCGTTGGCAGATAGCCATTGTCCACCTGATTTGGAAGAAGTTGGGAAAGGGATTGTAACAAGGTGTGGCGGACTACCCCTTGCTGTTGTCCTCGTTGCAGGAGTTCTGTCTGCTGTCAGTAGAAATCGAGCTTCTTGGGAGGAAATCGCCAAAAATGTGAGTCCGGTTTTTGAAAGGGAGTTGGAAGAGATACTATCATTGAGTTACACACACTTGCCTCATCATTTAAGGCCGTGTTTTCTGTATATGGGAGGCTTTCCGGAAGATGAAAGCATCTACGCTTCAAGACTCATTAAACTATGGGTAGCTGAGGGCTTTTTGAAACACGAAAATGGGGTGGAGGAAGAGGCCGAGAATTATCTGGAGGACCTTGTAAAAAGAAATCTTGTAATCGTTACAAGCAGGAAGAGTAATGGGAAAATCAAGAAGTGCAGTCTCCACGACACTGTACGTGACTTGTGCATAAGGAAAGCCCACCAAGAGAAATTCTTACGTGTCGTGGATGGTTGTGATGTTGCACAAGGTTTGATAATTGGGGGGCGACGCATCAGTTTAATTCATTCAAACTTAAGTGACATCTGGAGTCCGACTATTCATACGATCTTGTGCTTCCAGCCCCAGAATGCTCCTAGTTGGCTAGCCTTTTTAGAAGGCAACATATTGCTAAGGGTATTGAGTGTTGTAGCTAGCAACCAGGAAGCGTTCTGGCTCCATACCCATGTATTTCAGCTGTTTCATTTAAGATATCTCGCTTTAATTGGCTCTTTCAATATACCATCAGCCATATCTAATCTTGTGAATCTTCAGACTTTGGTCATTCATCCAACTATTCATAAAAGGTGTAGGAATCAGATAGATTCTGGAAAGGCATCTCATTTCTTCTTGCCGTTGGAAATATGGAAGATGCGGCACATAAGGCATATTATCTTGTGTGACCCCTACATACTACCTCATCCCCCCCCTTATGCATCAAATACTCCCCTAGAAAATCTCCGAACTCTTTTACTTGTTAAGAATCTTGTATGGAATGAAGAGTTGACGAAAATGATTCCAAATATCAAAAAGTTGGGGCTTGTTTATACGAACGTTGATAGGTACGTCCTCATTCAATTCAAGGATCTGCTTCAGCTTGAAACGTTGCAAGTGACTGGCTACCAGCACTTTTATTGGTTTAATCTAACTCGTGCTTTACCTAGGACACTGAAAAAGTTGACTTTAGTGGGAGGGAATTTTATTTGGGGAGATATGGATGCACTTGGCTCGTTGCCTAATCTAGAAGTCCTTAAACTGCTCGTTAAAGCTTGGGGTGATAAAACATGGAAAACACGTGATGGTGATTTTCCTAAGCTGAAGTTCTTGCTAATTGAAGAATCACATCTCAGGCAATGGAGAACCGAGAGCAGCCCCTTACCAAGACTGAAGAGACTAGTGCTTCGTTCTTGTCGGTATCTACAGAAGGTTCCAGAAGGTATTGGAAAAATTTCGACACTTGAACTGATTGAAGTGGCGGGCTACTGCAAAAGAACTCTTCTGGAGTCACTGGAGCAGATGAAAGAGGATCAAGAGAGTTTCGGAAACGATGGCCTTCAAGTTCGTTCCTTTGATTCTGTTGAGGTAACCTATCCAGGGCTGGCTATTAACATGCTTAAGAAGTTCTTTAGAAAAGGGCCTAAATAATAATGGACCCAAAATCAATTCGGCAATTTCATGTTGTTTTTTCTATTGTAACGACTGATGATTGCTATGCGTCATGAATATTTCCTAAACCAACATAAATTAAAAATTTCCACCAACAAAAATTATTGATTTCGAAAATATTTATGACGTCTGACGAGATTTCCAAGTTCTTTCCAATGTTACCATCGATGACATAATTGCTTGAATATATTTCCATATTAAACTTGAATGACATGATTAAGATTTTCTCATCTTGGAGAGTCTTGGCAAGGGAGCATGATCTCATAATTTTTTATTTCATTCTATATTTTACTTTTTATTATGTGAGTTGGGCGAATATACGAAGTATAGTTGAAATACATGGCTTGTCAGTATGCTTCAACTATGAAATCTTCAAAGACAGAAAATATTCTTTCAGGTTGGAGTTGGAGATTAAATTTCCCTTCTCCACATCATTCTTCGGCGAATTAAAAAGAAGAAAAAAGGAACAGAAAGACTAGTAGCCTTATAATGCTCTTTTACCTATTACGTTTCCATGTTGCATCTCATCTTTCACTTTATCAACATGTGTCATGTGTACATTTATATCATACACCCACCCCTCACATGTTATTATTTCAATAATATAAAATATATTAATATAATATTCACATGTGAGAGGTGAGTATACTACATCTACATGTACACAAGAATTTCCCCCTATATAGCATTAGTATGAGTAAACATGAGATGTAACACAAAAATATAACAAAAAATCTTGTACTTTCTATACTTAACCTATTGTGTAATTTGCTTTCTTGAGCTGATATTGTTGTTAAGATTACATTAAACTACAGACATGAACACTCTTAACACAGAAATTATTGTCTATAATTAGTAGAAAATTCTTTGAAGAATTGAACTTTTGAGGCTGTTAGTTGCTGGTGATATTTTGCATTTAATGGAATCTAAATGCTCTGCTGAATAATTCTTCCAAATTATTCTGATTTAGAGCAAGGCATGTGAACATAACATTATCAAGCTGTTTTGAGGTTAGTAGAGTGATTCTCATGTCTTAATGTCTTAAGGCTAAAGCTTTAATAATATTAGCATCTGTGAGAGGAATTGTAGAACTAATGTGATGTAGCTAAACTGAACTGTTTTTCCAGATTTATAGTACTAAAGACAATTGATGACTAGTCAATTTTACTCCTCACAGTTGTATTGAATATAATTTATATCATGTACTGTTGGAAACACCTGAATTATTAGGAAATGCTATGTTAGAATAGTACAAATATAGTTCATTTCTATGTTTCCAATGCAACCTCTCACTCTGTCTCTAAAAATATTAGAAATGCTATGCTAGAAAAGTACAAAAAAAAACACAGCCCATTTCTGTGTTTCCAATGCAACCGCACTCTCTCTCTCTCTCTCTCTCCCCCTAATTTTGAATGATTGCAATACCCATCCATTACTTCCTTTTTTAAGTTAATCATGGATCTTCGAAGGATCCCACTACCTTTCTCTCTCATGGAATATACTGCTATTCCTTTGGCTCCTCAATAAGCTTCAGTGACCCAGAATCTGCCTTTCTCTCACCAACTTGTCTAAAACTAAACCCTTACCAAAGTGTAGTCCAATATTTGATCAGCTTATACACAGTATGGCAGCTTATGCTGCTCTTCTTTCCCTTGCACATATTTCAGATATGAATAGAAATCATGGTAAATATCTCTTTTCCATTGATGCTAAAGAAAAAGTTAGATCTATCCATGAGTACGTTGTCTTCTTGCTATCCTTCCTTGAAGATTTTTCAGAGAAAGCCAACTGCTAAGAGAGCAAAATTAGGGACGTAGCTTATGAAATAGAGGATATTATCGATCTTTATATGTGGCAGAATATGCAGCACAGTTATATAAGGGTGAATGCTTCAAGCATGGAACTGGAAAATCTGCTTAAAGATGTAACTGAGAAAATTGGTTCCATGGCTGGAGCAATGATGGAAGAGCGACCTGCTATTTCATCACCATCAAGGCTCGTACCTGCTATTTCTGCATCATCATCATTATCATCAACATCAACATCAAGAATTCCTCACACTGGAAGCGATGCATTGATTGGTCTAGAGGAGGATCTAATGATTATAAAGGAGTGGCTTTGTGGACACTCGTCCAAACTACAAGTCGTACCCATAGTGGGTATGAGTGGCATAGGTAAGACCACTCTTACTAGATCTGTTTATGGTGATCAATTAATAATTGGGAGTTTTGATATCCGTGCTTGGGTTGTGGTATCACAAGATTACACTCCACACAAGTTGAGATACATTCTTCTAGAGTCGATGAAATTTCTGGAAGAGCGACTGTTTGGAGAGCGAATACAAGAGTCTGAAATTGCATTAAGAGTATATTAAAACTTGAAAGGTAGGAGGTATCTCGTAGTAATGGATGACGTCTGGGGAACAGAAGTTTGGGACGACTTGAGGAATATATTCCCAGATGATAATAATGGAAGTCGAATTATGTTAACCTCACAGTTGTTAGATGTAGCAGCTTATCCTAACTCTAATAACCCTCTTCATCAGATGCAGTTCATGACTGATTCTCAAAGTTGGGATTTGCTTAAGCAGAAGGTATTCACAAGCAAGAAATGCCCACCTAGATTGGAAAAAATTGGGAAAGAGATTGCACGAAAGTGCTTAGGATTACCCCTTGTTGTTGTCCTCGTTGCGGGATTCCTGTCTACAGTAGAAAAGTCTGTAGCTTCTTGGGAGGAAATTTCCAGAACTGTAAATACATTTGTTGGTGAGGAGTCAGATAAGATACTATCTCTGAGTTATTCCCACTTGCCTCCCCATTTGAGGCCATGCTTTCTATTCATTGGAGGGTTCCCAGAAGATGCAAATATACGTGCTTCAACACTCGTTAAACTATGGGTAGCCGAGGGATTTATGAAACATGAAAACATGTGCAGTAAAAGTTTGGAGGAGGAGGCAGAGGAGTATTTGGAGGATCTCGTCAAGAGAAATCTTGTAATTGTGACCAGCAGGAAGAGTAATGGGAAAATCAAGAGGTGCAGTCTCCACGATATGGTACGAGACTTTTGTATAAAGAAAGCCCATGAAGAGAAGTTTCTTCACGTTCGTCTACAAGACATGATAAATGAGCCTCATCACCTCAGTCTCAATGGTTCCCATGTAGATTACATTTGGGGTCTAAACATCCGTACCATTCTAGGCTTCCAACTGCAGAATTTTCCTAGTTGGCCGGCTTTCTTAGGACGGTTTAGATTGCTTAGGGTATTAGACGTTGTAGGTGACAAATTCGAAGAGCTACCTTCCCAAGTATTTGAGCTGATTCACTTGAGATATCTCGCTTTAATTTATCCAAAAAAGATTCCGTCAGCCATATCTAATCTTGTAAATCTTCAAACCTTGATCATCGGTGCATCCTTGAATCGGACAAGTTATGAAGATGCATCTGATTTCTGTTTGCCGGTGGAAATTTGGAGCATGCCTCAGTTAAGACATCTTGTGCTCTATGATCTTTGTATGCTACCTGGTCCCCCATATGGATCAAATCTTCCTCTACAAAATCTCCACTCTTTTTCTACGTCTACAATCTTGTATGGAACTTAGAAATGGTGGATATGATTCCAAATGTCAAGAGATTGGGACCTATTTGTGCGATCAATCAAGAGTATAACCTCCATCATCTCGAGCATCTGCTTCGACTTGAAAAGTTGCAAGTAAATGGATTTCTTGATTTTTCATGGCGGGGGCAAAGCCCTTCTTTCCCTAGGACACTAAGGGCTTGCTTGGTATGATGGAATGGAATGAGGTGGAATGGAGGTAGAAATCATGTAGAAATTTGTACATCATTTCCACCTCCATTCCATTCCACCTCATTACATTCCATCATACCAAGCACTACCTAAGAAAGTTGACCTTAGAAGGCGGTGGATTCCCTTGGAGACAAATGTCTATTATAGGTTCATTGCCTAATCTACGAGTGCTTAAGCTTCGATATGCCTGCCATGGTCATATGTGGGAAACAGTTGATGACGAACTTCGTCAGCTGGAATTTTTGCTTATTGATTCTTCAGAAATAGAGCAATGGGTAACTCAAGGCAGCCACTTCCCCAGACTCAAGAGACTGGCTCTTCTCACTTGTGTCTTTCTGCAGAAGATTCCAGAAGGCGTAGGAGACGTTCCGACACTTGAGCTGATCGAGACAAATGACATGTTTCTTCTTAAATCTGCCATGAAAATAAAAGAGGATCAAGAGAGTTATGGAAATTATGCCCTTCAAGTTCAGTTGAGTCAGTTATGATATACTATTAGTAGTGTCATGGTTTAAAAAATGTGATTCACATTAATCATAGTGAAAAATGGGGGTGTAACGAATGAACTCTTATCTATGTGCATTAATAAATCTTTCTGTTCCATATGGTTACTTTGTGATTTTTTGCATGTCTTGGAATCTAACTGCTCTCAGGTTTGATTCCTTCAACTCTTTTCTGCATCAGTTTGAATAGCGAAGTAGATAGCTCATTATATAAGTGGGGAAAAAAAAAATGATACTCCGTACTAGACTACTAGTTAATTTTTTAGCATTTGGCCTTTTTTTTTTCCCCTAAAAAGGGGAAATGGTGTTCGAATATGGCATGGTACTGTGGAAGAGGATGAAGTATGTGAATTTTAGGACAATCAAATGCAATGGGTTTTGAGCCCAAAAAAATTCATTAATATATAATGGGCTAAGCCCACAAATAAACCCAATTCTTACAATAGTTTCAAACTTTCAACTTAGCTGAAACTTCAACGACTCAGTCATAAGTCACGATCCCGTCACTCTAAAAGCTTCCCTTCTACCCCCAAAATCTGCCGCCACCGCCTGGGTCATCTCCGCGCCGGCGCCGCGTCTCCAGCACCGGCGTTGCCTCGGCCGTGCCGTAATGCCGCCGTTCCAATTCCACCGCCGATCGACCTTGACAGCAGGAGCAGGGCAGAAAACGCCCTACTGTCATCAGCGCTGCTTCATGCAATCTGATGATTGAAAAGGTGAAAATGGTGAAATGCGGTTGTAAAATAAAAATAAAAAAATTAAGCGTTTCATTAGTAAAATACTAACTTCAGCAGTATTATTTTCTAGCAAAACATGTTGGACTAACTGTTACTCCCTCCATTTCACTTATATTGACACCTTTCTTTTTTGGCTTTTCTGGCACGCTTTTCCACGCTTCTCGTTGATGGGTTTCAAGATGGATTTTTGAAGAATTCTTTCTTTTACGGGATACTACGAGTCGTAGTATCCCGTAAAAGAAAGAATTCTTCAAAAATCCATCTTGAAACCCATCAACGAGAAGCGTGGAAAAGCGTGCCAGAAAAGCCAAAAAAGAAAGGTGTCAATATAAGTGAAATGGAGGGAGTAGAATTTATCAATTTCATAAAGTATAAATTCAATTACATAAACATCGATACTCGATTATCAAAGATCATAGGAATACCTGGATCCATAGAGATTGAATTACTAGATGCGGAATAACTTCAAGAACAATCTCAAATCCTTAATCACGAACACAAACCACGAACACGAACAAATTTGGAATTATGGTCTTCCTCAACTAAATCACCTTATGGGCCTTACGTTTTCTTCCAGATGGGGAGAAGAGAAACTTTGTTCGATTTAGTGTATTGGGGACCATAACCAGAGACTCTTTATATACTAGTGAATTAGGTTACCTATAAACACCTAATTGGACTAGTATTAGGTATTTACTCATAAGCTCATACCAATAACATAGCCCATGGACTAATACTTAATTAGATCACTTAATTAAGTCCATCAATAATAAATAGACAATTATAATTGCAATAATAATATGTTGCCCACAAAATAGATTAATAGAAAATAAATTTTCTAACAATCTCCCACTTGGGCTACATATTATTCCCAAAAGCAGTTATATCAAAGAATTCCTTAGTTGCGCAACTTTATGCTACTTATTTACAGACTATGCCTTAACAATCTGGTCCATCTTATATACTAGAAATGAAACTACCACAATGTTTGCCACATTAAAAATCGTGGCTCAACCCTGATAATTACCATAACTAATATATTCAACGACATAGATCAAATATGGTGAGTAACATGGAAATTACATGTAATGTGACCTTCTAACATGTCTATTTCCAACTGGTCCTACTTTAGTTCTTAATGAGATCAATCCATAAATGTAATGTAAAACATCACAAAAGGATAACTTAACCGAATTCAAAATGAAAACAAAACCATCATCTTATATTCTGCAGAAAACTGAACAAACCAAAACAAGTGTATCACATAGAACAAAAACTCCCACTAAACTAAGGCAATGTCACAAATAACACCAATATGAGCAGTATGCTCCTGAAAGACCTTCGGTGTTAATGCCTTAGTTAGAGGATCCGCTAGCATTTCATTTGTTCCCATGTGCACTATAGAAATCTGTTCATTTTGAACTCTCTCCTTTACAACAAGATACTTGATGTCTATAAAATTTGACTTTGTAGCACTTCTATTGTTGTTGGAGTAAAGCACGGCTGAATTATTGTCACAATAAATCCTCAATGGTCTTTCTATATTATCGACCACCCGCAGTCTTGTGACAAAATTTCGTAACCATAAAGCATGATCGGATGCCTCGTAACAAGCGATGAACTCTGCCGCCATGGTAGAAGAAACTACAAGAGTCTGTTTTGCAGACTTCCAGGAAATAGCTCCTCCTGCCAACGTAAACACATACCCTGATGTGGAACGCATGCTATTTTGACATCCAGCAAAATCGGAATCAGAGTACCCAATGATTTCCAAATTCTCAGATCTCCGATAAGTGAGCATGTAATCCATTGTTCTCTTCAAATAACGCATTACGCGTTTGGCTGCTCTCTAATGTTGCTCTCCCGGATTGCTCAAATATCTACCCAAAACTCCCACTATAAAAGCTATATCTGGACGAGTACAAACTTGAGCATACATAAGACTTCCTACTGCCGAAGCATATGGAATCTTTTGCATCTTACTCTTCTCAAGGTCATTATTGGGGCACTGATTGAGACTAAACTTGTCTCCCTTAGCCACAGGGGTATCTAAAGGTTTACAATCTTTCATGCCAAATCTTCCTAATACCATATCGATATAGCTCTTTTGTGACAATCCAAGAATACCTCGAGAACGATCACGTAGTATTTGGATCCCTAATACAAAAGAGGCGTCACCAAAATCTTTCATCTCAAATTTCTTCTTGAGAAAACTCTTGGTTTCGTGCAATAAGCCTATATCGTTGCTCGCAAGAAGAATGTCATTGACATATAATATCAAGAAAATGTATTTACTCCCACTGAACTTGTAGTATACATAATCATCAACGACATTTGCCTCAAAACCGTAAGAGGTAATGACTTGATCAAACTTGTGATTCCATTAACGAGATGCCTGCTTGAGACCATAGATGGACTTCTTTAGTTTGCAAACCTTAGACTTTGAATCTCCAGATACAAAGTTTTCCGGTTGCACCATATAAATCGTTTCCTCAATGTCTCCATTGAGAAATGCAGTCTTAACGTCCATTTGGTGTAGCTCTAAATCAAAATGAGCCACAAGTGCCATTATAGTCCTAAAAGAGTCTTTCGACGAAATTGGAGAGAAAATCTCTTTATAGTCAATGCCTTCTCTTTGAGTGAATCCTTTCGCAACTAGACGAGCTTTATATCTTTCGACATTGCCTTTTGAATCCCTTTTGGTTTTAAATATCCATTTGCAACCACTAGGTTTCGCACCTTTAGGCAATTCGACTAGATCCCAAACGTCATTGTCACTCATAGATTTCATCTCCTCCTTCATAGCATCAATCCACTTTTGAGAGTTAGAACTACGCATAGCTTGTCCAAAGGTGACTGGGTCATCCTCTGTCAAACCAATGCCATCCTCATGTTCTTGAAGAAATACTATATAATCATCTGAAATTGCATTTCTTCTCTCTCTAGTGGATCTCCTTAATGGCACCTCTTGAGGTGGTGTCGCCTCTTGATGTTGTTGAGTTTGAACTTCAGGTGAAGGAAGAATCTCATGATTCTTGAACAATAACAGGTATGGAAACCATATCATTGTCCATTTCAGATTCTTCTTCAAAGACAACATTCCTAATGATATCTTCCCTCCCAAACTCAATATCCTCAAGAAATTTGGCATTTTCTTTCTGAAAAAATGTTCTTGATGTGGGATGATAAAATTTATACCCCCGAGAGCGTTCAGGGTAACCAACAAAATAACAGCTAACCGTTCTTGAATCCAATTTTCCTTCATGCGGCCTGTAAGGTCACGCCTCAGCTGGACAACCCCAAACATGCAAGTGCCTAATGCTAGGTTTCTTGCCAAACCAAAGTTCATAAGGGGTTTTGGCTACTGCTTTACTTGGTACTCTGTTCAGAATATATACTGCAGTCTTAAGAGCATCTCCCCAAAGTGACTCTGGCAAAGACGAATGACTAATCATGCTTCTTACCATATCCTTAAGAGTCCGATTTCATCGTTCAGCTACACCATTCATGCTAGGTTTCCCCGGCATTGTGTATTGCAGAACGATCCCACATTCTTTGAGGAAAAGTGCAAAGGGTCATATCGTCCGTAGTATTCACCACCACGGTCCGATTTGACAACCTTGATTTTCTTTCCTAGTTGAAGTTCAACTTCAACTTTGAAAGATTTGAAAACATCCAAGGATTGAGACTTCTCATGAATTAAATATAGATAGCCGAATCTAGAGTAATCGTCTATGAACGTAATAAAATATCTTTGTCCATTCCATGAAGCTGTAGGGAATGGTCCACAGATATCAGTGTGAATAAGTTCTAAGACATCCGTAGCTCTATCGGCTTCTAATTTCCTCTTGTTCGTTTGTTTCCCTTTGATACATTCAATGCAGACTTCAAAGTCTGCTAAATTTAAGGGATCAAGGATTCCGTCAGACACAAGCCTTTGTATTCTTTGTTTAGAAATATGTCCTAAGCGCTTGTGCCACAAAATGGCGGAATCTTCACGAAATTTTCGCTTTGTACCTCTTGAACAAGTTTGCAATATAACATTATTAGAACTTACTACATCAAGCATGTAAAGATTATCAATTAAAGAGTCATCACCAATAAAATCTGAATTTTGAAAGAGACTAACTTTATTATTTCCAAAAGACCAGGAAAATCCCTGTTTGTCCAAAGCGGAAATAGAAACCAAATTCCGTCTAAAAGACGGTACAACGAATGTCTCAAACAACTCCAAATAAAAACCACTCTTTAAATGTAATCTAAAAGTTCCAACAGCTTCTACTGCAACTTTATTGCCATCACCCACAAAGATGAATCTTTTAGCATCACTTGGTGGTCGGCTCCACAGGCAACCCTGCATTGACATACTTATGTGAGTAGTAGCACCGGAATCTACCCACCAAGTATCCAAAGGTACAAAGGATAAATTAACTTCAGAACAAACTAAAGTTAGAAGTATACCCTTCTTTGCACGCCAAGCAGCATACTTGAGGCAATCTTTCTTAAAGTACCCGACTTCTTGCAGAAGTGACATTTATCATTTTCATGATCTTTCTTTTGCATCTTCTGTTTAGAAGATGCTACCGCAGTATCCTTAGCTCCTTTTCTTTTCTTACTGTAAGAAGAAGATGCCAGATGAACACTTTCAGTCTTATCTCTCTACAGTCTCTCTTCCTCTAGCACACAGTGAGATATAAGCTCATTAAGGGACCATTTATCCTTTTGAGTGTTATAACTCACTTTGAATTGCCCAAAGTGTGCAGGAAGTGAGATCAAAACCAAGTGCACGAGCAAGTCATCAGACAGCTCTAACTTTAGTGCCTTGAGTTTTGATGCGAGATTAGACATCTCCATAATGTACTCCCGAATGTTTCCTTTTCCATTATACCTCATGGCGACGAGTTTAGCCAAATGACTACTCGCCTCCGATTTTTCATTCTTGGAAAAGTACTGCTCAACAGCAGTAAGAAACAATTTTGCATTTTCACTTTCAGTAATAGAGCCCTGAAACGCCTCCGGAATGAAGCGTTTCATGATCATCATGCACATTCGATTTGACCTTTCCCACTTCTCAATTTTGACCTCATTTGGATTTTCATCCGTTGCAGTGGGTTTTTCAGATCGAAGAGCTAGATCTAAATCCATACAACCGAGAACAATTTCTATGGTTTCTTTCCAGACCTTAAAGTTTGTCCCAGACAACATGGGGATGTTGTTAACTTGGGTAGAGAGATTTGTAGCTGTGGCAAGAGAAACTAAAACAGTGAACAATTATTAACATACTCAAATACATGTCACAAAACATAATTGACATGAATAAATAAACAAATTGGGGACCCATCTCAAGACACCTAGTACAACATTAATCTCTGTCTATGGACGGAAAATTAACTGCAGTGGTAATCTTGGTGTAATGATCAAGCACTGATAATAAGTTCTGTCAAACAAAAGTCTATCTATGGACGAACTAATGTTCACATGAATATCTATATAATTATCACGCACTTATCATCACATGTGTGTTATTAAGCCAAACTGTGTCTTCCTATGGGCCGAGCACAGAATGCATAAATAATACCACACGCCATCTAAGTAAATTCAATAAATCAATCTCCACATACAGAGGTTACTTTGGCAACATAAAGCTTTAATCAAATAAATTGAAAATTACTAGACCAATTAAGCTAAATTCAAATAAGCTCAATTGTACGATATAAAAATATATCTCCCCAATTTATCATATATATTTATTTATAAACGATTGCTACCAAGAATATGTATAATAACCAATAATATGCATCCAAATTAGCAATTAACTTAATGTTTATATATAGATATGTATAAAGAAGATCTGTAACATAAATATAACCATAACAAATCCACTTATCATAATACCCGAAACAAGATTACACGCATAATAATCAATATATACACGTAAATCTCATATCAAGAATAGATCTGTTTAGTACGAATAAGACCATCGAGTCTTTTCTAAACGCAGCTATCTAATCAATTTAGCAATTAATGTTAAGTATATATACAAACAGAAATTCACTGACCAATTTGTAATAAGGACTTCATAAAACATAAGCATATATACAAAACTCTTAAGCATGAAGTTACACGTCATCAAGTAATTATCAATGAAACAATTCATTGCACAATCGTCGAGAATTATTCATGTAGCAAAAGAAACAATTAACAAATCCATCATGACGTGTTCACATTACAAAAACAAGAACCATATTTATCAAATTCATTACCTATATGTCGTAGTTTGCAAAAGTTCCGAAAATAAAACAATACAGATCTTCACGATTAAAAATAAATCGATAAAACAAGATTAACAAATTAATCTCATATAATTCCACAGATCCCAACAATCGAGCAGCCGATGACTGCTCTGATACCACTTGTTAGAACTAGTAAGAGTAACGTGCGAATGCACGTTAAAAACCATAATTTTTATAAATAAACTTTAATTGTTGCATTTCATCAATTTAGTCATTTCTCAAAATATTATGTTGGATCATTAATATGAGCGTAAAATAAAGAATAGTCATATTATATAATTATAAATAGTATTGCAAATTGATTTTTTGCACAATTAATCTATCAAAAATTACTATAAATGTAATGGAAAAATATAATGCAAAGTTTGCTAACTAAAGTTTACATTTATAGTTTCAAAAATAAATAACTACAATGCTCCTATGAAGTTTTTGCAAAATAAATGGCGAACTTGTGATCATTATGTTGTGAGCATGTGATGGCACTTTTAAACTTGTGTGAATTAATAGACTATCATTTTTAGAATTGGAGCATATCAAAGTTTTTCGGCCCATAATTTTGTTTTAGGCCATCCCTCAAAATTCTGCACTTTTATTTTAAACATGGATTTACCACAACAATATAAATAAACAATACAAATAAGGTGAGACTTCATTTCTATTATCAATAAACAATATAATACATTACACTAAATGTGAGACCTAATTTATACTATTAATAAATAATACTCTTTACGTCCATAGCCTATTTTTGGACGTGGACCTCATATTTACAATTCACTTTCTACCATCAAAAAGTCAATAAAAATACACATTAATATTCACTCCACCTATTTTAAGTGGGACCCAAAAACAAATTTAACATCCACTCGTTACAAATATTAAAACCCGTGTCGTGCCGGAACTTTCAATACATAATAATAGTGGATGAAAAAACTACAAGTCAATTACATTCTTTTTAAAATTTGTACCGGTCAAACCGTGATTAAATTTTTAGGGATCAGATGAAGTATGAAGAAAAAAATGATATCTTAATTAAAACATTAAAACAATCAAATTCAATATCAAAATAAAAATCCAATCGAATACACAATATACATAACCTAAGCTAATAAAAAAAATTGAAATAATACAAGCAGAAGGAAATCGATCGATTTGGCCAATCAAGAAACAATCGAAGAACAAACCTAAAAATGCTTTGCACAAATTAATATAATATTATTCTATAGTTTTACGGAAATATTCCTCGTATAACTTAATACATAATAAATATTGCCATAACCAAATCGTAAAAACGGAAATACTTATATAAATTTAATTTTATAAAGTATAAATTCAATTCCATAAATATCGATACTCGATTATCAAAGATCATAGGAATACCTGGATCCATAGAGATTGAATTACTAGATGCGGAATAACTTTAAGAACAATCTCGAATCCTTAATCACGAACACAAACCACGAACACGAACATATTTGGAATTATGGTCTTCCTCAACTAAATCACCTTATGGGCCTTACGTTTTCTTCTAGTACGTTTCTTCTAGATGGGGAGAAGAGAAACTTTGTTCGATTAGTGTATTGAGGACCATAACCAGAGACTCTTCATATACTAGTGAATTAGGTTACCCATAAACACTTAATTGGACTAGTATTAGTATTAGGTACGGACGGCTCTTACTCTGGTCCCACTAGATAGCCTTTTTCCGCACCGCGTCCGCACTCTCAATGAAAGCACCAATTGATAGGTACTCAAGTCAAAAGCCCTAACTCTACCCAAAAACTAACCTATAAATGGAGGTTTAACCCCTTACTTAAGTACCAATCCACAATGATTTGTGGATACGATGTGGGAGATGTGGGATCGTATCAGATACACCCCTCTGAGTTCTAGTATCCAGATAGCCCTCTCTCTCTTCCCACACCAACTACTTGTTGACTTACAATGGCAGCTTACGCTGCTCTTGTCTCACTTGCACAAACAGCAGATCTGCTCCTTAATTCCGATAAAAAATCCATTTCTGCTGGTGAAGAAGCAATAATTACATCTATCCGCGAATACGTGATGTTCTTGATATCATTTCTTGAAAATTTTCCAGACAAATCCAGCCGTCTGGAAGGGAAACTTAGGGATCTAGCTAACGAAACCGAAGTTATTATTGAAGAATTTATGTGGAAGGACGACCGATGGAGTTGGTGGAGCACTGTTGGGCTATCAAGGTTCGAGTTCGAAGAGCAGCTGAGAAAAGTGACAGTGGAAATTGGTCTAATTGTTGGGGAAATCATGGATGAGCGATTGGTGGGGGATTCATCTGCTGCTGCTTCATCATCAAAATTGGCTCACACGATCGAAAACGATGTGGTGGTCGGTTTAGACGACGATGTAATGGTGTTAAAGGATCGACTATGTGGACTATCATCCAAGCTTCAAGTCATACCCATTGTAGGGATGGGCGGGATAGGTAAGACCACTCTAGCTCGAAATGCTTATGATGATACATTAATTGTTGGGTATTTTCATATTCGTGCTTGGGTCACAATATCCCAAGATTATAGTGCACATAGAGTTCTTTCAAGCCTCGTTGATTCGATAAATTTATGTTTAGAAGATAAATTGTTGGGGGGAGATATTGATGAAGATGAAATGGCAGAAAGTATCACAGGATTATCGTGCAAAAAGAGTTCTTTCAGGTCTTGTAGGTCCAAGAAATATGTTTTCAGGAAAGCAAGTGTTAATGATAAAGATGAATTGGCAGTAAAACTGTACAAATCCTTGAAGGGAAGGAGGTATCTCGTTGTGGTAGATGATGTTTGGAGCACTAATGTTTGGGATTATTTGAGGAAATTATTCCCAGATGATGACAATGGAAGTCGGATCATGTTAACCACAAGGCTATCAAATGTAGGTGCTTATTCTGACCCTCTTAGCCCTCTGCACCAGATGCGATTCATGGATGACGATCAAAGTTGGAATCTACTTAAGCAGAAGGTGTTCATTGATGGCCGAAATTGTCCTTCTGAATTGGAAGAGGTGGGGAAATGGATTGCACGAAGCTGTAGAGGACTGCCTCTAGCTATTGTCCTTGTTGGAGGAATCCTGTCTGTAAGTGAGATGACTCAAGCTTCGTGGAAGGAAATTGCAGAAAACAGAACTTCGATTTTTGATGGACAGTTGGAGAAGATTTTATCTATGAGTTACAAACACTTGCCTCAACACCTGAGGCCATGCTTTCTATTCATTGGAGGCTTTCCGGAATATTATGAGATCCGTGTATCGAGGCTCATCCAATTATGGGTAGCTGAGGGATTTCTGAAACCTGATGATAAATGTAAAAGCTTAGAAGATAAAGCAGAAAATTACTTGGAAGATCTTGTCAGGAGAAATCTTGTTTTGGTCGATAAGAGGAAGACTAATGGGAAAATCAAAAGTTGCAGGCTCCATGATCTGGTGCGAGACTTGTGTAGAAGGAAAGCCAATGAAGAGAAGTTTCTTCTATATGTTACAAAAAGGCATGCATCTCCAGAAATCACTAAAGACTTCCGCTGCATTAATCTTTTCAGTTGTGCTCGAAACGAAATTTGGTGCCCAACCGTCCGTTCAATATTGAGCCAAAGTTGTGCAACTTCCCAAGAGCTAGACTTTTTAGGAAACTTTAGATTGCTGAGGGTATTGGATTTGATAAATGGTTGGGAAATATTGACGCCTTCCCAAGTATTTGAGCTGATTCATTTAAGGTTTCTATCACTAGCATATTCTGTTAGGATTCCTTCGTCCATTTCAAACCTTAAGAATCTTCAAACTTTGATCATTTGTCCGAGTAAAGGATATTCGAATCTCCCTGCATATTTGTCATCCTTGCCATTGGAAATTTGGAGTATGCCACAGTTAAAACATCTCGTGTTCTCCCACTCATATGTTTTACATAATCCCCCACACGACGGTTCAGCTGTTTGTTTAGAAAACTTGCAAACACTTTCAGGTGTAGCAAATCTTATATGCAGTGAAAGGATCCTGAAACTGATTCCAAATCTCAAAAAATTGGTAACAAGTTACTACATGAACGAAGATTACGACCTCCACAATCTTATACATCTACGACAGCTAGAAAAGTTGAAATTATCTAGATTCCAGCACTCTTCTTGGCTGAGGCAAAGTCCTATGTTTCCTTTGACACTGAAAAAGTTGACGTTATATTGTGGGGAATTTCCTTGGAAAGAGATGTCAGTTGTTGGTGCTTTGCCTAATCTTGAATTGCTTAAGCTCAGATTTCTAGTTTATGATGGGGTCACATGGGAAACGAACGGCGGACAATTTCTTCAGCTGAAGTTTTTGCTGATTGAAGAATCAAATCTCGAGCATTGGATAACTGAATCCAGCCACTTCCCAAGACTCAAGAGTCTGGTGCTTCACCGTTGTCGAGATCTGAGCCAGATTCCAGCTCCTATTGGAGAAATTTCAACACTTGAATTGATTGAGGTGGATGATGTGAACAAATCTCTTGTGGATTCGGCTAAAAGAATACAAGAGGATCAGCTTGAAAACTACGGAAATAGTTCTTTCCAAGTTCGCTGCACTCATTTAAATAAGGTAAGAGGCCAAGAGCCTAAGTTTGAACAGTTTCAAGTCATTTTGTCTTTGAAGCATAATACTATTTTTCAAGACTTCATTTAGTGCATATATCACATATGCATCGATTAGATTTTGATCTGAAAAAGTATAATAACCAAGTGCAAGTGCATTCTATAGTACTCATGGATATTTATTACTTACAATGGTTCGAATTTTTATTCTAGCACTCTGGAGGACATGGCCAGAAGAAGGAACATGAGATAGCTCCTTGGCGAAGAAGGCCTATCGATCAAACCATCCTAAGCGAAAGAAAAAAGAGACGGACAGAAATGGACAAGCTGTCATCTGGTAGCAGTGAAGAATATTTTACTGTGAAGGATGCTTTTGCATGGTTGGAAGAAAGCAATTCTGACAGCGGACAATGTATAGATCATGTTTCCATGCAGGGTTTACTTCTTCAGAAAATATACACAGACATGGAAAAGAAACTACAATATCAATAGGGAGACAAACTTTTCCAGTTTTCTTTGGGTATTTCCATAGTTAGAATTATTGAACTTGATGGCTTTGAATACATTTTTCTCTCTTTCGAAACAAAGCTTGTTCAGATCACATTATTTCCTGTGTTTTTCTGCTTATATGTTGCTGGTTTTGTTGATCTTCACAAGGACATCTACTTGGCACCATTATGTCATTTTGTTTGTTTCATTGGCAGGTGATGCACATTATCTCTCAGAAGCTTTTCTTGAACTTTTCCTTACTCAAATTTAGTTGCTCAGTGTTTCTTTTGATTTCTTTCTTCAATGAGTAGCAGTCAAACTTCTGTAGAAGTAGCTGATAAATAAACTGTAAATTTATTTCTGTTCTGGTTTGGATATTTATTGTTTTGGTTCTTAAATTCAGTTCATATCTATTGTTGAATCTTATCTCTTCTAACAGGGACGGAGCCAGAAAATAGTATGTGGTCGGGCGAGATTTCATATGGGGGTAACAAAATCAGAAAACACATAGAATGAGAAAGAAATTCAATTATAAAGAGACTAAAATACAATAATTGGGTGGGCAAAAAATTAAAAAAAATAAAAATCAACACTATATATTATTTAAAAAAATAAAATTTACCCGGGCAACTGCCTAGTCGAGCCCGGTATGTGGCTCCGTCTCTGTCTTCTAATCATTCCGTGCTGTCCACACACGCCATCTCCAGCTGCTTCTGTTTGTCCATGCTTCCGATGTCTTAGTTTTCAATCTTCACATCCGGGGACCTTCTTATGCGGCTGGTTCTGTAGGAAGTTCCAGAAAACATGCAGAACCAGACACTGATCATGAACAGCTTATATATTGCACGGGAGAGGCGATCTCATGTGCTCTCATTGAATCAGCCTGCAAAAGCATCCTTCCTGAGAATCATATCATTGTCTTCCTGCGACATTGCCTCTTTTAGAATCAGTTCATCACAATTAGAAGGGGGGAAAATGATAGAAATCCGAGCATTTCATTGATCTGATTACTGACAATGAAACTAAATGGGCAAAGTGCTGAAGCGTTTGAGCATAACGGTAAGTATGATGCTGCAGGCAGTGTTCTTTCTTTATCATCATATACTCTGTGATCATCTCTCAGTGTCGAGGCTCATGCAGTAACTCTTAAACTACCAGTAATGTCTGCAAGAGCAAGAACCGTGACGAAAATGATGGAATTTGTTGTTGGCAATGGTACCTCTCAAGATGATTTCTCTATTGTAATTTGCTATGTTGTGCAACCCGTATGTTCTTAACAGTGTTCTTAAAAATATTCTTGAAACAAGAACAAATAAAAAACATAAATAACACAAACAATTGGTAATCCAGTTCGGTGATAAAACACCTACGTCTGGGAGGAGAAATCCGAGAGAAACAATCCACTATTACGAAGCAAAGAAGTACATGACTTACACAAAAAGAATCCACCTTGTCACTTAGACTTCTGTTTACAACTCCCTTTTGTGTGTGAATTGTACTACGAGAAGAACTCGTAATCAAGCTCCAGCTATCGGCAGATAGCACCCGTTCTCTACCCTTTAACACGAAAGAAACAACGACTCTGAATTACAGATTCAGACTCCAACCACAATAAGAATCAGAATGAATCTTATTGATACTCACACTCTACTCACACTCAGAATACTTACAGTAGCAAGCACACAAAAACTCACTCCCAAAGACTCACGCTTTTCTTCACAAATTCTGTTTATCTTCATCTCTTATACTACGTCTGATTTGGAAGAATATGCAACCCTAGAAGATCTCCATTGAATCTTCAAAGATATTAAAATATATCCAAGCATATCTCTTCATAATATCTTCATAATATCCTCAATATCTTTCCAAAACATATAATTTGAATAAATAATTTCAAATTAATCCAGCATGCAATTTAATCATTTTGAGCGGCACAGCGGAATCCATCAAAATAAATTGCCAACTAAAAATATTAATATTGCATACACCCATGCAATAACAATCTCCCCCTTTGGCATTTATGTAGCTAAAATAAATTGCATGCACAAATAGCATAGAAGACCATTGTTCTTCAGCCAAGAACATAACCAAGTACATCACAAAGAACACTGACTGTATGAACTTCCAGATTAGATTATCAGCTCCTCCTTAATCCATAACAAGGGAAAACTATTGATAGGTAAAGGAGCGCACCACAGTACTAATACCAATGTTAAACCCCTGCACAATGACTCCCCCTGAAGACATGCTTATTTTCTCCCCCCTTTTTGGATACAGAAATCCAAAGCTCAAGATCAACTTTAGCACCTTTCACAATAGTAGCACCAGGAGTTAATAACTCCAGGAGTTAATAACTGCTGCAAAAATCAGGGAACCAACATGCTTTACTTGCATCAGCACACTAGCAACACAACAAGAAAACATAACAGCTTCATAAGCAACTTCAAATGCAACCAATCTTGTATATGATCTTTTCAGCTCCCTCTGCATCCGAGCTCTTTCAAAATCGCATTTGATCTTTCTCTCCCTTTATGTCACAAAAGTGCAAAGGGACACCAACAAACTAACACCACAAGTATCAATACCTATCTCATTAGCAATTCAAGGAATCGAAACTGAACTCTGAGGAACATGCTGAGAGACATTTTAAAGAACATCACCATTCAGTCTTCGCCAACATATTGCACATCAGTACGTAGCACACTCCCCCTAAATACACGACTTCCACTGAGACCAATCAACATTGCTGCAATACTCCCCCTCAATGCGAACTTCTTTCTTAAAAACACAAGAACAAGGAACACAAAGTGAATCAACATTCACCAACTAGCCACAATTAACATTTAGCAGTTATCATATCAGAGTCACAACAACATCAGATATCTACCATCAGTAGATTGCTCTCCCTCTACTGCACAAATTCATTAAAACCAACCACCAAAAACAACAGAAGTCTTCACAAAGAATCATGACAAACCAAAACAAAGAAGTAACAACTTACTCCCCCTGAAACTGACCACCTCTTTAAGATGAATAATATTCTCAGAAAAAGCAACATTCTCAACTGGATCAAACTCAGATCCATCAGTTTCAAAGAGAACATTTGGTACAGAAGTGACAAGAGCATAATCAAGAACCACTTCAAGAACATTCTGAAGAACATCATCACGAAACTCATATTCACCAAAATTCCCATCCTCTCGCACATCATCAACATGATATCATTATCAGAACTCCCTAGACTCCACATTCTACCAACAGTCACATCAATAATAGATGAAGAGAAATAAAAAATCTACCTCGAGCAAAATTTTCATTTGGTTCACAGACTTCTGAACCAAAATACTTGAGTCAAGATTGGCATAGAATTCTATAATAATCTTAGGCACATAGGGAGCAATACTTAGCATAAACTTTTCAGACTTAGATCCAACCAACAGATCACAAACTCCAGTTTGTTTCAAGGTACGCACAGAGACACATCATTAGTGAAAATTTGACTTTTTAAATAAAAGTCCAGACACAGTCCAAAAAAGAACCACCATAGAAAACCACCGCAAGAAAGAAACACTTCAAGACACTTCACAGAAAAAAAATCACTTCTCCAATAGAGGACAACAGAGAAAACCACCTCTTGAATGACCATAATCAGCAAAACACCCTCTCTCTCACGTTTTTTTATTTTTTATTTTTAAACTACAAAAAAAAAAAAAACACATCTACATAACACAGCCATAGGTGGATATTTTCATCGGAAAATTCTCCTAACACATAGACCAAGAGAGGCTGTGAGTTTTTCAAACCTTCTACTACCAAGGGCTTTTGTGAGAATACGTGCAAGTTGATAATAACCTCCAGAAGTACTCTTGTGCTCAGTAGGATCAACTAAAATTCCATCTGAATTCTTCTTCAACTTAACATATTCTTCAACTTTTTCAGCACTGGACTTTTCAAAGACAGTATCAGAAATATTTTCAGGAACATTATTCAGAACATATGAGTCATTCTCCAAACAAGTTTTCTCCAATATGTCAACACCAACAACGAAGTTGACATATGCTGATTCCATGATTGTCTCTGTCCCGTTATCTACCACCTTGAATGCTTGATTATTCCTTGTAGTCAAACATTCGTGTGAGTTCACAACAAGATAGCAATTATCTACAGATCTTCTCCCGACAAGAATCTCATTTCCTTTGTCTGAAACAATGCAATTTTCTCTATCAAATTTTACATTCAGACCTTCGTCACAAAGCTGACCTATACTGACAAGATTGACTCTCAATCCTTCAACTAGAAACACATTTTTTAGTTTTGGCATACCTGCAACAACAAGTTCTCCACTAGCCAACACTTTCACCTTAACTCCATCTCCTAAAGTTATAGTGTTCTTAAAAATGTTCTTGAAACAGGAACAAATAAAAAACATAAAGAACACAAACAATTAGTAACCCAGTTCGGTGATAAAACACCTACGTCTGGGGGATAAATCCGAGAGAAACAATCTATTATTACGAAGCAGAGAAGTACATGACTTACACAAAAAGACTCCACCTTATGTCACATAGACTTCTGTTTACAACTCCATTTTATACTACGTCTAATTTGGAAGAATATACAACCCTAGAAGATCTCCATTGAATCTTCAAAGATATGGAAATATATCCAAGCATATCTCTTCATAATATCTTCACAATATCCTCCATATCTTTCCAAAACATATAATTTGAATAAATAATTTCAAATTAATCCAGCATGCAATTTAATCATTCTGAGCGGCACAACGGAATTCATCGAAATAAATTGCCAACTAAAAATATTAATATTGCATACACCCATGCAATAACATCTATTCACCAACTTAAGCAGAATCTTAAATGCAGAATGGCAATATTTACCACACTCTGACGTTCTTCTTGATTCTTAGTACGGATGCTAGTGGTAACTTCTCACTATGGTACTCTGCAACCTCTCTTAGTTCTCTAACTCATTTACATACCAACGGATAATGTATTTATTGTTATGAATCGTAAAAAAAATAAAAAAAGGGGTGAAATCTGTATATAATTAACTGAAGAATGCACATATATATACATACTAATACTAGGCTAAATATAGAAAAGATAAAACCTAATACTAATTACCAAATATATATATTACAACACTCCCCCTCAAGCTGGAGCATAGATGTTAATTATGTTCGGCTTGCTACAAAGATAATTAATCCTAACCCCATTCAAGGCCTTCGAAAACAGATCTCTAACTGATCTTCTTTCGGCCCTGCATAATTTGCATCAGAGAAGCATTCAATCCTATCATGACCATGATTACCATACACAATTTCACGTCCAGGTACTCCTTTTAAATAGCACAAAATTTATTTCACTGCCTTCTAATGATCTACCGTTGGAGATGGCATATACTGACTGGCCACACTAACCGGAAAGACAATGTCAGGACGTGTCACCCTCAAATAATTTAGCTTGCCAACGAGTCTCCGATATCTCTCAGGATCTTCAAATGGTATACCATCCTTACTAAGCTGCAAATTAGGGACCATTGGAGTGCTACATGGTTTAGCACCCAAGTTTCCAGTCTCAGATAGCAAGTTAAGTACATATTTCCTCTAAGATAAGAAAATCCCTCTCTTACTTCTCAACACTTCAACTCCAAGGAAATACTTAAGTTCTCCCAAATCTTTGATCTTAAATTGAGTAGGCAGAAAAGATCTCAAAGATGTAATTCCTGTAGAATCACTACCAGTAATCACAATATCATCCACATATACAACCAATAGAATAAGACATCAGACTGCATGTAGAAAACAGAATCATCAGATAATGATTGCTTCAAGCCAAATGCCTCAGCAGCACGTGCAAACGTACTAAACCACTCACGAGGACTCTGCTTCATACCATACAATGACTTATGAAGATGACACACTTTATGAGACTCCCCTTGAGTAAGAAATCCAGTTGGTTGCTCCATATAAATTGTGTCACTGAGATCTCCATGAAGAAAAACATTTTTCACATCCAATTGATATAAAGGATAATGATGACTCGCCGCCAAGGATATCACAAGTCGAATAGAGGTAAGCCTAGCAATTGGAGAGAACGTCTCAGAATAGTCAACACCATAAGTTTGAACACACCCTTTAGCAACAAGACGAGCTTTCAAGCCAGCAACAGAACCATCAGGATTAACCTTAACAGAAAACACCCATTTGCAACCAATAGGGTGTTTACCAGCATGAAGATCTACCAAATTCCAAGTACCATTAGTATCCAAAGCATTCATCTTCTCAATCATAGCGTCACGCCAACCAAAATGGGCTAAAGCTTCGGGAATAGTTTTAGGAACAGACTCAAGAGTCGAGACAAAATCTTTAGAAGAGGGAAATAAATGATCATATAACAAAAACGAAGATATAGGATAAGTGCAAGAACGTTTGCCTTTGCGAAGGGCAATGGAAGATCATCACTGGGTGCAGGATCAGACGACGAAGCTATTGGATCATCAGGACCAGAATCAGACGAAGAAGGGACCAAATTGTCAATAGCCGGAGCAGATGGGTAACATGTATACCGTTGTCGACAGGAGGACGAGGCATATCAAAGAAATATGTGGACTCAGACGCAACTGACTCAACAGATGATGCAACCGTATAGATTAAGAAATCAGAATCCTCATTCTAAGATACAGAAGTGGACTCCGGAGTGAAGGGTGTATGCTCGAAGAATAACATCAGTCGAGACAAGATACTTTTTCAGACTGGGACAGAAACATCGATACCCTTTCTGGACTCGAGAATATCCTAGGAAAATACACTTGACAGACTTGGGATCGAGTTTGGTAACTTGAGGTTGAACATCCCGAACAAAACAGGTGAAAGATTTTAGGTTCAATAAGGTATAAAGGCTTGGATGGAAACAAAACATGTAAAGGAGAAAGACCAGATAGAACAGATGATTTCATATGATTGATTAGAAAATAATCAGTAGATATAGCATCGGCCCAAAAGCATTTAGGAACTTTCATGGCAAATAATAAGGCTCTAGCTGTTTCAAAGAGATGCATATTTTTTCTTTCAGCAACTCCATTTTGAACCGGAGTGTAGACACAAGAAGATTGATGAAGAATGTCATTCTTTGCCATATAAGACTGAAATGTATCAGAGAAATATTCCTTAGCATTATCACTTCTTAATATTTGGACAGACACATGAAACTGTGTTTTAATTTCTACACAAAAGGCGGAAAAATGAGTAAAGAGCTTAGACCGACTTTTCATTAAGTAAAACCATGTCAAACGAGAATGATAGTCAACAAATGTAACAAAATATTGAAAACTAGTCTTTGATGTAATGGTACAAGGACCCCAAACATCAGAATGAACTAACTCAAAAGGAGCATCAGTTCGTTTAGTGACTCGAAGACTCAAACTAACACGATGGTGTTTAGCAAACTGACACGACTCGCAATCTAAAGATGACAACCTAGAGAATTGTGGACACAATTTCTTTAACAAAGGAAGAGATGGATGACCAAACCGGCAATGTGCATCTATAGGAGTGACAGTTCCGACACAAGCTACTAAAGAAGATGGTTGTTATCAAGAATGTAGAAGCCGCCTGATTCATGTCCTTTATCAATTATGTGCTTCGTCGTAAGATCCTGAAATAAACAATCATCAGGAAAAAATGAGGAACTACTATTCAGATTACGTGTAAGCTTGCTAACTGACAACAAATTAAATGAGAGCTCAGGAAGACTAAGGACAGAAGACAAGGACAATGAAGGGATAGGTTGAACTGTGCCGGATCCACGAACAATGGATTGTGAACCATCGGCGAGAGTGACTGGGTTTAGATTCTGATGTGGCTCAAACGTAGAAAATAAACTAGGATTACCTGTCATATGATCTGTAGCACCTGAATCAATGACCCATTTGGTTGGCGAAGAAGCTACGTAGGTAGTAGGCCTATCGGAACCAACAAGAGCAGTGGTTGGGCTAGAAGAAGAAGATGAATTCAAAACTTTGCATATTCTGAAGTAGAGATAATGAGAGAACGATGATTGAGGCTTCTTGTTATGCAGCTTTGGACAATTGCGCTTGATATGCCCAATGTCATGATAGTAATGACACTCTGCATTATCATGCCACTACCCCGGTCCGGAAGAACTCTTAGAACCACCATTCTTGTATTGTGACTTGCCAGGCACATAAGTAGGAGCTCGACTAAGTAGTGCACTACTATGTTGTTCAGAACGGGCATATCAAAGAACGGAAGAAGTTCATTCAGCTCTGCATAAGTTTTCTTGAACGCCATGAAATAATCTGTAAGAGACCTCTCCCCTTTCTCTGGCTTATAGAACGCTTGACAAATATCAAACATGCGAGATACATTCTCTTTACCTGAATAAAGGAACTTAAGATACTTCATGAGGCTTTTAACAGTCTTACAGTGAGTGATAAGACCAATAACAGTACTGTCGATGGAGTTACGTATCGATAAAAATAAACGAGCATCCTCGCGCATCCACTCCTTCTTCTTGGTTTCATCAGAAGGAGGATCGTCAGAAATATGATGATCCATCGAAATACTGAGCAAATAGAGCCACCTCAAAGAATTTCAAAACTTTCTTGGGCAATGACCCACCTCAAAGTCAAAATAGTGTTAGAGCCAAAATATGTTAAATCTAAAACAATTTAATTTGATCAACTTGAACTGAAAAATAGCCTGAGCCTGATAGGGATGACCTGAAAATTATTGAAATGATGCTCAATTTGTGTCTAATATATTGTCAGATGCTTAAATTAAAAATGTAATTTTTTGTTACAAAAATTTGACAATTATAGTTATCGATACATATCAATTACGGAGTAAAAGAATTTCAAAAATATATTGGCTAACGGGCCACTTTAAAATTGATTTTTTGTCTAATATATTTTCAAGCGTTTTAAATTTAAAATATATTTTTTGTTACAAAAATTTGACAATTATAGCTATTGATCCATACTAAACGAATTGAAAAAAAGGACTACTTCTAAATCGATTTTGTGTCTAAAAATTAAAAGTATATTTTTGTTACAAAACTTTGTCACATAGACATGTGGATCGTTGTGGTGTTTCGAATCCACAACAGAATATATTACTATATGCTAGTTTGTATCCCGTCGAAATTCAACGGGGTATCATTTTATTGTATATTTTTTTTAAACGATACTCCCTCTGTCCACCAAGTATACGCGTAGAATCTTTCGGCACTATTTTTAATTTTTGTAATGATTGGTGGATAAAGTGATTGAATAAAGTGATATTTTGGTTGAATAAAGTGATGTTTTGGTTGATAAAGTAATGATTTGATTGATAAAGTGATATTTTTGGTTGATAAATTGATGATTTGATTGATAAAGTGATGTGGGATCCACGTCCGAAAATAGCTATGCACAAACTTGGTGGACGGACGAATGCAGTAATATATGCACAGACTTGGTGGACGGAGGGAGTAGTAGTATTGTGATAATTTAGTAAAATAAAATGTATTACAAAGTCTAATTAAATTTATTAAAAAAATAATTTTATACAGTGTAAGAGCTAAGAATTTATAGCAAAAAAAAAAAAAAGTGAATATAATAAGCTACACTAATAATAGCCTGAGCTCGATACGATAGAAAAATCGATTGTGTATATAATTTCTATGTCTGTTTGAAAATTTCCGATCACTTTTCCCTGCCTAGCTTTTTGGTCGAAACCAAGTTAGCTTTAGTACCGTAGTACTTGACTACTTGTTTGCTCGAATTTTACATATACATTTTCAATTTGAGCAAAGCTTAAATACTGTATCACACAGAAAATTATAATATAGCATTAATATTTATGTCGAATTTTTATTATCATAAAACTATAAATCCAATAACGTTTATTTTTCTGTGTATAATTTATTTGAAGAAAAAAAATGTATACATAATATACTATAATATTTTTTAAGATAAACATGAAAAATTAAAAAAAAGAGTTTATTTAAATTAATATATATAAATATATAGATTTTAGATAAATAGACATGTAATTCGTTGTGGTACTCCAAATCCGCAATGGAATATATTATATTTTGATTACTCATAAATTCGCCCATACTATTCCGATCAAATAATAATAATAATAATAATAATAATAATAATAATAATAATAATAATAATAATAATAATAATAAGGGTAAAGTAGCAAATAAAACCCTATGATAGACACTTCTATGACATATACAACCCTATGGTAAGATTTTGTGCAAATACACTCCTAATGTCACAAAGTGGGTGCAAATACCCCATAATATTACAAAGTGGGTGAAATTAAATTAATGTTTAATTGAAACTTTGATTTTTTTGAAACATAAAAAAAAAAAAAACATTACACAAAATATCCATAAAAATAGAATTGAAAAAAGTAAGACATAGATCTAGCAAAATAAAGCATATAATATAACACTTTAATGCAAAAATAGATAAAACCTTAATTCAAAAAATCAAGATGTAACCCTTGATTATTATTATTATTATTATTATTATTATTATTATTATTAGATAAAAGTTATAATTAACTAAACATAGAAGCAACCAAAGTTATATCTATTTTTTGCATTAAAGTATTATATCATGTGTTTTTATTTTGCTATATTTATGTCTTATTTTTTTTAATTCTATTTTTATGGTTATTTTGTGTAATATTTTTTTATTTTATGTTTCAAAAAAATAAAAATTAAAATTTCAATTAAACATTAATCAAGTGTAAGGGGTTAATTACACCCAATTTATGATATTAGGGGTTATTTGCACAAAATCTTATCATATGATTGTATATGCCATAGGTGTGTACCATAGAGTTCTATTTGCTACTATACCCTAATAATAATAATAATAATAATAAGTGTCGGTTATGGCTGTAGTGGGGCCTGCAAAACAACACCTTCCTTTTTTCAGTGACCACAATTCCCTCTCTCGTTTACTCAAAAGACTTCACAAACCCCCAAAAATCTCGCTCTCTCCCTCCGAATCCCTCCTTCCCTCCCTAAATTGTCTGAAGACTCTAAATCCAGTATATATATGGCAGCTTATGCTGCTCTTCTTTCCCTTGCTCGTACAACAGATCTCAGTAGAACTCTGTATGAGTCTATTTTTACTTCTGATGCAGTAGAAATGGTTAGATCCATCCATGACTATGTCAATTTCTTGTTGTCGTTCTTCGAAGAATTCCCAGAGAAAGTGAACCGTTGGGAATGCAGGATCAGGGACGTAGCTTATGATGCTGAAGATATCATTGAAGTATTTGTGTGGCTGCGAATTCAATCGCGCCGCGACAGTAAGATATATCCTTCACCCGTCATATTGGAAGACCAGCTGCAAGATGTAACCCTAAAGATTGGGTCAATCGCAGGAGAAGTCATGGAAGAGAGGCCTGCTTATCTACCTCCATCTTCATCCTCAAGGCTTGCCGCTGCTGGCAACGATGCAGTGGTTGGTTTAGACGATGATGTCTTGGCGATTAAGGAGCGGCTTTGTGGAGAATCATCCAATCTTCAAGTCATCCCCATAGTGGGTATGGGTGGAATTGGTAAGTCCACTCTGGCTAGAACTCTTTACGATGATCAGTTAATTGTTGAGACTTTTCATATTCGTGCTTGGGTTGTGGTATCACAAGATTATAATCCACATAGGTTCAGGACAATTCTCTTAGATTTAATGAGATTGTTGGATAAAGAACAAATGTGGGGGGATAATGAGATGGATGATTCTGAAATTGCATTGAAAGTGTATAAAAATCTAAAAGGTAGGAGGTATCTCATTGTGATTGATGATGTTTGGAGCACAAATGTTTGGGATGACGTTAGGTATATATTCCCAGACGACAATAATGGAAGCCGAGTCATGTTAACCACAAGGCAATTGGATGTAGCCGCATATCCCGACCCTAATAGCCCTGTTCATAAGATGCAGTTCATGAATGACGCTGAAAGTTGGGATTTGCTTAAGCTAAAGGTGTTTGGAAATGGAAATTGCCCTTCTGAATTGGAAGAGGTCGGCGAAGTGATTGCACGAAAGTGTGCAGGATTACCCTTGCTGTCGTCCTTGTCGCAGGTGTCCTGTCTCCGGTCAGTAAGACTCGAGCTTCATGGGAGGAAATCGTTAAGAATGTGAATCCTGCTGTTGGTAGGGAAATAGAGGAGATACTATCTTTGAGTTACACCTACTTGCCTCATCATTTAAGGCCTTGTTTTCTCTTTCTTGGATATTTTGTAGAAGATGTAAATATTCGTTCTTCTAGACTCATTAGATTATGGGTTGCTGAAGGCTTCGTGAAGCATCAAAATGGATGTAGTAAGAGCTCCGAAGAGGAGGCAGAGGAGTACTTGGAGGATCTTGTGAAGAGAAGTCTTGTGATTGTGACTAGTAGGAAGAGTGATGAGAAAATCAAGAGCTGCAGTCTCCACGATATGGTACGAGGCTTGTGCATGAGTAAAGCCCATGACGAGAAGTTCCTTCATGTTAGGGATGGACGTTATCTTCCCTTGATGAATAAGCGGCGCATCATTTTCAGTCATTCTGATAAAAGTACAATATCAGGTGCAGCCTTCCTTACAATTTTAGGCTCCCAAAATATACCTAGTCTGCTAAGAAGCTATAAATTGCTGAGGGAATTGGATGCATTAGCTGTAGACCTGAAGGAGCTCCCTTCCGAAGCATTCGAGCTGTACCATTTAAGATATCTTGCTGTGATGGGATCTTTTAGCATTCCATCACATGTAGATAATCTTGTGAATCTTCAAACATTAATCGTTCACTTAGCCTCTGGAAAGCTACAAGAAAGATTTGATGATGGTGTGCCTCGCTCATTGCCACTAGAAATTTGGAGTATGCCGCAACTAAGGCATGTTTTCTTCCATGCTCCTTATATGCTACCTCATCCCCTAGAAGGAATCAATTATCTTCCTCTAGAGAATCTCCAAACACTTTTGCATGTAAAAGATCTTGTATGGAATGAAAAGATCATACAAATGATTCCAAATGTCAAGAAATTGGGACTTCATTATACAACCAGTCAAGAGTATCACCTCCATCATCTCAAAGACCTGCGTCATCTTGTAAAGTTGGAAATGGCCGGTTATCTCAATTTTTCTTGGAGCATGCAAATTCCCAGATTTCCTCAAACGCTGAAAAAATTGACCTTAGTAGGTGGGAGATTTCAATGGGAACGTATGGTTGATGTTGTTGGTTCATTGCCCTGTCTAGAAGTCCTTAAACTGTTAGGCAACGCTTGCGATGGTGGTTCATGGGAAATAACTGATGGAAAATTTCCCCAGCTGAAAGTTTTGCTAATTGATGAATCAAATCTGAGAGAGTGGATAACTAATGGCAGCCCCTTCCCAACACTCAAGCACCTAATGCTTCGTTCCTGTAGGTATCTAAGGGAGATTCCAAAAGACATAGGAGAAATTTCAACACTTGAACTTATTGAACTTGATTATTGTACAAAGTCTCTTTCGGAGTCGGCCAAGAAGATAAAAGAGGATCAAGAGGGTTATGGAAATGAAAGTCTTCAAGTTCATATTGGCCATGAGGTTAGTACTCTACCACCCTTGCATAATTTCTAGTCTTATTTAAGTCATATATGTAAATTATGGCACATCTAGTAATTATCCCAGATCCTTTTTGTTAAGTTATACTAGGTTCGAGTACCATCAAACATCTCTAAATTCATAATAACAGCCTCTGATAAAAAGTTAATACTATGTCTCCCTATCCTTTTTCTTTGAGGGATAAGGCTGCACTTTGTCATGATTAACTAATTGATAGAGTTGCAATCAGAAATAGATCAGTAGCACTATGAAAAAGATAGAAAAAGAGGGATTGAGGTGAAAGGGTGAGGTGGTAGCATCAAATTTTCGTTTTTCATTTATTTGTATCTTATATTTTTTTAAAACGAGTCGTTTTGACACCATCTCAAATTCAAATTTGCTAACTCAGATGTAATCTGGGGTCCATGTGCGAAATGAGAAAAATCAAAAGCTTATGTATTTTTTTGGCCAAATAAAAAACGTGATATGCAAAATCAGAATTCTACTAAAGGTGGTGTATTTTTGGCAATTAACCCAAAAATTAATTGGTTGAACAGTGTCAAACTTATTTCACCCACTACCCGAAGAATGTCAAAGAAACTCTAGAAACCATCGTCTCCATATTGAAGAACTCAGGACGCTCTGCCCTTAAACCTGTGAATCGCCTAGCAAGGTTAGTATGAAAGATCTGCTGTTGTATTCAATTTTATTTGTTTGTTTTTTTTTTTTTTTTGCTGTTTCTACAAAATAGCTCCTGAGAAATTCTTCTTACATTTGAGGCCTCTTTGAAGCTGTTTTACTTTAGAACAAGATTCAATCACATTTGCAAAAATATCTACATTTTAGCAAGGATGTGATTCCCAATTCTATTTCACTTTTTTAATTTGGCTACCAATATTTCTGATTAGCCGCTAAGATCGCCTTTCACACGATAAATAAAAGTGTTTTGAGTCATAGCTGTGCGGAATCAAACTAAATGAATGCATCATTGCTTGATTTATGCATTTGAATATGTGTATTTTCAGAGTGTGATACTGTTTGTTTGTTGGGTTTTCCCTTAAAAATTCCACCTTATTCCCGGCTTCTCTTCACAGATTCTGTACAAATTCTTCCTTTGAATTTTCCTATTTTTTGTGCATTGCATTTTATTATGCTTGTTCCAAACAAAGTATTTTTCTTCTATCTTCCATGTATGTGTCTTGCTTTCTTTTGTCAAGAAAAAAAAAAAAAAAAAAAAAAGAAAAAGAAAAAAGACTTGGGCACGGATTGAATTTTCTCCTTTTCCATGTGATACTAAATCTCTACATTTCCTACAGAACATAAATTTTTGACCTACTCCTCCTGAAACACCTTCTTTATTGCAAGCTAATCACATTGAGTGATTCAAAACTTATTTGTATAATTGAAGGCATAACTCTCATTTGATTCCTTTGTAGAGAATTTTTGTTTTATGAATTCCGGTATTCATTGTTGCCGCACGCTTACTACAGCTAAACTTGATTATTTGCCGGTATATTATGTTGTTTGTTCTTTAGAAGGCCCATTAAATTTAATTTTACAATAAGTTTATATCTTTATTTTTTTCCCTTTTGAATTTTTGTTAAAGCTTAATAAAAAACAAATAAATAAATATATGATTAAAAAAAATTATATATATTAAAAAATTGAGGGGCCTTTATTTTTTTATTTTGCGTAGGGCTCCCAGATTGCCAGGACCGGGGCTGCATATTCAAATTGCGAAACTTGCACAACTTCATTCGTTCCCAAATGAAAGTCGATTCAATTGAGCAACTAGTCGGCGCCGCTCCACTTGAGAATAATGAAGACGAGGCATACCAAGATGTCAACTTTATAGATTATGTGGGTTCAAGCAAACGAGTGGAATGAGAAGAGAGATGAAATGGCGCATGCGATGTGGCAGAACTTTGAGTAATCAGAAATAGCTATCTTTAGACTAGTGTAAAGGCCGGGTTAATTTTGTATATCTATAGCTGATCTTGTTGCTAGTACATTGTTGAAGTCAGATTATATTTGTGAGTTAGTGAACTTATTGAGAGTTAAAATTGTTGTTTTGATTTATTTATCACCATTTCGTTTGGATTGATTTAGTGATTCATTTATTAGAATAGGGCTGATTTATTAGAAAAGGTGAATGAATTGATGTCAACAGTTTTTATTGAATTGCTGTCCTGTCTATATTTTAATTAGATGTTATACAACTCTGCAGAGGAATTGTTGTGTGGAGAACGCCTTCGACGTCAGACAAATGAGGGTAGACATGCATTTCGAACAATGTTGTTGGCTTAAATGTGTAAATTTATCTTTTAGTCATGAAGTTAATTTTGTCTACCAAACAGGTACTTGAAGATATTTGCATCCCGAATCTTGGCTACCAAATAGTTTGATTGAATTCTAATCTTAATGAAGGTCAGGTTATTATCTTACCTTTTATCGTATCATGTCATATCCTGTCTTGGCCCGTATTTTATTTGTTTTGACTGACTTTTAGAAGGCAACATGTTGGAAAGAGTATTGAGTGCTGAAAAAGTTGACTTTAGTGGGAGGGAAAATTAGTTTGGGAGATATGGATGCACTTGGCTCGTTGCCTAATCTAGAAAGTCCTTCAACTGCTCGCGTGGTAACGTTGGCGAAGGTAAGAAATGGCGAACGCGTGATTTTCCTAAACTGAAGTTATTGCTAATTGAGAAATCACATCTCTGGCTATGGATAACTGAGAGCAGCCCCTTACCAAGACGTACTGGAGAGGCTCATGATTCGTTCTTGTCGTTGGCTAACAAAGATTCCAGAAGGTATTGGAGAAGTTCCGACTCTTGAATTGATTGAAGTGGTGGGCTACTGCAGAAGAACTCTTCTGGAGTCACTGGAGCAGATCAAAGAGGAACAAGAGAGTTGAGGAAATGATGACCTCCACGTTCGTTCCATCGATTCTATTGAGGTAAGCATTCCATACATCCGTGATAGCTTCAAGTTTTAATAAGACTATTCATTTTTTTTTAACATAGTTAAACTGAAATTTAAAAGCAGTGCATCAATCCATCATGTGATAATATAGTATGTTTTTGGACCTTCCTTTTGTTTTGTTTTTTTTTGGATCTTATTATGCTCAGCTGATTAATTCTTCCTTTCTTTTTTCTTTCCCCAATCAGCTGCTTGAAGGAGGAGGAGGAGGAGGAGGATTGAGTTTTAATAAAAGTTAGATGGACTTTGTGGGTATAGAATGGAACATGTACACCAAAGTAGTAGGAGTAGATGTTTAAGTAATCAAACTTCAGTTCTAATCTAATCTTTTCATTTCCAATTAATTCATTGCTAATTTTTTCATTTCCCAATTTAAAAAAACCCAGAAATAGCCACGTACATCCACAAACTGAAAAAAAAAAAGAAAAAAAAAAAAAGAAGAAAAAGTTGGGAAATGAATCAAGATGATCACATTCACATCCATAATTTCGCATTTCATTATGCATTTATTCTCTTATAAAAAGTGGTCAAAGGTGTGCAGGATTACCCCTTGCTGTCGTCCTCATTGCAGGTGTCCTGTCTCCAGTCAATAAGACTCGAGCTTTGTGGAGGGAAATTGCTGAAAATTTGAATCCCGTCATTGGTAGGGAGATAGAGAAGATACTGTCTTTGAGTTATACCTACTTGGCTCATTATTTAAGGCCTTGTTTTCTGTTTATTGGAGGTTTCCTAGAAGATGTAAATATTGGTGCCTCAAGACTTGTTAGATTATGGGTAGCTGAGGGTTTTGTGAAGCAGAAAAAATGGATGCAGTAAAAGCTTGGAGGAGAAGGCCGAGCAGTATTTGGAGGATCTTGTAAAGAGAAGCCTTATAATTGTGGCTAGTAGGAAAATCAATGGGAAAATCAAGAGTTGCAGCCTTCATGATATGGTACAAGACTTGTGCATAAGGAAAGTCCGGCCAGGAAGAGAAGTTTCTTCATGTTATGGATGAACATGATCTTCCACAAGGTTTGATGAATGAGCGACGCATCAGTTTTAGCCATTCTGGTATTGACAAAATTTGGGGTCCAGCCTTTCGTACGATGCTATTTTTCCAAATCCAAACTGTTCCAAGGTGGCTAGCCTTGATAGGAAGCTATAATTAAATTGCTAAAGGTATTGGATGCATTAGGTGTAGACCTCAAAGTGTTTCTTTCTGAAGTATTCGATCTTGCTTTGATGGGCTCTTTGAGCATCCCATCAGCTGTATCTAATCTTGTGAATCGGCAAACATTAATCATTCGTATATCCTTTGGAAAGCCACGGAGTCGGCCAAGAAGATAAAAGAGGATCAAGAGGCTTATTGAAACTATGCTCTTCAAGTTCGTGCTAGACATGAGGTTAGAGTTCTACCATCCTTGATCAATTTCAAGTCTTATTTGACAAACATATGAACTAGACAAGCATTTCAGCATTAGAAACAAATTGACATCATTTAACTTTTTATGCATCAAGAGATTCAGTCGAGTGAACCGGAAGACCGGCTACAAAATGCAATGACGGAGGAAACTGGCGGTACCGGCAATCTGGAAAAGGCGAACACTACGTTGCTAGCACCCAAAGAGGGCGGATCAAAGCTAAAATATTGAAGGACTTGAGGTCCTGTGCTGCAGGGTCAAGAAAAGAAAAAAAAAATTGAAGAAATTAAAGAAAATAGAGCTGCAGCTGGCAGAAAACTTAGCTTTGGATAAAATTATATGATAATGTTACTGTAACTGAGTTCAACTTCGATCTGACTTAGTGTGGTACTTAATTGTAATTTCCGAATTTAATGATGAAAGAACAAGCCACTGATCAAATTATGTAAATTGTTTCTCCTGAATTTGTTATGGTATCATAGTTCGATTTCCAATCCCTTCCATCTTTAATAATGCTCATGATCCATGCCAATCATATATTTTTTGACAACTTTAGAAAAACTACGTGAAGCCAAATTTGGAGCATACATGGTTTAAGTAAAACAGATGAGAAAATAAAATTATTTCAAAATTTTTAATGCTTCAATTTTTTTATTTTTCTCTTTAAATCAAACAAAATCAATTTTGGAGTAGCAATTTCCGGCCCAAATATATTCATTTAAATAATTTCTTTTTCATGCTAATTTCATTTATTTTTCTTAACCCATTCTATTTAGACCTAGTAAAAGGAGATTCCTTGCTCCCCACTATTCCTATAAATTGTCCTTGGCTACTTTGATGAAATATACACAAGAAAGAAAATCGTATTTGAAAACCCTAACGCCCCGCTCCTTTTCCTTCTCCACTAAAAGCGTCTCCAACTCAATGGTTACGAGTGCATGTTATCATCGAGTGCTGCGTTAGATATGGCGTCTCCAACTCAATGGTTATAAGCGCTTGATATGGCTTCTCTTTGATATCTGCCTCTGCCTGCGATCTTAGTTTGTGAGAATAATTATTGTTTATAATATTATTGCACTGGAACTGTTCGATGAAACTTTAAAGAGACGGTGTGACATATTTTTCCAACATTATGTTGCTCTTGCTTCCCCTTTCTCAAACTATTCAGATAAACTCAAATAAAGCATTTCCCTTTTTTTCTATTTAACTCCGGTAGCATAAACAGAGGTGTTCACTGTCAGCAGCACTGTGAGCGCTTCATTGAACACAAACGCAGCGGAAAAACTAGAAACCAACACATGCCAGAGGTGAGCACGGAGGCACTCGCTGAGGCTTGCTCTGCGAGCACCTCCTCAGAAACTGACGCAACGGAAAACGAAAATAGAAAGAACAAAATAGAAACGAAGAAGATGGTTTTTCTGCAAGATATGTGAATAATATCTTGCAGATGCCTCAAGGTGAAACAAATACTATAATTCACGAAGAATTACAAACTAGAGTTGAGGAAAAAACAATGAAAAACTACTAACACAATTGCTAGTATTACTCAACTACAAACTGCTAATTGTATCTCTCTAAGAACTCACTTCTTTTCTCTTTCCCAAAAAACAACCCTTGGTCTCTTCTCCAGATTCTCCAAGTATATACTTCTCCGATCTTGCTCTTCACGTTCTTCCTTTTGCACGATCGTGATGGAGTTAGTGGGAATGGTTTATGTTGGTCAGGGTTTTCCACTCAACCTACGACTCCTTTAAGCTTATCTCCACACATCCACATCTTCTAGAAACCCTAGCTGATATTGGGCTTCTTTATATGCAAAAGGCCCAAATACGACTTGGTCTCCGCCCATTGCTTAGCACATATCAGCCGCCATATCAGCTTGCTCATCAGCCACCTCATCAGCGGACTCATCAGCTACCTGATCACTCTCCCTTAGTCTAGCATGACACATGAAATAAATCCATGTAAACATATGTGAAGAAAGACAAAAATAGGAGTTGAAATCTAGGTCTAGATTCCAACAAACTCCCCCTTTTTGTCTTTCTTCACAAAAACATCAACAACTACCAACCAAACAGCAGAACACCATCTGCCTCATCTTCTACATCAGCACCTGCAACACTGCGCCATCTCCCCTATTTTGTGAAGGAAGAGAAGAAAAATTTGTGAAGTGGTTGGATTTGTTGAGGATGTACATGAGTGTATAAGGGTGAAGTTAGTGGCAAAAAATAACATGTTGATGATGGACATACTCAGGAAATAAGGTGAAGAAGAAAGATTACGGTGGAGATAAGACCAATAATCGATTTAAACAAACTTTGGGTTTAAAATTGACAGAATATAAAAGAGAATAAAGATTTGAGATAAGTACTAGTAGACATATGATTAATATCGAGATACATCTACTATACGCCACAAAAATAGAGAGGATATCCAAAAAAAAATAAATTCAAGGGTAATGTTCTAGAAACACACCCCAAACCATGTTGCCCTCCCCTTAGTGAAAACGCATGTCCAGGACTAGCACTCAGTGTGTTGAGTGTTGGCTCTGAAACCACTTGTTGGCATCAACCGGTGGTATAAACAGAGGTGTTCACTGTGAGCAGTACTGTGAGCGCTTCGTTGAACACAAACTCAGCGGAAAAAACTAGAAACCAACACAGGCCGGGGGTGAGCACGAAGGCACTCGCAGAGGCTTGCTCTGCTAGCACCTCCTCAGAAACTAACGCAACGGAAAACGAAAATTGAAAGAACAAAATAGAAGCGAAGAAGATGGTTTTTCTGCAAGACAAGGCGAAACAAATACTATAATTCACGAAGAATTACAAACTAGAGTTGAGTTAAAAACAATGAAAAACTACTAATACAATTGCTAGTATTACTCAACTACAAACTGCTATTTGGATCTCTCTAAGAACTCACTTCTTTTCTCTTTCCCAAAAAACAACCCTTGGTCTCTTCTCCAGATTCTCTAAGTATATACTTCTCCCCATCTTGCTCTTCACGTTCTTCCTTTTGCACTATCGTGATGGAGTTAGTGGGAACGATTTGTGTTGGTTAGGGTTTTCCACTCAACCCATGACTCATTTAAGCCTATCTCCACGCATCCACATCTTTTAGAAACCCTAGTTGATATTGGCCTTCTTTATATGTAAAAGGCCTAAATACGACTTGGTCTCCGCCCGCTTAGCACACATCAGCTTGCTCATCAGCGGACTCATCAGCCACCTTATCACTCCCCCTTAGTCCAGCATGACACATTAAATAAATCCATGTAAACATATGTGAAAAAAGACAAAAACAAGAGTTGAAATCTAGATTTAGATTCCAACATGACCTGCTTATCATCCTCATCAAGACTTGCAGCAACATGCAAAGATGAGGTGATTGGTTTACATGACGATATAATGGTCATGAAGAATCGGCTTTGTGGGCTCTCATCCAAACTCCAAATCATCCCCATACTACGTTAGACCATTCTTACTAGAACTCACTACCAAAAATCCGCTCATAGATAACGCAATATTTGCGTTATCTATGAGCGAAAGTGAAGTGTTAAATTAGGTACCGTAATCTATAGTCACGCTCATAGATAACGCTTTTGTACGTTATCTATGAGCGTAATAGATAACGGTAAAAAAATAAATAGATAACACTATTAAACCGTAATCTTTGAGCGCGTTTACATTACGATTTTTAACCGTTATCTATAGTCACATATGTGTAATTAATAGTCAACATAGATAACGGTTTAATCCCCATTCATTACGTTTATTTAGCGTAATCTTTTTATATTTTTTTATAACGCTTTTTACACTGTTATAAATAGTTGTTATATACCGTTACCTTGGTAGATTATACATTACAGTATATGACCGTTACGAATAGACTTTTTCAATGTTATTTTTTTCATACATAATAGATAACACCGTTGAAGCTTAAATAACACTATTGTTCGCTGTAATGTATATCCAAAAGCACAAATTTCAACTTTTCATTTATCTAAAAATACGAAATCATATCCAAACATCATCTACACCATCCAAATATTCTACAATGTCAAATGCCATGATAACATAATAAAAGAAAGCAAACGTGTTCTACTTCACGAGACAAACAAAGTATTCATAATCAATACTCATATTTTTTAAATTCCAAATACTTTCCTTGATTTTGAACTTTATACCATAGGCAACTCCATGAAGCAACTGTAGTTCCATCTCTTTTTCCCTCTTTGACACATCTTTCTACTGTGATTTGCCAACAAAAGAAGCAAATTTACAATAATAGTTACTCATCATTAACAAATAAATAATTATTAATTAGCTAGTGTAGAAATATAAACTAGGAATAGATGCAATGATACGTTCAGCTAGCCCTCATGAAGTACTTGGGATACCATTTGTTTAAGACATAATAGTTTTGCTTAGAAGCATAAACCAAAACAAAAAGAAACTACAGATCTTCGCCATATTGAATAATCTTCTTAATCATGATTACCCCCTCATATACCATAATCTTGATGCAATATATTCTCTCTCATCTAATAAAATTCTAATAATCTCCTTGCACTCTTAGATACTTACACTTCCATACACTTAGGCTCCGTTTTGTAGGCAAGATGAGATGAGTCATCTCTTTTCATCCGGCGTTTGGTAGCATTTTACAAAAAGTGAAAAGCCCGAACATCATCTACCCGGCCCGTTGCTATTTACTGTTTTTCCCACTTGACTCAACTCTCCAAAATGGTGAGTTGAAGGGAGATGACCCTCTCTTCTCACTTTGTAATAATAATAATAATAATAATAATATTTTATAGATATTGTCGGTTATAATTATATAATTAATAAATAAATATGACTCAATAATAATAACAATAATATTATTAATAACAATTCATTATTATTGTTATTATTATTAATTTTTTTTTATCTCACTTTGAAAGATTTGTTACCAAACAACATATGATTCATTCATCTTGAATACTATTCATATGACTCATCTAGAGATAAGTCATCTAGAGATGACTTCAAAAATGTACCAAGCACTGCCTTAGTTTCTTACACTTCTCATTTCCATACTTAAAACACTAGTGTAATTTTCATGCTGCAAATACTCCTCATTTTTCTTGTTTCAAGCTCCTCAAAAGTTTATCCAAAATAAGAATAAATTTGTTTCTTTATGTCATGTTCATGTAGTATATATCTTCTCTCTCTCTCTCTAGACAACACACAAACATGCACATTCTTGGCTAAAGGGTAAATTAATGAACCGTCTCAAAATAAATCTGAGAAGACAACAGATAAACATATTTAAATACAAAAAAATACTCTCCCAAAATTTTTAGTTTTTGTACTTCATGTATACTCCTACTCCTATTCTGTAGTAAAAAATATATATATATATCAGTAAATCCCCTACTTATATGCTTAGGCTTAATTTGAAGTCAGAATAATAATCATCTTTGGTGATTTGTAAAAGAGAGCAGTACTAAGGCAACAAAGTGAATGCATGTATGCCTCTAAAGAGTATTTAACGATAATATCATAGTTGATATCCCAATCAAAGAAATACCACCAGCATAAGATAAGCAATCTTACTATTTTTTTCTGATTTAGCCTTGGAATGCCGGGAACCAGTCTCTCACATTCACTTTATCCACCCTCATTCACTTTCTCAGTCGATTCCACTGCCCTTGAGTTTTCTTCCTTCTTCTCCAACGCAATCTCATCAGTCACCTCTCTTATGGGATTCTCATCGAAAGATTGGTTGTTGCCACCACTTTTACTCAAATTGGATAAATTTAAAATTTCATCCTCTGTTGATCCTATAATTAATTCAATACATAGAATAAGCCATAATCCAACAATCAATTCAGTAGGCAAATGCAAAAGGAAAAAAGAGTAAATAAAAACCTTCAGCTAGTTGTCTAGTAAAACGAGCATTTTCTCCGGATGAAGCACTAGAGCCTTCTGAGCTAGAATCGGCTAAATTTTCCAAATAAACTACACCAAGAGGTTCTTTCAACGTGGCAGAGGACTCCTTTTAGTTAGAACATTACGTAATTACAGCAGATCATAATATCAAAGATCTAAAATTACCATAAAAATTACTACAAATCAAAGAAGGAAAGAAAATAAATTCAAGAATATATTACCTGAGGTAGTACATTTAGGGGTCTGACTTCACCAGCAAATGTCTAAACTCTAACAAATCCAAAAAATAAAAATTCCCATTTATTTAAAAAAGCAAATATTAATAATACAAGAAAAGCCATAACAAGTAAACTGATAGAAACTTACAAAGGTCAAAACACCATCCTTAAAGAACATATATGCTATCATTCAAGTAAAACTATATAATATCACAAGTGAAATCGAGACATCATGGTCTAAGTTAAGCTCAAAGTAGTAATAAGAATGATGTATAGAGTTTCCTTCTTTACTTACTCAATCGCAGCAAAAATAACTGTTAGCTTTCTTACTTGCATCCTCCAACAGAACAGTTGCCCCGCCTTATCAACCTTGTCATTCAATTCAACAATGTTAATATGCAACTAATCCGGATTAAAATGGAAGAAAAATTCACTCACCTAAGATGAAACTACGATGGCAACGGCGGTGGCTTCATAATCCGATTATATGATATTGCAACTAGGGCACAAAAAATTTCTAATCACGCCTCTTTCAATACTCCTTCAATTATATGATACTACATCTATTTGAAGGGGACTGTGTTCGCCGGAAAGGAAGCTGCTTGTGCAACAGGGTGGCGGGGTGAGCTGGAGCAGTGGCGGTCCTAACGATGGCGGAGGGTGTGCGCGATGGTGGCTTCGCGGCTGGACGGGGGCTGGAGCAGCGGTTGCTCGCCTGAGTCACCTCGGCGCTGAAGCGGGCGATGATGGCTGTTGTCGAGCAGGAGTGGCGGCGGCGAGGGTCGACAGAGTGGCAGTGGGTTGGCCATCGGCGTTAGGGAGAAGGAGGAGAGGAGGGAGAAAGGTGAGTGGTGATTGGGAGGCGACGCCCGACGGGAATTGGGAATTAAATTAGGGACTGACTTAAACTACGGAATTATATAGGAAATTATAGTTTAAAAAACAATATTAAAGTAGTTCAAAAAAAAAATATGAATTAGTATTTAAATATATACATATATGGAGTATAATATTATAAATAATTCGGTACTCGGTGCGGAATTTGGTTGTTCGAAAAATCGGGTAGGAAAAATATTAAAATATTTCATACCGAGTAACGGACCGCGTATCGAAAAATCAGTATTCAATTCGGTACAGTTTAAGTGAAAACATTTCACCAACCCTAACTGTATAGTTTAATTTTATTAATTGTTCATATTTTAAATTTGATTTAATAACGGTCCTTTCTTAACGGTTTTTCCTAACCGTTATTAAAATTTAAAATAACACATACATAGATAACAGTTTTTATAAAACTATTATCTATAACAATGTATATACATTACGGTTTTAAAAAAACCGTTATCATTGTTAAGTGTTACACGCACATACATAACGATAACTGTTATCTATGTAAAACACACGCACATAGATAACGGTTTTTTTTAAAACCGTTATCTATGTTGTGTTATCTATGATAAAATTTCTTGTAGTGACTCTTTACGAAGATTCGTTAATCATGGAGTATTTTCATATTTATGTTTAGCTCACAGTATCTCAAAAAATAGTACACACAACATTCTTTTAGGTCTTGTAGATGCTATTAATTTGATAGAAGAAGGGCATATGTCTAGATAGAAGATTGATGATTTAACAATGAAAACAAAGATATATTAGAATTTGAAGGGTAGTAGATATCTAATTGTAATGGATGATGTTTGGAACACGAAGGTTTTGGATGATGTAAGGAACATATTCTCAGATGATGTTTATGATGATTATGGAAGTCGAATCTTGTTAACCACTAGGCTAGCAAATGTAGCTTCTTATCTTGACAAATTCGCCACTCTTGATATATGGACTTCTATACCACATTTTTTGCATGACTTTATCTAATCTTTGTTAGTTTCAATCCATTTGCGGATCACGATTCTTTGCTAGTGCTAACAATGGTTTGACTTTGGGCTTATGCTCGGCAACCTTCATCTTGAATATTACGAATATCGCAACGAGCCAGAGAATGACATTCCCTTTATATTCAAGAAGGCTACGCATTCATGTTGATAGCTATATTTTTCAGCAGTCCCAACTCCATTTTCCAGCATCTACATGATCCAAAGTGGGATGAAAACATGTAAATGCTGACATTACCTTTTCCACCAGTCCCAACCCCATTTTGTACTCCAGATCCTTGCAACACAGTCTGATTCCCTAGATTTGCCATGTATTTAGAAATCTCTGATTGTATAATCCTTGAAATATCGACACCAGTATTTCTTTGTTCATATCCACTGTAAGAAGATGTTGCATCTTCTTGATTATCTAGCAAAATTGGCTTCGTACCTTTCTCTATTCTCTTTAAGTCTCTTATACCAGTCAGGCACTCCATGTAGTTTAAAGCACTCATCAATTGCTTGACCTGTTTCATGACAGTGCCTACACTTCAACCGTTTCCTTTCCTCTTTTGTTAATCTCCTCTTAAACTGATTTGGCCTTTCCCCAACAGCCATAATTGGATTTGAATATCCACCAGCTTCTCCAATATTCATTGCCATCATGTTTTGGCCATCACTCATCTCATGATTCAAAGACATCTCATCCTCGACTTGTACTATCATGGAGTAGGCTCTGTCTACATCAGGTAGAGGATCTAACAACAGAATCTGGCTCCTAGCCCTCTCATAAACACTGTTCAAGCCATGTAAGAATTTAATCATTCTTTGTTGTTCCTCCCTTTTCTCTACCTTCCTTTTAGCACTACAGTTGCAATTAAGTGGTGGCAACAACATGTCCAATTCATCCCAAAGCGCGGGCAGATTATTGAATACTCAACTACTGACTGATTTCATTGAACATAACCAAATATTTCACGCTGCAATCTATATATCTTAGGTCCATTACAACCACCAAATCTCTACATCTTATGCTTTTCTTTCTTGTAAAGTTGTAATTGTTACAGATCTGTAGCTACTAAAATGTGAGTGGCCTGCAATTATTAAGTAAATTGTTGACTTTTTCAAGAAAGAGTGATCAAGTTGACGAAATGCAGAGCATTATGTAGAAGGTATACATACTACTCTAATTATGATTTTTATTTAATGATTACAGATTTAAAATACTCATCCTTTGCCTCTTCAAGAACCTGTCTCTCTCTCTCCAACTGTTTACTCTCTCTCTATCTTTCTCTCACTAAATCGTTCCTGCATTTTACAAGTTTTAATTTGTACCTAGTATGGCAGCTTATGCTGCTCTTCTTTCCCTTGCTCAAACCACAGATATCAAGAGAACTCAAAATGAATCCATCTTTTCTTCTGATGCGGAAGAAAAAGTTATATCTATCCACGACATGCCAATTTCTTGTTGTCGTTCTTTGAAGAATTCCCACAGAAAGTCAACCGATGGGAAGGCATGTAATAGCCGTAAAAATCCGTATTTGGAAAAATTGAAATTTCGGAGGAGAAAATAAATATTTTCGAGTATTTGAGATCGAGCACGGACGAAAATGAGCTTATGGGATTTTTTTTTATAATATGTTGGAATTATTTCCAATGAAATCTCGAGAATTATGAGAATGAAGGAATAATGGAAAAGTGATTTCGGGAATACTAAGCGATAAGAATTTTACGGAAATAAGATGAGATGTGTGTAGAGATATTTCACTAGAAGAAATACTATTAGATACAAGTGTGTGTGGTGCATGTGTGTGCCACATCTTGAGAGAAAGAGAGAAGGGTTAAAATCTAAATGAGAGGGAGAGAGAGATCGAGAGTGTGGGTTCTTCTCCACCACACACTCAACTCTCATTCTCATCACCACCACCTACCTCACTTCATTTTCCTTTCTCCTCATCCTCATAGCCGAACTCCCCATTTTCAGCACCAAGAACACACACTAAAACACACACTACACCAAACTCACACTTCCACTTCAAGAATCAACTCCAAAATTGGGATTTCTTCACATTCAAACCCAAGAACAAGAGTGTGCAAGTAGATTTTCGATCAAGGATGTGCAGCTAGGACATACAAGGGCCGAAATTTTGAGAGAAGAAGCAAGCTTCGATTCTCCCCTTTTTCAATCGGTAAATTCACTTCATCCTTGATGTTTCGAATAAGAAATGAAGTCTAGAGTGAATTCTTATAACATTGAGATGAAGATTTTTTTCGTTCTAGCATGTATAAGTCTCTAAGTCAGTTATTATTCATGTTCTTGAGTTCAAATGATGGTTTAAGATGAGCTAGAGCCGAACCCGTAAGCATTCTTCACGTTTTTGATTTGGACATTTTATCGAACAGTTGGCGTGCACGTTTTGTTCAGCATTTTCGAACCCTTTCCCGACTCTATCTCATTTCGAGTCCTAAATGAAAGTTTTAGCTCATGTTCTCAGCTATCCGTAGCTAAAATTTCGTCTTGATCCGAGTTCATATGCATCAGTTATGACAAATTGAAATTCGCATCTCATTTCTTTTGAAATCTGGAAAACAGCCCACTTGCGGGCTAAACTGAGAACAGCTCGTTTGAAATTCGACATTTATTCTTCATCCATGTTGAAGTACGTTCCATTAGCGTTCTATACATATCTCGTTCACTCGAAACGGAGTTCGTATGAATTTACTATGATTTTTCAAAGTTATCATGTCAAATCTGGAAAAAGTGACGAACAGCTTCTGCCTTCCTTTTTCATCGATATATTTGAACATTTTTCCCTATTTATCTTGAAACGATCCCTGAATGAAAGTTGTAGAATATGTTTCCAGCTTTCTATAGCCTTTTGAATCACCCCGATCCGAATTCATATGAATTTACTATGATTTTTCAAAGTTTGTATCTCCAATCTGGAAATTCCGACGAACAACTTCTGTCCCGTTTTTCCAACCACGTTTTGACCACTCTCCTTTGGTCGAATGAAAAATAGTATAACTAGAAAGTTGTTCCTTATTTTCTGAACTTCAGTTTTGATAGCTCATTCATTCGAATCCATCAAGAAACGAGTGAGAAATCCTCACTCAAAGTTAGTACCAAAATCTGCCAAATTTCTAATTTCCAGATTCCGAGTTCTGGAAATAAATGCTTCAAACTCCCAGCTCACTCGTGGGAAAATTCTGAAATTTAAACATGTTGTAGCCCTATGTGTTATCTTTCCAAATCAATATCATATGCTCTGTTTCGATTTATATTGAGTGAGAAACAATTATTTTCCTAGAGTGTCGCAGAATTTCTAAATTCTCTTAGAATGTTGAACTTGTGTTTTTCATATGACGGACCTTCTACTGCTTTGTTAAGCGTCTTGATCGAGTCTTGGGACTAGTTCGAATGGAGAAATTGAGTTCTCATTTGAATTAGTCGACTTTAGCTGATTTTAGATAATTTAGAATTATCGAGTAGACTTATCGAACGTTGAGGCCATGCTGGATTTTCCGGGTGGACTTTTCTGTCTTCTCGATTAATATATTTCTAAGACGCGATACGATCAAGAAGCGGTTATGATTTCCTAAAATCTCTAATGAGATAAAATACTAGAACGAGAATTCTAGTAGTAATGTATTTCTTCTGAAAACGAGATTTTTCCCTAAAGGTCAAGCAAGGGACGAGAGTCGAGGAACGGGAAGAAAAACCAGGAACCGATCTATCACTTTGCAATCAGGTGGACGTTCTAACAAAGAAAATTATATTGTTGCTATAATAAAGCATGTTTTGAAAATAAAGCAAGTTGACTCAAAACCCTTTCATGCATAAAATGTTTTTGGTTTTATGTGTGATGCCTATCTGTGTTGGATTGCCAACGTTATATCGATCGAGCCTGAGTTAGACAAAGGTCGCTAGCCAGTTATGTGTACACGAAGTCGTGACTGTGTGCTCCAAAGGTGGGCCGGTTATGCATGGAAACGTCCGGTGAGGTGGCCACCTTGCCGGCGTACTTACAGATATGGATAATACAGATGTGGAAGAAAACGGGGAGTGCACTCCAATTATTTATGGAAATAAAGTTGTTTTAGTTACACAAGTATTTTGATAAAACCTTGTGATAACTGTGAAATGCATGATTGGTGATTATTTTACTAAAAATTATTTTTGGGCATAACCTCACGGAGTACATCAAGTACTCAGCCCTGCTCGTGTTTTCAAAAACTTGCAGGTTGAACGAGGTGGCAAGGGCGGCAGTGTTGAGAGGAGATTCGTTCATCTTTTGAATTTGGTTCAGAAAGAGATACATATCTTCATATATGTATCTATTTTGTTAAAGACTTCCGCTGTATGCTTCTATTATCTTATTTAGTAATTATGTTCAACTGGCTTCATGAACCAGTAAATCGAGAACTACTCTACTCGTATTCCTTCATGAAATTGGATTATGTTCAACCGGTTTCTTCTCATGGATAACTATATTATATTTGAGCCATGGGCTTTTTCATATCTTCATTTGCCTTCTATTTATTCATTGATCGAGTCTATTCAATTGTTCATTTTGCCAATTACTGAGTTACAAGTCGTTTCCCCTTTCTTTGCCGCTTCTTATATCCAACCCCTAGTCACGGTTTCCCGTCTTAGCTATCCTTAGCAAAGTGCGGTCGTGACAGAGTGGTATCAGAGCATTTTATTCACTCTGAACTAAAATTTCTTCGAGTATAGTCTAGTTAGATTGTTAGAAATTTGGTGGTAACTCTCAACATGCCTCCGTGCCACGCTCGATAGGAAATAAGGTATCATATTTTTAAAGTTTTGAGATTTGCATAAGTTGTTAAAGTTCATGAGATTGCAGAAACATGAGTTGCATATTATTTATGCGGGAAGTATATGATGAAGTGAAGTTCTTATATTTTTATTTCCAAAGTTTGAAATTGCGAGAGTTTTGAAATGGCATTGTAGTTGGGTGTTTTTGCAGAGAAGGATGATAGATTGTGATTGACTCACGAGCTTAACGAGAACATAGAAGAGCTTTAGGAATTCCCTATTATCTTATTGCTCAAATATGGGGAAGACTAGACCAATTAAGTTTTCCGACTCTCTTGGCAAGAATAATGAAGGTTACAAATGTGGCATCGTGTGAAGCTATGAGAACGAGAACTAAGAAAGCATTCGTGATTTCCGATTTTGTTTTCTTCAAGAAGAGAACTAGTAAAAATAAAGCCATGCCACGATACATTTTATGATTAGCTATCATAAGATATGAGAAGATGTACGGCTATCGAATGTGATAGTCGATAATATGATAGTCGAAAACGTTATGATGTATGTACTGCTATCGGTGCGATAGACGATAAATATAAATTATAGCTACTTTAGAATGATGATCGACGTACTAGCAAATTATGGCTATCAGGTGATAGTCGAGAAGCCAACGATGACGATGTTCATTACGATACGGATCACGAGGCACATGGAGTCGATAGGCTGACTAGACTTATGCATGAAAGACTGTTCGATTATGCGGTGTACCAACATCATCAATATCCGGTCAGGATAGGAAGTTCCCTACTCTGTTTGAAATGAGTCTACAACATCGATATGATGTACTCTTTTTAAGGGGGTAGTGCCACGTATATGTTAGTTTACAACTAACAAGGTGTTCTCATCTTTCGAGCGTAGAGATGATCAAATCGAAACACGATGCTAGACTAGAAGCGAACAAGTAGCTAGTCCCGGGCAAACCAATGATGATCATGATGAACGAGGGTACGAGAAGCACCACACCAAGGCAAGACAACAAGAGGTGAGCACGATCAACTCTTAGTGCGATGCTTCCATTACAACACGAAGTCAGCTAGAATGCGAGGCAAATGATCAGAAGTATGCATATGAATTTCACTATCCTGCCAAGCGATTAATGTTAGAAAAGTCGACCACACGATTTAATTATATGCGTATAGAGGAAATGTTTATCGCTACGAAGAAGCAACTGTTAGCACGGTGTCATAGAATTAGATCGCCGAATCTCAGAATTGCTAATAGCAACAAGAAAATGATCAATCCTAGCACGAAGCTGAAAAGCTTAGATTATCGATGACAACAAGAAAAGCGAGAATGTATCCCTGATTAACAAGAAAAATGTGCCAAGCATGACTCAGGCCCAAACGCAACTGCTAGATGAATGGTGATGGACGAACAACGGTGCTACGAAGAACTACAAAGGAAGTTTAAGGATGGGTATGAGTGACCTACCCTAGTGTGTACATTAGAGGGTACGAATTTCGGGGATGAAATTCTTTTTAAGGGGGTAGTATTGTAATAGCCGTAAAAATCCGTATTTGAAAAAATTGAAATTTCGGAGGAGGAAATAAATATTTTCGAGTATTTGAGATCTAGCACGGACGAAAATGAGCTTATGGGATTGTTTTTTATAATATGTTGGAATTATTTCCAATGAAATCTCGAGAATTATGAGAATGAAGGAATAATGGAAAAGTGATTTCGGGAATACTACGCGATAAGAATTTTACGGAAATAAGATGAGATGTGTGTAGAGATATTTCACTAGAAGAAATACTATTAGATACAAGTGTGTGTGGTGCATGTGTGTGCCACATCTTGAGAGAAAGAGAGAAGGGTTAAAATCTAAATGAGAGGGAGAGAGAGATCGAGAGTGTGGGTTCTTCTCCACCACACACTCAACTCTCATTCTCATCACCACCACCTACCTCACTTCATTTTCCTTTCTCGTCATCCTCATAGCCGAACTCCCCATTTTCAGCACCAAGAACACACACTAAAACACACACTACACCAAACTCACACTTCCACTTCAAGAATCAACTCCAAAATTGGGATTTCTTCACCATTCAAACCCAAGAACAAGAGTGTGCAAGTAGATTTTCGATCAAGGATGTGCAGCTAGGACATACAAGGGCCGAAATTTTGAGAGAAGAAGCAAGCTTCGATTCTCCCCTTTTTCAATCGGTAAATTCACTTCATCCTTGATGTTTCGAATAAGAAATGAAGTCTAGAGTGAATTCTTATAACATTGAGATGAAGATTTTTTTCGTTCTAGCATGTATAAGTCTCTAAGTCAGTTATTATTCATGTTCTTGAGTTCAAATGATGGTTTAAGATGAGCTAGAGCCGAACCCGTAAGCATTCTTCACGTTTTTGATTCGGACATTTTATCGAACAGTTGGCGTGCACGTTTTGTTCAGCATTTTCGAACCCTTTCCCGACTCTATCTCATTTCGAGTCCTAAATGAAAGTTTTAGCTCATGTTCTCAGCTATCCGTAGCTAAAATTTCGTCTTGATCCGAGTTCATATGCATCAGTTATGACAAATTGAAATTCGCATCTCATTTCTTTTGAAATCTGGAAAACAGCCCACTTGCGGGCTAAACTGAGAACAACTCGTTTGAAATTCGACATTTATTCTTCATCCATGTTGAAGTACGTTCCATTAGCGTTCTATACATATCTCGTTCACTCGAAACGGAGTTCGTATGAATTTACTATGATTTTTCAAAGTTATCATGTCAAATCTGGAAAAAGTGACGAACAGATTCTGCCTTCCTTTTTCATCGACATATTTGAACATTTTTCCCTATTTATCTTGAAACGATCCCTGAATGAAAGTTGTAGAATATGTTTCCAGCTTTCTATAGCCTTTTGAATCACCCCGATCCGAATTCATATGAATTTACTATGATTTTTCAAAGTTTGTATCTCCAATCTGGAAATTCCGACGAACAACTTCTGTCCCGTTTTTCCAACCACGTTTTGACCACTCTCCTTTGGTCGAATGAAAAATAGTATAACTAGAAAGTTGTTCCTTATTTTCTGAACTTCAGTTTTGATAGCTCATTCATTCGAATCCATCAAGAAACGAGTGAGAAATCCTCACTCAAAGTTAGTACCAAAATCTGCCAAATTTCTAATTTCCAGATTCCGAGTTCTGGAAATAAATGCTTCAAACTCCCAGCTCACTCGTGGGAAAATTCTGAAATTTAAACATGTTGTAGCCCTATGTGTTATCTTTCCAAATCAATATCATATGCTCTGTTTCGATTTATATTGAGTGAGAAACAATTATTTTCCTAGAGTGTCGCAGAATTTCTAAATTCTCTTAGAATGTTGAACTTGTGTTTTTCATATGACGGACCTTTTACTGTTTGTTAAGCGTCTTGATCGAGTCTTGGGACTAGTTCGAATGGAGAAATTGAGTTCTCATTTGAATTAGTCGACTTTAGCTGATTTTAGATAATTTAGAATTATCGAGTAGACTTATCGAACGTTGAGGCCATGCTGGATTTTCCGGGTGGACTTTTCTGTCTTCTCGATTAATATATTTCTAAGACGCGATACGATCAAGAAGCGGTTATGATTTCCTAAAATCTCTAATGAGATAAAATACTAGAACAAGAATTCTAGTAGTAATGTATTTCTTCTGAAAACGAGATTTTTCCCTAAAGGTCAAGCAAGGGACGAGAGTCGAGGAACGGGAAGAAAAACCAGGAACCGATCTATCACTTTGCAATCAGGTGGACGTTCTAACAAAGAAAATTATATTGTTGCTATAATAAAGCATGTTTTGAAAATAAAGCAAGTTGACTCAAAACCCTTTCATGCATAAAATGTTTTTGGTTTTATGTGTGATGCCTATCTGTGTTGGATTGCCAACGTTATATCGATCGAGCCTGAGTTAGACAAAGGTCGCTAGCCAGTTATGTGTACACGAAGTCGTGACTGTGTGCTCCAAAGGTGGGCCGGTTATGCATGGAAACGTCCGGTGAGGTGGCCACCTTGCCGGCGTACTTACAGATATGGATAATACAGATGTGGAAGAAAACGGGGAGTGCACTCCAATTATTTATGGAAATAAAGTTGTTTTAGTTACACAAGTATTTTGATAAAACCTTGTGATAACTGTGAAATGCATGATTGGTGATTATTTTACTAAAAATTATTTTTGGGCATAACCTCACGGAGTACATCAAGTACTCAGCCCTGCTCGTGTTTTCAAAAACTTGCAGGTTGAGCGAGGTGGCAAGGGCGGCAGTGTTGAGAGGAGATTCGTTCATCTTTTGAATTTGGTTCAGAAAGAGATACATATCTTCATATATGTATCTATTTTGTTAAAGACTTCCGCTGTATGCTTCTATTATCTTATTAGTAATTATGTTCAACTGGCTTCATGAACCAGTAAATCGAGAACTACTCTACTCGTATTCCTTCATGAAATTGGATTATGTTCAACCGGTTTCTTCTCATGGATAACTATATTATATTTGAGCCATGGGCTTTTTCATATCTTCATTTGCCTTCTATTTATTCATTGATCGAGTCTATTCAATTGTTCATTTTGCTAATTACTGAGTTACAAGTCGTTTCCCCTTTCTTTCCCGCTTCTTATATCCAACCCCTAGTCACGGTTTCCCGTCTTAGCTATCCTTAGCAAAGTGCGGTCGTGACAAGGCAGGATAAGGGACGTAGCTTGTGATACTGGAGATATCATAGAAGTATATGTGTGGCAGCAAATTCAATCGCACCGCGACAGTATGATGAATCCTTCGAGCGTCAAATTTGAAGACCAGCTGGAAAATGTGAATGAAGAGATCGGTTTAATCGCAGGAGAAGTCATGGAAGAGCGACCTGCTTATCTAACTCCATCTTCATCTTCGTCATCAAGACTTGCAACTACTGGCAACGGTGCAGTGATTGGTTTAGACGATGATATCATGGCGATTAAGGAGCGGCTTTGTGGACAATCATCATCCAATCTTCAAGTCATCCCCATCGTGGGTATGGGTGTAATTGGTAAGTCCACTCTTGCCAGGACTCCATATGATGATCGATATGTGATTGAGAGATTTGATATTCGGGCATGGGTTGTGTATCACAAGATTACAATCCACATAGGTTCAGGAAAATTCTTTTAGATTCATTGAGATTGTTGGGAAAAGAACAAATGTCTGGGGGATGAGATGGGTGATTCTGAAATTGCAGAAAGAGTGTTTAAAAATTTGAAGTGGAGGAGGTATCTGGTTGTAATTGATGATGTTTGGAACACAAAGGTTTGGGATGATGTGAAGAATATATTCCAATCCGACAATAATGGAAGCCGAATCATATCAACCACAAGGCAATTGGATATAGCCTCTTATCCCGACTCAAATATCCCTGTTCATGAGATGCAGTTCATGAATAATGCTCTAAGTTGGGATTTGCTTAAGAAGAAGGTGTTTGGAAATAGCAACTGCCCACATGATACGAGTTGGGGATAAGGGACTGCTTCGAGTGAGTCCAAACTCCAGAGAGAAGAGATGAACAAAACAAAACCGTGAGGTTTCCAATTTGAGAATTCTATTTCGATAATTCCACCAAAAGCACGGTGCAGCCTAAAATAGGTTTGTCACCACAAACAATACAATTGAAGTTGGCTTCTAAACTAGACTCAGGCTCATATCCTAATTCGGCTTCAACCTCAGCCACAAAACACAACTAAAGACCATACAATAAAAAGCTACTAAATCAATATATATTCTAAACTAGTACTAATATTTTTCCCTCTTTCTTAGTCGTATCAACTCTTCGCCCCTTCAAAACCACCTTGTCCTCAAGGTGGAGATTCGGAGATTCCTTGTAAACTTCTTCGAGTGTGTAGAAACTAAAAATCACCAATCCACGAAAAACTTCAAGAAAAGCATATTTGTAACAATAGCATAACATGACCATTTTGTAGTATGGAGTAACCACTGTGTGCTCTTGAGATATCAACCCCTTTTCTTGTATGCACTCCTCATCCCACTCATCTTCCCTAAACGTCGCACCATATTGTTCACCATTTTTAGGACCAGACCCACTTTTCTTGTAGACCTTGTGCAGCACATAGTATTCCATGAAATCCTGGCATCTTTTCAGCTCCTCATCTAAGGTGTATTCGTGCATCACCCAATCTGTACGTTCTCCAGTAGGCACACAACCTCTGTAGAAAACCAAAGTCTTCTTTATCCCAACTGTACGAGAACCATACGTGATAATAGGGTCCTTCCCAGTTGCCTTCCAATAACCATATCCAATTGCCCTATTAGACCTTACTTTATTTGTATACTTTCGATCTCTAGGACTGAAGAAGAACCACTGTTTGTCGCCAATTTTTAATTTTGACATCTCTTGCTTGTGATTCAACTCGTGTCCTTTAGATAATGATCGCTCTAGAAGTTGACGAACGAGCTGGTCATTGTGAAATTGCAACACAGAAACATTTCCAATGTGTTGTGGGACAACTCTGATCATGATCATAGGATTCGGGCTATCTCCAACTATGGTTGACTGTGAATCTCCTGATGTTAAGTCACCATGAACCACAGACTCTGCCCGGTGATGATCTTCTTGAATAGGAGTTTTTTCTTCTTCTTCGTCATCTCCTATGAGCAGGTGATAGTTTCCCTTGCATTGATGATTAGGTGGCCACTTATCATCATAGTTGTAGCATAACTTGCAGTCGCCTTTATCTTTGATTTCGGCTTGAGATAGTCTCTTGATGGGAAGTGTAGGAGTTGCCGATGGCGGAGACAGCACTTGAGTCTCTATGTTTGGGCGAGGTTTGAAACCTGGCAAAGGAGTAGCATTCGGGCTGGATCCAAATTTACCCGAGTTCGTGTGGAGGGAAGTTTTCGGCCGGAGCTCTAATTTTGAGAGACGCGAATCCACCGAATGCACAAATTCCTTCAAAGTTGTGTTCGTCGCTTCTATTTGACCTTCAATATGAGTTTGTAGACCTTTAATGGCAGCCAAGATTTCAGAAGATTTATCCATATCAATTGAGAACTTCAACAAAAATATGACCCAACAACAAACGTAATTTCCTTCTCCCCTAAAATTTGAGATTAGCTGACGGCAACAACCTTCCGCACAAACAATTCCATGCCACCAAAAAAATCTATTCCAAGTAATTTAATGACCAACCCAATCACAACCAAGACAATCAAACAACTCCCATTTTTTTTTTTGTTTTTTTTTATTTTTCTTTTGGTCGAAAAAGTAAAATAATTAAAGAGAATCTCAAACCACTCTTAGGAATCAATTGCCCAATCGGAACTAACTCCGACAACCACAAAGTTGCAAACAATTGCCCATTTCTCACCGCCCAACCTCAATTTTTTTTAATTTTTTTTTAAACTATCGCTTCCAGGAAACCAACAATTTTTGCGCCAAAACAATAATTCTCAATTCAAACTTGAACCAATTAAACGCAGTAAACACCAACTAGAAGGAAATCGTCAAAGAAAATTCCGATTTTTTTTTTTTTTTGTCTAAATACATTCAAATAGATTTGATACCTTCAACGAGGTCTCTCTAATGGCGAGCTCTGGATGAAAGCACCAGTGATACGAGTTGGGGATAAGGGACTGCTTCGAATGAGTCCGAACTCCAGAGAGAAGAGATGAACAAAACAAAACCGTGAGGTTTCCAATTTGAGAATTATATTTCAATAATTCCACCAAAAACACGGTGCAGCCTAAAATAGGTTTGACACCACAAACAATACAATTGAAGTGGGCTTCTAAACTAGACTCAGGCCCATATCCTAATTGGGCTTCAACCTCAGCCACAAAACACAACTAAAGACCATACAATAAAAAGCTACTAAATCAATATATATTCTAAACTATTACTAATATTTTTCCCTCTTTCTTAGTCGTATCACCACATGAATTGGAAGATGTTGGGAAAGAGATTGCAATAAGGAGTGCAGGATTACCCCTTGCAGTTGTCCTCGTTGCAGGTATCTTGTCTCAAGAGAATAAGACTCGAGCTTCATGGGAGGAAATTTCAAAGAATGTGAATCGTGTTGTTGGTAGGGAAATAGAGGAGATACTATCTTTGAGTTACACCTACTTGTCTCACCATTTAAGGCCTAGCTTTCTGTTTATTGGATATTTTGAAGAAGATGTAAATATCCGTTCTTCAAGACTCATTAGATTATGGGTAAGGGTTTTGTGAAGCACAAACATGGGTGCTGTAAAAGCTTGGAGGAGGAGGCAGAGGAGTACTTGGATGATCTTATGAAGAGAAATCTTGTGATTGTGACTAGTAGTAAAATCAATGGGAAAATCAAGAGCTGCAGTCTCCATGATATGGTACGAGGCTTGTGCATGAGGAAAGCGAATCAAGAGAAGTTTCTTCATGCTAGGGATGGACATTATCCTCCCTTGATGAATATGGGGCGCGTCATTTTCAGTCATTCTGATAGAAGTACAATATTGGGTGCAGCCTTCCTTACTATTATAGGCTTCTGAAATATACCTAGTCTGCTCGGAAGCTATAAATTGCTGAGGGTATTGGATGCATTAGCTGTAGAACTGAAAGAGCTCCCTTCCGAAGCATTCGAGCTGTATCATTTGAGATATCTTGCTTTGATGGGATTTTTTAGCATTCCATCACTTGTATATAATCTTGTGAATCTCCATACATTGATCGTTCACTTAGCCTCCGGAAAGCTACGAAGAAGGTATGATGATGTTGAACCTCACTCGTTGCCATTGGAAATTTGTAGAATGCCACAACTAAGGCATCTTTTCTTCCATTCTCCTTATATGCTACCTCATCCTCTAGATTCTAGAAGGAATAAATTATCTTCCTCTAGAAAATCTCTAGACACTTTTTACTTTAAAAGATCTTGTATGGAATGAAAAGATCATATGAATGATTCCAAAAGTCAAGAGATTGGGACTTCATTATACAGCCAGTCGTGAGTGTCATCTCCATCATCTCAAAGAGGCATCAACTTGAAAAGTTAAAAGTGACTGGGAATCACATGTTTCCTTGGAGGGGGCAAGATAATAGTTTCCCTTGTACACTGAAAAAGTTAACCTTAGTAGGTAGGGGGTTTCACTGGAAAGATATGGTGGTTGTTGGTTCATTGCCATGTCTAGAAGTCCTTAAACTGTTAGGCTACGCTTGCAATGGTGATTCATGGGAAACAATCGATGAAGAATTTCCCCAACTGAAAGTTTTGATAATTGATAAATCACATCTGAGAGAGTGGATAACTCATGGCAGCCCCTTCCCAACACTCAAGCACCTAGTGCTTCGTTCCTGTACGTTTCTAAGGGAGATTCCATAAGACCTAGGAGAAATTCCAACACTTGTACTTATTGAACTTGATTACTGTACAAAGTGTCTTTTTAAGTCGGCCAAGAAGATAAAAGAGGATCAAGAGAGTTACGGAAATGAAGCTCTTCAAGTTCGCTTTGGTCATGAGGCTTGTGCTAGCTCTACCACCCTTGAATGATTTCAAGTTTTAGTTGAGTCATGTATGAAATTATGGCACTTCTAGTTTTTATCCCAAATGCTTTTTGTCAAGTTATACTAGGTTCGAGCAACTGTGAGCAGAGTTTTTTTAAGCATCAAACCAGATGCAGAAAGAGCTTGGAAGATGAGGCTGAGGAGTGCTTGAAGGATCTTGTAAATAAAAATCTTGTGATCGTGACTAGTAGGAAAATCAATGGGAAAGATATCATTATCTCCTTATTTTTTCATCTGACAACCGATGATTGAGATAATTAACGAATACAATTACCAGATAAATGATTAAATGATACCCTAATCGATTTATTTTTTTTAATATAATTTAATACATGTAATATTACTTTCAATAAATTGTCACAACCAACAATTCAAGGTGGCTTCATTTATTCGGTGACAACTCATTCGGATTTCAAGCCATCCCTATTGGCTCGAGCTATTATTGGTTCTGGCCGATCATACTAAATTATCTTTAAGTTAATTTTTTTCACCCTAACCTTACTTCAATTTTCAGGTGGCCCGTTAGCCATTCCTATTGAGTTCGGGCTATTTTTGGAACGGGTCGATCTGATTAAATTATTTTTGAGTTAAAATATTCTAACCCTATGCCTACTTCGATTTTCAGGCCAAGAAGTTTCCTACTTTCCTTTTCAATACTCCCTCCGTCCCGACGAGTTTGACGTGTTTTATTATTTTATACCTCACATATATTTAAGAAACGTGAGCCCCTGGTCAATAATATAATCATGATTAACCTATTACTGTTTAATAATAATAATAATAATAATAATAATAATAATAAAGGTCGTGTGCCTGGTTAATGGAAAATATTATGTACCTTTATGATGTCATTAATAAATCAGGGAAGGAGCAAGTGTAGATATCCACATCCCCTTTCCGTCTCGATAATATAAGTTAAATAACATTTACATTTTTAATAAATTTAAATTTAACTAAAAAAATTACTCCATCGGTTCCATTAACTTATAATTTTTTTATTATTTTAATAGATTCAGTATGAATAAAAAGAGGCTACACACTAGTCGTGCATGGGATGAAGGGCCCGTCGGTTTTGGCCCGGCATTCAACGGTTTTGGCCCGGCCCTCTGGTCAACGGGTCAGGTCCGGAACTGGAACCATGAAATCCGGTCCGGGCTAGGTTCAAACCATGGAGGCTCCCGAAACCTACAGTTAACCGGCGGGCTCTATACTAACCGTTGGGACCGATGGGCTCCTCTTAGCCCAACGGGCCTGAAGAGGCCCGATGGTTCTAACGGGAAAAAACAGAGGACAGAGGGCAGTGGCTGCAGCCTCCAGCAAGCTAGCTGTGGGGAGCAACGACTCCTAGCCATTGTGGTGGTGGGCTGGTCCCCCTCATTCCTCTCCACTCCTCCTAACTCCTATGAACGATCCCCTTATTATTCAACACAACTCTCACCCCAATCTCTGACGTGACCGTCGTTTAGCCGCGATCAATAAATTTATAAGTCTATGCCCAAACTCCTATAACTAGTATAGAAATGGTAAGCACATCGTTGATCCCACAAGGAGTTGGTTCAGCAATCCTTTCAGTCTTAATTGTCACGTTTAAGGGGGTGGGCTCTGCCCAATCAGATCACAAAATAGGAAAAAATAGAGGACAGAGGGCAGTGTTTGCAGCCTGCAGCAGGCTAGCCGTGGGGAGCAACGGCTCCTAGCCATTGTGGTGGTGGGCTGGTCCCCCTCTTTCCTCTCCACTCCTTCTAACTCCAATAAACTATCCCCTTATTCAACACAACTCTCACCCCAATCTCTGACACGATCATTGTTTAGCCACGATCAATAAATTTATAAGCCTATAGACTCCTATAACTAGTATAGAAATGGTAAGCACAAGGTCGATCACACAAGGAGTTGGTTCAGCAATCCTTTCAGTCTTAATTGTCACGTTTAAGGGGGGTGGACTCTGCCCAATCAGATCACAAAATAACAAATAAACAAAAGGGAGCTTGTAAAGGCAAGCGGGAAAACAATTATTAAAAGGTACCCATCCTGGGTAGAATAATTAACCACAAGTAACTTTACTCGATCACGGGTCTTAATATATTCGTATATAACATGCATCATCCAGTTATAGGTCACAAAAGCTAAGACCCCGCACTGTCACGCATCACGTGCCTTGTCAAGTATGTCCAATTCACCCTTACTGATTAGAGACCAATTACCCTAACTTAGACTTCAACATGCAAGGACTAGTTGTCATGAATCTGCCCAAGCAGCTTTTAGTTTTATGGTGAACCCGGAATAGCCAATAGCAGGTTAATGAACCTATGACCACATATGCTTGTGTTAGTTCATACTATATGGAGTGTGATCTCTCTACACTTTTTACCCATATATTATTTATAATCATACTCGACTCGATTTGATATTGGCCACATACCCTACCAAACCCAACATGAAATAAGAATCAGAACCTAGCAAACTCGGGAACACATGCATATACTGGTGCCCAAACCCATGACCTCACCAGTATATAAGTTATATTGCAGTTAAATCATCTTGCCCAAGACGGGTTTATAGATCTAGCCTACCATGCTTTGAAATAAAATACCAATGAAATTAAAGGAAGACATAATTAAACTAAGTACTGGAAATATATTAATACTGAAATAAAACCAAAGTGGGGCGGACTCCAACATCGGCCAAGAACATCAAAACAAGTAAATTGCCCGTAAGACTTGTTCTTCCTCACAACACTCGAAATGAAAGCATAAATGAGAAAGTAAAAATATGCAGCTCCGTGTAGACTTGTGTGTGTTACTTTGAATGATGCTTGTATATTTATACTTGTGGATTGGATCGTGGACCAGACCCATAATCGGCGGTTGCTAGGGTTGCTTCGGTGACTTGCCTTATTCCGCAGATTTGTTACCATTCTTGATCATGCTTGAAAAAGGAAAGAATCTTTAGGTGAATCTCCTTCCTTATCAGCTCTTCCTCATCCGATAGCTTAGCCCTAGCCCGCGCTGGTCATCGTACAACCCACGATCACTCTTCAAAGTTCGGCCCATTATACTCTCATCCTGCCTTCCTCTCCATCTGTCCAAATGCCTCTAGAACTTGCCCAGACTGCCTGCTCTCTGCCCTATGTACCTAAATCCAGAATGTGCCCTTCCAAGCACAAGACACTATGCAAAACGACTCTACTGGACCTAAATGCAGACTCAAAACACAACAAAAACAAAGCACAAAATTGGGCTCGTCAATCTCTCAACTCTCAAGCTCTCATTTTCAAGCTTAAAAGTCTCAAACACTCATTTTCACTATCATATTTGAAGCATTCATTCAAGCTCAAATTCTTTCACACTCATTTACATATTTAGGCCATTTTTTGGTAGCCAATCCATGATAAGGTGACATAAGACCAATCCATGATAGCATACCTTGTTTGTTGAGATTACATCATGATTAACATTCTAGGTTTAGGTGTTTGGTTCGTCAAATTGTCAATATAGATATCAATAGAAGTTTGTTTGGTAGATAAAATTAGAATATGATAAAAATACTAAATTACTCATTTAACCCTACAAAAATTTTAAATTTACTTCCTATAATTTTTATATTTTATATTATTACAAACCGAAAAACAAAAAAGAAAAGAAAAAGAATTAACAATTTTATACGTATTAGAAAAAAGTAAACAAATAAATTAAAAATAATAATTCTTCCTATTTAATACTCCAGTATTATTACAAGTTGAAATAAAAAAAAGAAGAAAAAAATCAATTTTATACAATATTAGAAAAACTAAAACAAAAAAATATATATATAAAAAAATTTAGCAATTCTAGCCAATTCTCTCACGTCTCTCTCTCCTCACCCCCAATCATCTTCTCAAAACTCTCTTAAAATTGCATTTCTTCTTTTCAATTTTCCAGTCCCCAGTTCTCCACAATCACTCAATTTCCCAGTGCGTTATTATGAAATGAACATTATTGAATGCGTCGGAATTGGAAGCAAAAAACATTCCCCAAAACAACACTCTTGAAACTGATTTCTGCATCAATTTTCTGTCATCTCTCACATCTCTCTCCCCCAATTATGAACTTTCTCTATCTCAGAACTCCTCTCTCTCTCCCCCTCTATCATCTCCTTGCTGGAGTTTCGAGCTGGAAAATAGAAGAAGGGTGATTCCGATTTGAGGCTTTTCGTGTTTGGGAATTTTATGGCAAAGGGAGATGGGTTACAACCGCCCAGCGGCGGACGGTGGCGGCGGCGCTAAGGCAATGAAGAGGAAGGAGGAAAGTATAGAGATAAATGACTATCGAGAGGGAGGAGAGAGATGACTGACATGAGGGGTAAAATTGGAGAAGATGATTTACTGTTCAACCTTACATTCATATCGGAGGGGGGAGGTGAGATAATAATCAGTAGAGTAACAGTGGTTTTAGCTCGGGCCGAGCAGATTCAATGGGCCAAAGCAAAGTTGTAACATGGAAACCAAACACTAGTATTAGGTGTGATATCTTGGTTTATCTCAATATATCACCCCTACCAAACATGCCCTTACACTTTCTACTCACATTCACATTTTTAAGTCTCAAGCCCTCTCTCTCTCACACTCAAGCTCTCACACTCTCAAGCTCTTACTCTCACATTTTGCATTCCCAGGGCCTCTTTGGTAGGCTAGTTAAGGCCAAGATTGCTTACTTATCTTGCCTTAACTAGCTATTTGGTATCTACGTTTATAAACTCATGGGCCTATTTTCATAACAAGGCCCAATGAATTTCTACTGATTCACTTCAGCTTATTCAACCAACCTTACCCCTGCGATATTTTTATGTGAATTGAATAGTAATACCCACTTGCCTCAAATACCCCTATCACTACAAAGATATATAGCAATAATAATCAAGGACAAATACATTCCAACATTTAGATTTTTCTGTACATGAATTCATCATACCTTCTTCACTCATGCTCGGATCTTTCTTTCTCTTCCGAGTATAAACAAAAACAAGGATTAAGCAACCAAGAATCACCGCCACCGCCGACGTAACACTTGCTATATCTATACCTCTTATCCTCCCTGCATTTGCTACGGCTACCTGCGCCTCCCACATCTAATTAATTAATTAATTAATTAATTAATCACAATGCAAGCAACTAATCAGAAATCATCATCTCTCACCTTGAGACTCAGAAGAATCCATTCTGATATTAAAATCCTGCCCAGCTGATGTAAAAATCCCGACCAGTCTGTGCCAGCCCAGCTCTCGGATATTTGTTGTTGCCTGCGTTGCGGTTGCAGCCTGACTTCTACCTTACTCGGCTCCTTCCGCTCCATCTCGTCGACCGAATGACCGGCGGTGCAGTTGAGCTTCCGCTCAAAGTTAAAATAGATTAAAATTAATTTTACTTCTTTCTGCAAGGCCGAGAAAAACATGGTTACCAAGGACAAAATTGTAATTTAAGATTTTAATCTATTGAATAGACATTGTTACCAAATAGCTGATTATTTTATCTTCATTTTGAATCATGTCTACCAAAAGCCATCTTCCATAACTATCTTATCAATTATCTCACTTTTATATTATCCTTGTCTATTTTAACTAAGCTACCAAAGGAGCCCTCACTCTCAATCTCTCAACACGTCTTCTTCAAAACAATTACAAAAGGGCAACAACAAGGGCAAGCACAAGGTCGTCGACGTAGGCCATAGTGAAGAAGGAGGTTGTGACTCTCAAACTCAAAAGTCAAGAAGGCAAGTTATGTCGGAAGAGCCATGATTACGAATTCCATGGATCCAACGATGATGATGAAGGTGAGGAAAAGCACGGACGATGAACTCGACCAACCTCATCCATCAAAACCCACTAAAAAACACCCAAGTCAGATATCTTCAAGAAGCACTTTAGAAAAGTTTTGGCTCTGATCGTTGAAGGCGAACCTCCTCTCGCTGACGGCAGAAAGAGATTCATCGTGTATTGCAACTATTGCACAAGTATTACAAATGGATCGAAAAATGAGGCTATGGCACAATGAGTAGACACATGGAGAGCGTTCATCCGGGTGAGTGGGGAATACCTCAAAGCCAAACTCAAATACGAGGTACTACTACTTCATCTTCGGCGACAGGTACGTCGGTTTTATTTAAATTTGAGAAAGAGCAATACCAAGATGCTATGGCTAAATATTGTGCTATGGAGAAGCAACCTTTTAATTATGCCGATAGATTAACGTATGAAGCATATCTTAAACATGCATTTGGTCCCAATACCATAAAAATAGGTAGAACAACTATGCTTAAGAGGATTAGGAGACAATGCATGGGAAAAAAAAGTTTTGATGAAATATTTGAATCGTTTGGGTCATAAAGTTTCTATTTGTGCTGATGTTTGGACTGATGCATATAATAAAAATAGTTATATGGGAATTACTTGTCATTGGATTGATGCAAAATGGAGTTTGCAAAAATGTTTGATTGCATTTAGGGAGTTTGAAGAGTCTCACACGGCTCAAAATATTGCTTTGATTATTATCACCGTTTTAAATGAATATTGTTTGGTTAACAAGGTATTTTCGGTTGGTTTTGATAATGCAACGGTGAACACCACTAGTATTCCTCAACTCATTGAAGCATGTTCACCATCTTTTGAAGGAAAATACTTTCATTCTAGATGCATTTTAGAAATGTTGTTAAATGTTTGCATAAATCAAAAACTTTTGGAAAGAAATGGCAAAAATATTGTCGTACAAAGGGTCTTGTTTATACGTGTTTCAAAATGGATGTATCTCATCGTTAAAATTCTACTTATGAAATGATTAATAATACTGTAGAGTATAATGGTCATTTATGTGATTTTTTTAGAAAAGAGTTTGCACATGTTCAATTAGCACTTAATGAGAGACATTAGGATGCATGCATGGATTTATATAAATTGTTAAAGGTTTTTCATATGGCTACTAAACAATTATCAGGTGTTTATTATTGTACTTCTGTTAAAGTTTCGGAGCATTGCATGTATATTGCCTTGTCGTTTAAGAGTTGTTTTAGTAAGCCAAACTTGCAAAGTGTGATTTATTTTATGGTTCAAAAGTGGCTCAAATATTTTAAAAATATTCTGAATGTTTTCTTGGGTGCTAAGTGTTTAGATCCTAAATGGAGATATAATGGTGTTTGTCAAATACTTGGAATTTATTATGATACTTTCACGCAAATGGGCTTTCTTGGTGTTAGAATTGATGGAGAAGAGATCTTCTTAATGTGCAACAAATCAAGGATGATATAGATAGGACTTTGAGAGCTCTTTTCCATGAATATAGAATTAAATATGGTAGTGATTTTGATATCAACACCGCTCCTTCTTCTTCTATTGCCTCTTCATTTGATTTTCCTTTTTATATGAACTCATTAGATCCCTTAGTTCAATAAATGCATGGCATGTACCAAAATAGAACATATGAAATTCCAATGGGGCAAGGTAATAGTGAATTGGATATGTTTTTGCAAAATCATTTTATCTTTGGTGTTTGAAGATAGTGGTCCATCGATCGATGTGTTGAAGTGGTGGTCGAAGAAAGAGGAGTACCCAATATTCTCCATCATGATGAAGGAGTTATTTGTCGTCCCGGCATCCACCGATCCGTTGAACAAGCCTTTAGCACCGGAGGACTTATGCTAGATCAAAGAAGATCAACCATGAAGGCAAGTAACATTGAAGCTACCATGTTGCTTGATGATTGGTGTAGGGCCGACCTTAGAGTTCAAGAACCGGAATGGTATGATCGAAATGAGAGCGAATATGAAGCATTCACCCAGACGTCAATCAATCGGGTGCGGAGTAGGAAACATTTTAATGTAAAAAGAACTATGTGTACTTTGATTCCTCTATGACTATGAGGATACGTAAGCAACTCAATTTTAGAAATTAAATTGAGCTCAAGTCCTTTATTATTATTTTTCAAACTTTTATTTCAAGTGTAAAAGTTCTTATTCAAGTGTAAAAGACATTGAGCTTAAGATATCTGTTGTAATTTTCCTCATTATTAATGCAAAATTGCAAAGTGCTTATTTATTTTTCAACAATTTAATGACTTCTTTAAAGTTTTAATAATAAAACAAAACAAAATCAAAACAAAAAGAATTACCATTTTCTATCCATGAAAAAAAAATTACACGTATAATATAAATTACAAGTACAATTAAAATCCAAAATTTTTGGGAATAAGGCATTAGACAGTGGACACTACAACAAACTCACATTTTAACAACCGAAAAATCTGTTGCTAACATAGAAAAATCGGTTGTTAATCTATCTATATATAAAAACAAAATGAATTTTTCAGTTATTTTTTGGCGCCATATTTAGGGTATTTTTGTCAATTTCTCAGCAACAATTTTTATGCATCGTGATGTGCAGTTAAGCCACAATATGTGCAGTTCTGCGAAAACCACGCGTCATTTCTTCAAGATATAGAGTGAGTAAATCTCTCCCCTAATTGGAACCGTCCAACAACTCAGGAATCTCTAAGAGTCCATATAAGAATGGAAGGCATAGTCTCCATTATTGAATTTGTCTGAGTTTCGAAGAAATTAGAAAAAGTGAGATGATTTAATATTTTTATTTGGGTTTCTTTGCACTGTTAAGTTGTCATGGAAGAATAGAATGAATAACAAGGTTGGAAAAATTGTAAAAGACGAAAATGGCATTAGCAGTGGCGGATGTGGTGAAAAAGAAATTATTCAAGATTCCATGGCCTCATTGTTGCAGCAGAGACTCACATAAAAAGTCCTGATGCTACCGTCTACTTACACAGGGCAAATTGAAAGGTAACTTTATCAATACAGTACATAGCAGTTTTACTTTGTGTTCATCCTCACAGCATCTAGCATCTACTGTGTGTTAATCAAGAATTTCCTCACATTTTTAGAAAAACATATATATTTTCAATTTTTCATTTATTGGCGAGATCCGATTCTGTTGAACTCCTCACGATAGAAGTATAATCAATTTTTTTTTATTTTTTATTTTGGCTATAATGATAATCATGTTGTGCAGGACACCATCTTTGAAATTTGGAAAACGCAAGATTCATTAATTGTACGTGCACATCTCATTGAAGATGAAGAACTCTGCCTGCGATTGATTTGTGATTATTTTCGTGGTGTAACAATCGTATTATTCCTGTCCAAATGGTTGATCTTTCGGTGCATATATTGTTTAAGGATCTCTTTGTCCATGCATTGCCTTACCAAAAGGTTTGGTCTGTGTATGTTAATCATCTCTACTTTTTTCTGGCTGCAATCATGCATTAATTGTGATAGTTTCAGTTTCTTTGATTCCACAATATTTACTTTAAATCTTTAGGCATCAATTCTATCTATTGATGTTTATCTGAATCTGAATTTTTTAAAATCTAAATTGACTTTTGTTCTTCTTTTTTGAGTATCCAATTTGAATGACCCTTCCCGGGCTATTATATAATCTGCTGATTTCCTGTACTACATAATAAAGGTGGTCGTCTATCTATTAAAGAGTTCATGTTTAAGTTTTTCGACTTATAGATTCCGAAGTCAGAGTTCAATCAGCTCATATATATTTACCCTTCTTCCTTCTATGGAGATCTTCGGAAGGTGAGGTCCATCTACAATAAATAAAAAAAACGACTAAACTCTATTAATTGATCACAATTGGTGCACAAACATACAGTTTGTAACTGTTGGTCCCATAAGCGAGTTTACGCGTGTAGAGATGGGGTGAATACACGCGTTAGAGAAGTTTAGACTTCTCTAAATTTTTTACTTAGAAAAACTGTGAGTTTTAAAAAGAGAAGCGTTTCGCTTTTGAAGAAGCATGAGCTTTTCAGAAGCAAATCACTTTCAGTATTTTTTATAAGATGTATTTCATTTCAAAAGAATGTTACAATAAAATATTTCAAAAGTTAATGGTATTTATATTCAAAATCTTTGATTTGTGACATGTTTTTATATATTACTATTTAAGTTAAGCATAATTGTTGCCCCGTGCATCGCACGGGTCAAGGTACTAGTGCATCTTAGCAACCGAATACCGACCGAACACAAAGGTAGGAAATATCCTCGTCGACGGCGTAGCTAGCAACTGAATTGATTCGGTCGGTAAACTAGCAACAGATCTCTGACCGAGACGTCGGTCGCTGACTTTCGGTCGCTAAGTTTAGCAATTGATTAGCTTTCGGAATTTCCCAGCTTCTCCCCTGCTTTCTCATTCATTTTGCCTTCAGCCACCCCCCCTACTCCTCCACCGCATGCGGGCCTCAGGCCAGCCCTTGGGCATGCCAGTTTTAGCTTGGTCCGGGATTGATGGTTTTTAAGCCCGGCCCGAAATCGGCAACACCTCTTCTGGTCCGGACTAGGGCCTAGCCTTGAAGGACCGGGGACCGGCGGGCTGAGGCCCAAAACCGGCAGTCCAAGCCCGTGAGCAGGCCTATTACACACTAATAGGGCAGAGGGAGTACTAAATTTATCGTTTAATAAATAAAGGGAAAAGTAGCAAATACCCCCCTAACCTTGACACCCCGGAGCAAATACACCCCTAACGAAATGTTTAGGGCTGCCAGACCCTTAACGTACACTTAAGCGGTGCAAAAAAACCCTCATTCTTTGAAGAATTTTGCCGAACGTCTGCTGTGAACCTGCAAAATTAAGAAGTAAAACATTAACTCATCAGTCATCATCGATTTAGAAATTCCACTCACAACGAAGCAAAATCACCAACCAGAATCTCGACAAACATATGAAGAAATCGAAGAAATATTTTACCTAGAAGCCCTAACAGCTTGAATGTGAGGCGAGTGATGAGAAAGGTCTCGGAGGACAAAACCGTCATCCAGCCGAACCTCCGGCAGCTGCCGCGGAGGTATAGGGTGACGACAGAGGCCTCGCACACCACTCGCCACTGGCGCTTCTTCTGATTGGAGGCCGATTTGTCATTCGTGTAGCTCGTGGTTCGCGGAATCAGCGGCTTCCTCTCGATCTCGATCTCGGACGACGCGGGCATGAAAATCCTCATGGAATCGGCATCCGAATCATGCTCCGATCTAAACAGCAATGCAACCGAGGCTGCTGCATATTTCATCATCGAAGAAGGTGGCGAGGATGAGGACGAAACGTATATATGCTGCAAGTAAATGTGAATACATGCATAATGTGTTTATATATATACACACACAAAATTAAGTACTTTCTTCTTCTTCTTTTCATCATTTTAATCAAGTTTGAGTAGAATATTCAAACTCATGCTATTGGTTCAAGCACGAGAGCTTCTTGCAGGTAATCTTCTAAGAATTTGTGTTTTACTAATTGATTTTGCAGGTTCACAGCAGGTGTTCGACAAAATTCCTCAAAGAATGAGGGTTTTTTTTGCACCGCTTAAGTGTACGTTAAGGGTCTGACAGCCCCAAACGTTTCGTTAGGGGTGTATTTGCTCTGGGGTGTCAACGTTAGGGGGTATTTGCTACTTTTCCCATAAATAAATTCCGTATCATTTTAGTTTTAACTTCAACAATAGTTCTCTCAAGTTTGAACTTTTCTTGCAATAAAAAGTTTCAACTCGTTTGACTTTGACCCCTAGCTCCAAGACTCCAACAATCTTCAACTCAACGACTCAGTAACAAGTCATGCCGGCAAAGCCAAATCCCTCTTTTCAGTTTTCAATGGACATTTCGTGTGGGAGGTTGGGGCCCACCTCTCAAACAAACAATCTATTAATAAAACAAAAACAATAATAGGAACTCGATCTCTCCCGACTTAACTATTGCTAAGAGTGAAGCTTGAACAATAATGCTTTTAATAAACTCAATTTGAATAAAAATAGTTCTATACTAACAGGAGGGAGAAGTACTAAATATATTGTATTTAATAAATAAAAAATTTACTATCCTTTTGAGTGTTTTAAATGATTTTAGTAATCCCGTCCTATCCTATTTGACAAAGTTTCCTTTTAGGACGTCCCATCTCAATTGATAAATTTCCTAATTAAGAAATATTTTTTTATGATTTAAAAATGGTACAATTAATAAATTTCTTATTACAATTAGCATCTCTAATTAAATTTCATCATCCACTCACCCTCTCGGCAAATATCACAATATAATTTAAATTCTAAAAGTTTAAACTATTACAACTTGCTCGTTTGTTTACCGATTTTTATAATTTTTATACCAGATTAAAGGCCTTAATATGATATTTCATTTAAGATCAGATATCAATATGTTTTTATGCATCTATCATGCTCTAGTTTTAAAATATGCCTAAATAACTAAATCATATTGCATCCCTAAATACAATACACTTTACTTGTCTAACACTCTCTCCTTAATTCCGGTGCAAAAAGCAACTCTGTCAAATATGGAGGGAGTATTTAATTATGGACTATGAAAGCCAACAATTAAACCCAATTCTGCAACAATAGAGCTTTCAAGTTTCAACTCGTTTGACCCCTCCAGGTTCCAACAATCTTCAACTTAACGACTCACTCACAAGTCATGCCAAAGGCCCAAAGCCAAATCCCCTTTTTAAATGGACGTTCTTGTGTGCGAGGTTGGGGTCCACCTCTCCAACCAACAATCTATTACTAATAAAACAAAAACAATAATACTTAACTATTGTTAAGAGTGAAGTTTGCACCCTCTAATCTGTAATTATCACAGTTTCCATATCGGAAATAAACCGGTATCACTATGGCAGCTTATGCTGTTCTTCTTTCCCTTGCTCATACCACAGATCTCAGGAGAACTATGTACGAGTATATTTTCACTTCTGATGAGGTGGAAAAAGTTAGATCCATCCATGACTACGTCAATTTCTTATTGTCATTCTTCGAAGAATTTCCAAACAAAGTCCATCGTTGGGAAGGCAGGATCAGGGACGTAGCTTATGATGCTGAGGATATTATTGAAGTTTTTGTGTGGCAGCGAATTCAATGGCACCGCTACTGTAAGATGAATCCTTCAAGCGTCAAATTGGAAGTCCAGCTGCAAGATATCATCCAAAAGATTGGCTCAATCGCAGGAGAAATCATGGAAGAGCGACCTCCTTATCGACCTCCATCTTCATCTTCATTATCGAGACTTGCATCTACTGGCAACGGTGCAGTGATTGGTTTAGACGATGATATCATGGCCATTAAGGAGCGGCTTTGCGGACAATCATCCAAGCTTCAAGTCATCCCCATCGTGGGTATGGGTGGAATTGGTAAGTCCACTCTTGCAAAAACTCTATATGATGATCGATATATGATTGAGAGATTTGATATTCGGGCATGGGTTGTGGTATCACAAGATTACAATCCACATAGGTTCAGGAAAATTCTTTTAGATTCAATGAGATTGTTAGAAAAAGGACAAACTTCCGGGGATGAGGTGGATGATTATGAAATTGAAGTAAGAGCGTTTAGGAATTTGAAGTGGAGGAGGTATCTGATTGTAATTGATGATGTTTGGAGCACGAAGGTTTGGGATGACGTGAGGAATATATTCCCAGACGACAATAATGGAAGCCGAATCATAATAACAACAAGGCAATTGGATGTAGCCACTTATCCCAACTCTAATAGCCCTGTTCATGAGATGCAGTTCATGAATGATGCTCGAAGTTGGGATTTGCTTAAACATAAGGTGTTTGGAAATAGAAATTTTCCTTTTGAGTTGGAGGAGGTTGGGAAAGAGATTGCAGAAAGGTGTGCTGGACTACCCCTTGCCGTGGTCCTTGTTGCAGGCGTATTGTCTTTGGAGAATAAGAATCGAAGTTCGTGGGAGGAAATTGCTAAAAATGTCAATCGTGCTGTTGGTCGGGAGTTAGAGGAGATACTATCTTTGAGTTACACCTACTTGCCTCTTCATTTAAGGCCTTGTTTTTTGCTTATTGAAGGCTTTCTAGAAGATGTGAATCTTGGTGCTTCAAAACTCATTAGATTATGGGTAGCTGAAGGTTTTGTGAAGCACAAAAAAGAATGCTCTAAAAACCTTGAGGAGGTGGCCGAAGAGTATTTGGAGGATCTTGTGAAGAGAAACCTTGTTATTGTGAGTAGTAGGACGAGTGATGGGAAAATCAAGAGCTGCAGTCTCCACGACATGGTAAGAGGCTTGTGCGTGAGGCAAGCTCATCAAGAGAAGTTTCTTCATGTTAGGGATGGACGTGATCTTCCCCAAGGCTTGTTGAAAGAGCGACGCATCAGTTTCAGTCGTTCAGATAAAAACACATATTGGGGTGCATACTCCCTTACAATTTTAGTCTTCCAAAATATACCTAGTCTCTTGGGGAGCTATAAATTGCTGAGGGTATTGGATGCATTAGGTGTAGACCTGAAAGAGCTCCCTTTCGAAGCATTTGAGCTGTATCATTTAAGATATCTTGCTGTGATGGGATCTTTTAGCATCCCATCACTTGTATATAATCTTGTGAATCTTCAAACGTTGATCGTGCACTTAGCTTCCGGAAAGCTACAAAGAAGGTATGATGATATTGATGGTGTGTTTCATAACCAGTCGTTGCCATCAGAAATTTGGAGGATGCCGCAACTGAGGCATCTTTCTTTCCATGCTCCTTATAAGCTACCTCATCCCCAAGAAGGAATCAATTATGTTCCTCTAGAAAATCTCCAAACTCTTTTGCTTGTAAAAGATCTTGTATGGAATGAGAAGATCATACAAATGATTCCAAATGTGAAGAAGTTGAGACTTACTTACACAACCAGTCAAGAGTGTCAACTCCATAAACTCAAAGATCTGCATCATCTTGTAAAGTTGGAAGTGGCCGGTTATCTCAATTTTTCTTGGAGCACATAAATTCCCAGTTTCCCTCGTACACTGAAAAAGTTAACCTTAGTCGGTGGGAGATTTCATTGGAAAGATCATATGGCTGTTGTTGGTTCACTGCCCTGTCTGCAAGTCCTTAAACTGCGAGGTCACGCGTGTCACGGCTATTCATGGAAAACAAGTGATGAAGAATTTCCCCAGCTGAAAGTTTTGCTAATTGATGAATCATATCTGAATGAGTGGATAACTGTGGGTAAACCCTTCCCATCACTCAAACGCCTTGTGCTTCGCTCTTGTTGACACCTCAGGGAGATCCCAGAATGCATCGGAGATATACCTACACTCGAACTGATAGAAGTTGATGGTTGTAAAGAGTCTCTTGTGGAGTCGGCCAAGAAGATAAAAGAGGATCAAGAGAGTTACGGAAATTATGCTCTTCAAGTTCGTGTTGGCCATGAGGTTAGTAGTGCTTTACCACCGTACCCTTGAAAGATCTTCGAGTACCACCAAACATCTCTAAGTTGAGTTATCCTATGCACACCTGTGTTACTAACAGCCTCTGATAAAGAGTTACGCTATGTCGCCTTAATATTTGCACGACAATAGTACTATATATTGCTTGATCGTGGTTTAATCTACCGATATATTGACGTTGCTGTAGTGTAGCATTAATGTTTTGAGTATTTTTGAATAATGAAGTCAGATCCACAATCAAATAAATTTAAAATTCAAGAGTCGAGATAAATAAGGATAACAAAAGAGAAAATGAATTTGGAAGGTGATCATGCCAACTGAAATTGAAGAAAAGAAAATCCCAAGTAAAACTAAAGGCATGAAAATTAGAGCGCCAGAAAATAAAAAGTTAGAGTTGCAACATGAAGAAGTGAAAGGAAAGAGAAAAGAAATAATCACGATACCTCCATCAATAAACCTACTTCCCAGCTTTCATTTACATCACATCATCATTTAGATCCACTCAACTTTCAACTCTTATATATATGTATCTTTTATTTGCATGAATTATTTTTATAATTTTCGATGATAGTAGTACATTTTAGCCTAATAAAAATTAATATCATAATTCGCTAAATACTTAATAATTATTAATACACCACTAAATCGAAATTATTAATACCAAATGTCAAGAGAATTTGACCTATACAATAAATCAAGAGTATGAACTCATCATCTCAAAGATCTGCATCAACTTGAAAAGTTGGAGGTGGTTGGATATCTGGGTTTTACATATATGGGGAGTGCAATATCTTAGTTTACCATGTACTATACACTGAAAAAGTTAATCTTAGTAGGGGAACTTCCTTGAAAAGATATGGCCATTATTGGTTCTTTGCCTAATCTTGAAGTACTTAAATTACTAGATAATTCTTGCAATGGGGAAACCTGGGAAACGTGATGATGATTTCACTCGGCTGAAATATTTGCTAATTAATGGATCTGATCTCCAGCAATGGATAACTCAGGGAAACCCCTTTCTAACACTCAAAATGCCTAGTGCTTCAATTCGTTCTTGCTGGCATCTAAGGGAGATTCCGGAAGATATTGGATAGATTCCAACACTTGAAACTAATTGAAGTTGATTATTGTACAAAGTCTCTTGTGGAATCAGCCAAGAAAATAAAAGAGAATCAAGATAGTTATGGAAATCACGCTCTTCAAGTTCGTACTATCTATGAGGTTAGAGTTCTACCATCCTTGAATAATTTCAAGTCTTATTTGCACACATGTGACCAAATCTAGCATTTAAGCCATAGATGAAACTACAATCGTACAACTATGTATGGAGTATATGAATTCAAGTCATGAGTAATGATATCTCGTAACATACCATAATTTACAGACAAAAACTTGTGTCAGCCGGAGGCACCGTGCGGCCGGGCCCAAAGTGTCAATCTTTATACAGAAAAGTGTCAATCTATATGAATAAAAGTGTCAATCTTTAATATAATTATTTTACGAATAAAATGATAATTTTTAAAAGTGTCAATCTTTATACAGAAAAGTGTCAATCTATATGAATAAAAGTGTCATTATTTTAGCTCGGCCGCACGGTGCCTCCGGCTGACCCAAGTGTGTCCCTAATTTACATAGGATCTAGTTGTCATTATTTTAACATACATTGATGGCGCTATAGTTTTTGAGGCAACTATAAAAATAGCCAGTGTAACAATCCGTAAAAATCCGTTCTGGAAAGTCGCGATTTTAATTATTTCGACTAAGGAAAAATTTGAAGAATAAAATTTCATCAAATAGTCCTAGCCCTTAATTCGAGCACAATATGAATAAGAAAGATGTCTCTTTGAGATTACTATTTACTAATCTACGAATGAAGACTTGGGAAATATTTAAGCTTGACGTTACGAATTATGCTGAAGGGAAATATCCTCGCTTCGATCGAAGAAGGATTATTTTTGAAGAATGCTACTTCCGCAATAAACACAAGATCGAGCAAAGGATCGACACTAAGACATGCGACCAAGATAACAACCTCAAATTATTAATTTGCACCTTTGTTTGATAAAAATCAAGGAGTAACATTGTTAGTTATTAAACGTGACTATTATTAAGCTCGATGATAATAGCCTAACCTCAATGCAAACTTAAGAAAATAGCACGAGTAATAGCCATGATATCGGACAAGGATCATTTCGACTATGATTATGATTATGGTTACGATTATGGAGATGAGCTTAATTAATGTTGATCACGGTCAAGGCATGATCGAGAGCAAGATAGGTTTATGATATGGGGATCTATGAATTAATTATGTTCACTCTAAAATGAATGTGTATATTTAAATATACACATTAGCCTAAATAAGTGTAGGAAATTTCCACTAACTACACTTACAATATTTTAATGTGTGAGAGGGATGCCTCACAAAATAAGTAAATTCTTATAGACAATTTCCACTAACATAACAATTAATTAATTAATACTATTAGTGCATGTGATGAGGTGTCCTAAGGGGATTAATGGGAGAAATAAAATCTAATAGGGAGAGGGAGATAGGGATCGAGAGAGAAAATGAGAGGGAGGGACACAAGATTAATTATTCTTCATCATTACATTCTTTTGCCTACACACACACTCCACCTCCCTCATTCACCACACCATTCTCCACATCAAGAAGCATCATCCCCTCCAAAACTTCATCTTCTTCCTCCCTTCCATCCGCCATTGACGCCGAACACCCCACCATCAAGAACTCATCCTCCACTTCACAGATTACTCCCAAAACTTGCGAACCTTCATCATTCAAGTCGAGAAACAAGATTATGGAGAGAGATTTCTGATCGAAACAAGAGAAGTGGGACATGCAAAGCTCAAATTTTTGAAGAGGAGACAACCTTCGATTCTTTTCATTCCAATCGGTAAACCTTCTTATCTCTTGACAATGATGATGAAATGAAGCTTAGAAATTTAACATTGTAACCTCACATTGATAAATCACCTTAGTTCAAGTTCATAAAAGCTCATGCATGTCTTCGAAATTTATGAATCTATAACCTACCCTTCGAATCAAAATAATGTATGTATCGATTGCCAACTATTTTCTCTTGATTCTTGGTAATCCAAACTTGATTAGCCTCTACGAATATCTCTCTTCAATTGATGATCATGTTCTCGTAGTTATTAGCCTTGAACTCCATGATTTAAGATGAATTGATGATCTTAAACTCCAATAGGTGTTATTCTTCGAGATCCTGGAAATCTAGCCACCTTGCAGACCAATCTGGGAAGAATCCGTAAGGAACCTGAACTTAATTTTGTGTTCTATGTCAAAGTATGTCTTGTTAGGTTTCTATGCATATCTCATACGCCCCGATTGAAGAAGAAATGAATTCGCTATACCTATTTGAAATTTACATCGCAAATCTGGCAAACTTATTCGAATAACTTCCTACCTAACTTGATCAGTAATTTCGAGCTAGTTTCCTTGATAATCTGAGCCAAGTCTTGAATGATAAATGTTTACCATTAACTTTGTGTCGATATCTTGTGCACCAAAAACCATTGAGAAATGAATGATGTATGGCCTTTTGAAGTTGATACCTTAATCAGTCAGAAATGTGCTCGTTCTGAATTTCAGCCCTAATCATGAGCTCCTTTCTCTTTGATGCTTCGAGCTAAAATCACCAAATTAATTGTATGAGTAACCCTTGATGTTAGCCTTTCAATACGCTTGAAATTACCCAAATTGAACTCATATTGGTTGCGGTGAAAATTCATTTCTGAAGCATCGCTGAATTGTGCCCCATCTTTGTGCAGCCTTGAAAACTGAGTTGTAGCTCTTAAATTATCGAACTTGAGAATTCTTGTGAATTGCCATTAGAAAGATAACTTTGTTAGCCTTCTAGAACTATGCCCTACTCTCAAATTGGAGTTGTGATGAACGAGCTATGATTGATTAATTGAATCGTTGTTTGAATGCCTTCCTGAAATTTAGCTGTGAAGTTAATCTTATTTATATATCAACATTGGCACGTCCAAAACTCTTGATCTTTTAATCAAATTAGAGACATGTATGTCAGTTTTCCACCCCTATAATTGCAGCTTCATTCGAGTAACCATGAGTGAAATATGAACCATTCTTTAAGACCTCTCAATTCGACTAATGACATCTCCTAATAGTCCAAACCTTGATTACTTTCAGGTATTCTCCCTTGCAGCCCCTAAACTATGATTCTTAAAGTGTTTAGATTAATCTAAGTAAGTGAATTATCAATTGAGGAAGTAGCTAATGGTAAATAAATATAAGTTAAATGCATAAGTAGTTAAGCTAAGCTAAGAGCCGAATAATAAGAATAAGGGCTAAGTACAAGTTGAACAAGTATATTATACTAACTCGTTGTCATTTAACAAGGTGTTAGGCTCGGTGTTTGAGGCTACAAGGCTAAGGAGCTGTTGCGATTGATCTACTTGTTTAGTGTGTTTTTGTGTGGTTTTTATAGTTTTGTGTGAGTTTGTTTATATGTGTTTTGTTCGTTTTTATGTGTGTATTTTGTGTGTTTTAGTCAAAATCGAGTTCGTGAGGAGTTTTGGAAGAGAAGAGAGAAATGAGCAAAAGAATGAAAAAATGAGCGAAAAGTGGAGATGAAGTTCGGATGAAATAAAAACATATTATTGAAGAGGATTTCAATAGGAGCGCGTAGGAAAAAATGGCAGTCGATTTCGAGTTCGGAAAGGGAGATATGGCCGAAACAAAAAAGTCGCGCGCAAAGGACAACACGGTACCCCTTGCGACCGTGAGGGTCTACGCGGCCGTAAGCTCTGCCGATTTTAGTGATTTCTTTCCTTGTTTAATTAGGTTTTTGATGTCCTATAAATACGTAACCTTTGGGGAACAAAAAGACACTTCTCCTCTCTTATTTTCAGCCTTTAAAACTTTAGATTAGATTAGATTAGCTCTTAGTTATTACTTTGAAGATTATAGCTTTTAGATTCAAGATTTTAATTCAAGCTTTAATTTAAGTTCTTCGTTCTTTCTTTCGTCTTCGATTCGTAAGTTTATTTTGTGTTCTTAGATTAGTTTTACTTGCTTTGATTATTGCTTAGCTTAGTTTAGATTAGTTTTCTAAATTCAATTTAATTGCTTTCAAGTTATTTAGATTCGTTTTAATTCCAAGCATGTTAGGTAAATTAATTGTTTTCTCTAGTTTAGATTTAATTGCTTCATTTATGGCTTTCTTTTCAATTCATGCCTAGATAGATTTATTGCTTTTCTCTTAGTTTAATTCTTTCTCCCGTGTGACAGACGGGAGTTCTTTTATTTGCTCTTAATTGCTTTCTTTTATTTTAAGTCTAGGTTAGATTTAGTTAGATTTATTTGCTTTCTTTTAATTAAGTCTAGGATTTAATAATTAAACTAAAAACCCCTAAATATTTATTTGCTTTTGTAGATTGTTTAGCGCGTGTGTTCATACGATAAATCACCCCGTTAAGCTTTCCTTGAAATTCGACATTTGGGTTAAACTTACTAATACTACGATAGGCCTAGTTCTATTGCTAGCCCTTTTAGGTGAAACACTACTTACTTGCTAATCGAAAATAGTGAGCTTTACTATTTTAAATACATGAGCATGTTTTCATCCAAAAGAAATAAAGCATGATTATTCAATTGAAGCATGAGCATGATTTGAATGAAATGTTTGGACTTGCCATATTTCTGCATGCATGTTATGTTGCCAATCTACGAGTGACAGGACGATATCGGCCCTTCTGATGAAGGTATCAGACAGGTGTGCACACGAGGAAAGGTGACGTGTACGAGAAGGTGGCCAACTTCTCGGACACATATTCTTTTCATAGATTTGGTTATGTTGATCATGATTAAGTTGACTCGAGTCCATGTTGCATTAGAATGTAAGAAGCATGCGCATTAATCTTTTGAAAAGGGGTCGAGCACAGTTTCTTTTCAAAACCCTTTGCTTGACTTAAAAATGGGCAAAAATATAGCCCTAAGTTGCATTTTTGTTTTGGGTGATAAGCTCCAATCAATGTATTCACACTCTGTGCGTATTTCTAAACGTGCAGGTTAACTGTGGAAGCAAGAGATGTCGAGAAAGCGAGCCGGGGTTGGGATATCGTGGTTGTAGCCCCGTAGTGCGTGTCTCCATACATGCACTACAACTACGCTCTTCCGCTCGTGATGATTTTAATTGATGTCTTACATTATTAATAAGTTTTATGTAAGTTGTTAAGTATGTAATCGTTGATTTGATTCGATGTCTAAGACATGTGATATGTAATTGAGATTGACTGATGGTTCATCCTTCTTCTCCCAACCTGTAGGTCCCGATAAATAGTTATTGGTGTATGGGGGGGGGAATACACCAATTAGCCAATAGTTTTTTATTTTTCAAAACAGTTTGATCTTACTGAGTCGTCACTACAGTATATCAGAGCAGTTTAGTTTTTCCAGCTCAGACAGTGAACTGCTGAGCTTGCAAAACTAACCTGCGTGCGGAAGTTTGGTGGAAAGGTTGGCTAACAGTTTTCAAAATAGTTTTCAAAGGAAACTTTAGTTCAGATAAGTGTTCATGCAAGACAGGTTAGAGTGGTGCAGGTTGTGAATGTGCAAACTGTGTAAATAAAGATTAAGTAACAAGAGAGAGAACCACGAGGAGTTGTTATCGTGGTTTGGAGTAAACAGCTCCTACGTCCACGCCAGATCCCGTCGAATCTGTAATCCCTTAACTTAAGATATTCGCTCCTTTTAACACTGGTGGAGGTCCAGTCCAAATTCAAGTCTTTCTTTAGACTGAATCTAGCACGATTCTTGAGTCGTGTCTCTTCTTACTTACATACAAACTTTTTTATGCAATCTTACTAACACTAAATGACTAGTGCTACTATCCAAACTGGAAAGCTGTGAATAGCTATCGTCGTAAGGAATACAACTCAATCAACTACACTAGTTTTTCAACTTTGATGGTAGTGAGAGTGTGTGTGATGTGTTCTAGTAAGACAGATTCCAGAAAGATTAGAAATCTACAATGATCAACACTTGGGAAAGCTCTAGTAATTTCGAGTGTTGATTGAATGAATTTCAGCTTGAGATTTCTGCAGAGTTTTGGCTTGTGTATTGAGTTTCCCGTACTTCTTTCTGGAAAGAGTTGAGGTATTTATAGTGAAGCATTTGAAATAGAGCCGTTGGAAGTGTGTCAGGATTTGCAGTACCGTACACTGACACAATTCTTGTCATTGGGTGAGAACATGTTTCTCAACCATAGCTCAGGTTGGTCTTCACAGGTCTAGCTTCCTATACCTTGAACTGTCTTCAGTCTCTTTGTAACCTTCGTGTGAGATCTTCTAGCATGGTAAGAGCAGGTTACATAGACAATTTACTTAATGGAACAGTATGACAGATTGGGTGGTTTAGGACCAGGTTGCACTTCCAACCTTGACCTTTACATGAGCAACCTGTCCGAGTAAAGCTTGACTGATCCAAATACGGAGACCAACCTGTTCCACTTAAAACCTATTATCTAAGTGTGGTTTCTAATAGCATTATCAAAACTCAGTTTTAAAGGGTTCCCAACACAACCCAAGTCTTCCTTTTAAATAACCCTTCGAACATAAAGATCGTCTACCCTTTTTATAAATGAACTTCCTTGCTAATTACTTAGATTCTTTAAAACATCATGTATTACTATTTTAGTGAATTAAGTCACTTAAACCGAGTGAAGTTTATTAATATTTTAAGAATTTATTAAAATTTGAAAATATTCTTTCAACAACTTATTTTTAGGATTTTTTTTTTTTTGCAATTATATGGAAAATAAATAGGAGAGAGATCAAATAAAAAATAAATCTTATGTATATATAATTGTAGTAAAGATGGAGATTTGATTTAACTATAATAATGTACGTAATAAAAATTTATAATATTAGAAAATACAAAAAATACATTCACATTAATAATAAAAAAGAGAAAGAAATACATAAGTAATATCAAGAAAGCTTAAATTAAATTAATTAAATATTTTTTTATTTTAAATTTAAATAAATAGAAGAGAGATTAAATATATAATTATAGTAAATATGGAGATTTGATTTAAATATAATTAATGTACATAATAAAAAATTTATAATGTTAAAAAATACAAAAAATGCATTAACTACGATAAAAAAAAAGAAAAAAAAAGAGAGAGGAAGAAATACATAAGTAATATCAAGAAAACTTAAATTAGATCAATTGAATACTTTGTTGTTTTATATTTATTTTGTGCATACATATACTCTTAATTGTAATTCAATGGAATAAATATTTTGATGGACATAAAAATAATATGTTATTTATATTATAATAAGTAAAAGACAAGTTGTCCACTGAGGACGAGTTGAATATATTAATCATGATAATCCTTATTTTATTGCATTATATATATTAAATTACTTCATTATCCTTAATTTAAATAAATAAAGAATGATAAAATAGGCAACACATATTTTGCCACAAGGCTCTTTTTTATATAGGTTAGGTAATAGATTTCAATCATTTGATCTAATCTACTATAAATACTGTAGAATGTGTGAGCAGAAGGAACCTAAGAAGATTTTCCATTGTTCCGTTTCGAGCAGAGCCGAATCCGGCAGCCGTTGCAATCGTGTTGGCTATGGTGACACAGGTCAAGACAAAAGGATCCCCATGAGGAGGTTGAAGTTGAACCACACAAGCCATTTCCAACTGCTCTGTTTATCCATGCTTGCGACGTCTTTCTTTGCAATCTTCACATCCTTACGAAAATTAACCTTCTTATGCAGAGCTGTTCCCATAAAGGTTCCACAAAACATGCAAATCCAGATACTGATCATTGAATTAGCCAGGAAAAGCAATAGGCCAATCACTCTGATCATTGCATGACAATGAAACTAAATGAGCAAAGTGCTGAAGCGTTTGAGCATAAATTAATATTGGATATTTTAGTGTAATTGAATTGACTTGTTTGATCAGTATCGTCATAATAATACATCATATAAGTTTGGTGATGCGGAGTGCACGCTTATATGAATTTATTATGATTTTAGGGGCGAAGCCCCTAAAGGACGAGGGTTCGGGGGCAGCGCCCCCGATAGCGGGGTCCAAGGGGCAGAGCCCCAGGTCAGCTTGGAAATTTTTTATTTCCGATTAAATTGCTGTGTAGAAAATTCATTGGAAATTTAATTTCCGGAATTTCGAGGGACTAATTTGCAATTTTTAAAAGTTGCAAAAACCGTTTTGAAACTGATATACGAATCAGTTTTCATGAAAAGGCTGATCAATTTTTTTCATTCGTATTTTTTTCCGGTTTTGCATTCTCAAACAAATTTCATACAAAAGTTCGAAAAATTCTGAATTTATCCGATTGAATAATTCGATAGAACCGTCGAATTAATTCGATCTGAAAGTGTCATCACGCCTTTCAGAGAATCCGTTTTTGTTCGTTTGTTAAATTTCTCCCCAACAATTAAGGGACCTTTTAAGTATGACGCTGCAGCCTGCAGGCATCATCATACTGTATGATAGGAGAATTCTAAGAAAGAGAGATAGAAGGAAGAGAGAAAGTGGAGGAGAAAAGTAAAACTACAAATATTAGTCACAACACAAGAAGAAACTGAAAGTGTTAAAGACAAATAACAAAAACGTAGTTTTGAGATTAATCCCCAACTAAAAACACATTTCTCTCTCTGTCTCCAAACCCCAAATCAGTTTGTAAATCCCCAACTTCTTTCCTCCTCTCTTCTTCTCCCATTCATCACAATCACGATTCAGTGTCGAGGCTCATGCAGTAATTCTTGAGCCAAGACGAAAATTAATGGAATCTGTTGTTGGTATCTCTCAAGACGAAATCTCTATTCACCACCTTAAGCAGAAACATAAATGCTGAATGTCAATTCACCACACACACACTCATGTTCTTCTTGATTGAGATGGGAGTACGAATGGTAGAGGTAACTTCTCACTATGGTATTCGCACCCTCTCTTGTCTCTCTAACTCGTCTACATACCAATGCATAACGTATTTATTAGAATAAAATAGAATACTTATGGTGATTAATTAAGAATCTTCAACATCCCTTCTCTCTCTCTCTCTCTCTCTCTTTTGAGACAACAGATTGTGCAAGTAAACCTCGAGACAATAGATTGTGTGTAAGTAAACGAGAGATTGGATGAGCTTGGGCCTAATATGGCAGCTTAGGCTGCTTTTTTTTCCCTTTCTCAAACTACAGCTCTCACTAGAAATTGAGCTTCTTGGAAGGAAATTGATAGGATTGTTTCCCTTGTTAAATGCAGTTCCAGTTTGATAAGGGGGAAAAAGAGAGAGAGAGAGAGAGGGAAGAACAAGACGAAGTTGAGCTTCTTAGAAGGAAAATGATAGGATTGTTATTCTACCAGTACTACTTGATTTGCCTCTTTTCTATAGTTCGTTGGATCATTTTCTTTTACTTTCCCCTATTGTTAATCTTTCTAATCAAAATAACGCAAATCAGTTTCGAAAGTAACTTCCTACATACACTACTTGGTTAATTGTGTTCGAAAAGGTATTGGAGAAGTTCCGGCACTTGAATTGATTGAAGTGGTGAGCTACTGCTCACTGGAGCAGATAAAAGATGATCAAGAGCAACTGAGCAAGTTCATTCCACTTTTATTCTTTAGTCAACTATATCTATTATTCTCTTATATACTGTAATGATATGTAATATAACCTCTGCGATGCGATGCATGGACTTTCCTAATTCACACTGATACATACAGTCCTTGTCACTTCCTTTTACCACTCAAAAATCTTATCTTCAATTTCTCTCCCTTTCTCCCTACGTGATAATTAGCTTGAAGTTTGCACCCTCACTCTAAGCTTCAAATATCACAATTTCCACCTCTATCTCTCCCTCGCTCACACACACACACACACACGACTTTTTTCTGCAAATAAACAGTATGGCAGCTTATGCTGCTCTTCTTTCCCTTTCTCAAAATACACTTCTTAATGCAAATCAAGATGATCAATCTCTCTTTTCTTCTGATGCGGTAGATAAACTTAGATCGATCCAAGAATATGTGAGTTTCTTACTGTCGTTCTTTGAAGAATCCCCTCAACAAGCTAACCGCTGGGAAGGCAGGATCAGAGATGTAGCATATGAAATTGGAGATATTATTGAATTATTTATGTGGCAGAGAATTCAATCGCGTCATGGAGTGATGATGGTGAAATTGGAAGACCAGCTGAAGAATACGACGCAAGAAATTGGATTTATCTCAGGAGCGGTCATGGAAGAGCGACCTGCTTATCTACCTCCATCTTCCTCACCAAGGCTTGCATCTACCGGAAACGATGCAGTGATTGGTTTAGACGAGGATCTGCTGGCATTGAAGGATCGGCTTTGTGGACACTCATCCAAAAAACTTCAAGTCATCTCCATCGTGGGCATGGGTGGAATTGGTAAGTCCACTCTAGCTAAAACTCTTTATGAAGATCAATTAATTATTGAGACTTTTCATATTCGTGCTTGGGTCGTGGTGTCACAATATTACACTCCACATAGGTTCAGGAAAATTCCTTTGGATTTGTTGAAGTTGTTAGAGGAAGAAATTTCAAGAGATATGATGGATGAATCTGATATTCAATTAAAAGTGTTCAAAATATTGAAGGGTAAGAGGTATCTCATTGTACTTGATGATGTTTGGGGAACAAATTTTTGGGATGATATAGGGCACATGTTCCCAAATGACAATAATGGAAGCCGAATCATGTTAACCACAAGGCAATTGGATGTAGCCACTTACCCCTACTCCGCTGGTCCTGTTCATGAAATGCGGTTCATGGATGATTCTCAAAGTTGGGATTTATTTAAGCAAAAGGTGTTTGGAAAAAGAAATTGCCCGCCTGAATGGGAAGATGTCGGGAAAGGGATTGCACAAAGATGTGCAGGACTACCCCTTGCTATTGTCCTCGTTGCAGGTGTCTTGTCTCAGGGAAATAAAACTCGAGCATTTTGGGAGAAAATTGCTAAAAATGTGAATCCTATTGTTGGTAGGGAGATAGAGGAGGTACTGTCTTTGAGTTACACCTACTTGCCTCATTATTTAAGGCCTTGTTTTCTATTTATTGGAGGTTTTCCTGAAGATGCAAATATTTATTCTTCAAGACTCATTAGATTATGGGTTGCTGAAGGTTTTGTGAAGCCTAATAATGCATCTAGTAAAAGCTTGGAGGAAGAGGAGGCGGAGGAGTATTTGGGGGATCTTGTAAAGAGAAATCTTGTAATCGTGACTAGTTGGAAGAGTGATGGGAAAATCAAGAGCTGCAGCCTTCACGATATGGTACGAGGCTTGTGCGTAAGAAAAGCTGAGGAAGAGAAGTTTTTTCGGGTGATGGATGGTCGTTATCTTCCACAAGGCTTGACGAATGTGCGACGCATCAGTTTCTGTTGTTGTGGCATAGACAATTTTTGGACTCCAGCCTTCCGTACCATTCTATGCTTCCAAACCAAGAATTTTCTTAGTTGGCTAGCCATGTCAGGTAACTATAAACTGCTAAGGGTTTTGGATATGTTATGTGTACACGTGAATGTGCTCCCTTATGAAGTATTTGAGTTGTACCATTTGAGATATCTTGCTTTAATGGGATTTTTCAACATTCCATCAAATATATCTAATCTTGTGAATCTTCAAACATTAATCGTTCATCTAGCCTCTGGAAAGCTACAAGGAAGGTACATTGATGATCTATCTATCGTTTTGTCTTCAACTATATGGAGGATTACGCAACTAAGGCATGTTTTCTTCCATGCTCCTTATAGACTACATCATCCTCAAGGAGGATTAGGTATTCCTCTAGAAAATCTCCAAACTCTTGGTCTTGTAGAGAATCTTGTATGGAATGAAAAGATCCTACAAATGGTTCCAAATGTCAAAAGATTGAGACTCACTTATACTGTCGAAGAAGAGTTTCAACTCCATTATCTCAAACATCTGCATCAACTTGAAAAGTTGGAAGTGATTGGTTATGCGGGTTTTTCATGGAGGGGGAAAAATCCTTGTTTCCCTTGTACATTGAAAAAGTTGACCTTAACCGGTGGAGGATTTCCTCAGAAAGATATGGCCGTTGTTGGTTCGTTGCCTAATCTAGAAGTCCTAAAGCTACTAGGTAATGCTTATGATGGTGAAACATGGGAAACATTTGATGGAGATTTTCCTCGGCTGAAATGCTTGCTAATTAACGGATCTCCGCTTGAGCACTGGGCAAGTCAATTAGGCAACTACTCTTTACAACACATAGAGCAGATGGGCAGATCACCTCTAAAGCAGTGGATAACTGAGGGTAACCCCTTCCCAACACTCAAACGCCTTGTGCTTCGTTCTTTGTATCACCTTAGGGAGATTCCAGAAGGTATCGGAGAAATTGCAACACTTGACTTGATTGAGGTTGATCTCTGTACAGAGTCTCTTGTGGAGTCGGCCAAGAAGATAAAAGAGGATCAAGAGAGTTACGGAAATTGTGCTCTTCAAGTTCGTGTTGGCCATAAGGTTAGAGTTCTACCAACCTTGAATCATTTGTAGTACTCACATCAACAATTTAAACAATAGAAATAACTTTATGGTACTACTAGATTATGCCATATGTTTGACATTCTTCCCAACACCATCCATTCCCATAATTTTTTTCTCATGTTGAAACGCCTGGTTGCTCTCTTATAAACCGGTATTTCTTCATTGGATATCGTTTAGCAAGAAAAATGCTATTACTGTTTTAGAAATTCTTTCTTTTTCCATTCTGTTGGTTCACCTGTTTTCCTCCGTGGCCGAATCCGCAGGTTGTCGGAAAGATAGCATATAATCGGAGACGGTTACACCGTGTGAAGCAGATGCCATGAAAGGATGGTTCATGCTTGCCCCTTGAGGTTATGTGCCTGCTTAATGTCAAATATTATGTACATTTATGATGTCATTAAATTAATTAATTCCATACCCGTATGTATTTCCGTTGATATTTTTGCTCCTTTTCTTCTCCCATCTGTTTTTTTGGCATTTCTGCTTGATTAATCGTCTGAACTGGAGATATTTTCAGTTTGTTTCATCTTTGCTTTAGCATTTGACCTTTAAAAAAAAATGAAAGCGGTACCTCATTTATTAGTTTGAATATTTGATGTTAATGTAGAAGAGTGAAATATTATGTATGAGAATTTTAGAATACAGAAATGAGGCTTAATGGGTTTTTAATCTGTAATGGACTTCAGCCCAAGCTAATTTAATTATATGATGGGCTTATGTAAGCCCACAACTAACCCAGTTCCTCGTCAGTAGTTCTTTCAAGTTCCATTAGTTTCAGCTCAGCTACAAATATCTGCATAAAGGTTAGTGAAACACTTCCTTCAAGAGGTGAGTCAGGTAATTGAAGCTATTTCCGAAGATTTTAACATAAACTATAATTTACCCTATAATTAATGCTCTTGTAAATAATTTTTAAAATAAAATCGTAGTGTTTCCAGAACTAATAAGGCCACCTTATCATCACTGTAAACTTTGTTTTTATTTATTTGTATTATCAGTATTATTCATAAGTTCACCCATAATATCTCGTTAAAATAATGCCCTTTAGTCAAATTAACTTAATAATAATAATAATAATAATAATAATAATGACGACGAACATGTATCGGCTATGGGCCTTAGTAGTGGGGCATGTAAAACACTTTACCTTCCTTAATACGTCCTTTTAACACCTGAAAAATCTTATCTTCAAGGACCACAATTTCCCTTTCTCCAAAAACATTCACACCCCCAAAATCTCGCTCTCTCTTTCAAGACTCTAAATCCAGTATGGCAGTTTATGCTGCTCTTCTTTCCCTTTCTCATACCACAGATCTCAGTATAACTCTGTATGAATCTATGTTTTCTTCTGATGCGGTAGAAAAGCTTAGATCCATCCATGACTATGTCAATTTCTTGTTGTCGATCTTCGAAGAATTTCCGGAGAAAGTGAACCGCTGGGAATGCAGGATTAGGGACGTAGCTTATGATATCGAAGATATCATTGAAGTATTTGTGTGGCAGCGAATTCAATCGCGCCGCGACAATAAGATATATCCTTCACGCGTCATATTGGAAGTCCAGCTGCAAGACGTAACCCTAAGGATCGGGTCAATCACAGGAGAAGTCACGGAAGAGCGACCTGTTTATCAACCTCCGTCTTCATCTTCATCTTCATCTTCATTTTCATCATCAAGACTTGCATCTACTGGCAACAATGCATTGGTTGGTTTAGACGATGATATCATGGCAATTAAAGAGCGGCCTTGTGGGCTGTCATCATCCAATCTTGAAGTAATCCCCATCCGTGGGTATGGGTGGAATTGGTAAGTCCACACTTGCTAGAACTCTCTATGATGATAGATATGTGACTGAACGATTTGATATTCGGGCATGGGTTGTGGTATCACAAGATTACAATCCACATAGGTTCAGAAAAATTCTTTTAGATTCATTAAGATTGTTGGGAAAAGAACAAATGTCCGGGGAGGAGATAGGCGATTTCCTTGGAATGATATGGTTGTTTTTGGTTCGTTTCCGAATCTAAAAGTCCTTGAACTGCTGGGCAACGCTTGTTATGGCGAAACATGGGAAACAACCTGATGAAGAATTTCCCTGTTAAAAGTTTTGCTTATGGATGAATCGCATCTAAGAGAGTGGATAACTCATGGCAGCTCCTTCCCAACACTCAAGCATCTAGTGCTTCGTTCTTGTAGGTATCTAAGGGAGATTCCAAAAGACATAGGAGAAATTCCAACGCTTGAACTTATTGAACTTGATAACTGTAGAACGTCTGGAGTCAGCCAAGAAAATAAAAGAGGAACAAGAGATTTACGGATATGATGCGCTTCAAGTTCATGTTGGCCATGAGATTAGAGCTCCGCCTCCGCTACCCTTTAATGATTTCAACTCTTATTTTTGAGTCATGTATGCTAACCACAAGGCTACGAACTGTAGCAGCTTATCACCACTCTATGTCTTATCGATGCTCTAGCTTCACATATTGCAAGAAATCAAATCTCTGATCGTTTCTATGGTATATTGAGCCGTTCCATTTATGATCTCTGATCTTTTTATGTTGCCGGAGATTCATTCATGTCAAAAACGTATGGATATAACTAGCTTTTGCCAGCTCAGCACCTATTTTTTGTTAGGGTCACGCTTTGCATGTCAATTTATGGTTGCTTTGTGGGGCGGTTCTGGGCCCTGTGCAGAGTGGGCGACCGCACAGGGCCCCGAAAAATTGGGGCTCCAAAACCATTATGTTTTATGTAGTAGATATATTTAATTCCTTTTATTTCAGTTATGCAGTTATAGCGCATTGGACAGAGCTTTTTTGCTTTACTCTGCATGTCCTGTGTTCGAATCTCTAACATTGCAATCGTCTCTCAATTTTTATTATCCACATACAGTATATTTTCTTTTTACTTAAGTTATTTTTAACATCATAAAATCTCTATTATCACAACCATGCACTCAAGTTTTATCATCCATATATTTCTTTTTAACTTTAGTTATAGATTATAAAAAGGCCCAATTTTATTTTATTTTTTTTCTCTAAGAGATCATAATTAATAATGCATGTTCAAGTTTTATTTTATGTATATATCTTTATTATTTGTTTACATCGTTTCTTTTAACAAAAAGAATATTTAATTTGATATTTTCATTTCTCTTTCTTTCTAGCTTTTTTTGGACATTATTAGAGGGACGTAATTTTTTAATTTGTCAAGTTGACTCCTAAATGCTTTAAATTCGAAATATAAAGTTTTTTTTTTTTTTTTAATTCCAAATATAAAGTTAAATTTGAGATTTTTAGTTATTTATCTCTTTCGGTATAATATTTTTTATTATATATTTTTAATTTGACATCATAAGAAATGTCCGATTTTTTAATTTGTTGAATCCTGAACTGAATACTTTGAATTCCAAAGAGTAAGTTTAATTTGAGATCTCTACATCCCTACATTTGTACTTTTTAGTTATTTTTTTGTTTGACATTATTGTAAGTTGTTGAGTTAACTACTAAATACTTCAAATTCATTCACATAAAATCCTACTATTTTATCCCCACGCATTCATAACTATCATCGCTTGTTTTTTAAAGGGCATGCAAGTATATAAAAAAATATATATTAAAATTCAATTAATAACTAATTAAAATAATATTTCTTTATCACAAAAAAGGCCACATTTTAAAAATCGCACATGGCCCCCATTATTCTAGCCCCGCCCCTGCTTTGTGCTCTTATATAATTCCAGGAACCTAAATGCTCTGCCAATTCATAAGTTTTGTTGGTTTCTAAATTTTTTTTTAATAATTCTTGTTAAATATCTTTCATGCAATAGAGATGGAAAGAAAAGATAATAATAATAATAATAATAATAATAATCTCAAGTCCCAACTAGCATTCTTAAAGATGACTTTATTTCTTCATAATAATAATAATAATAATAGCAAGTGTTGGTTTATAGCTGACTCAGCGGGGCTATGAGATCTTCTAAATCTTAAATCGTCAATCATTGATTATGCCACGTGTCATTCATCTCCGAATGCAATAGAGGATGTCATATAGGTAGGCAATAGAAAAGCCGATCCGTTTAGTGGGGCATGCAAAACAACACCTTAGCTTCCTTTCTACGTCCTTTTAACACCTAAAAATTCTTATCTTCAATGACCAGAATTTCCGTCTCTCGTTAACTCAAAAGACTTCACACCCCCAAATATCTCTCTCTCTCACTAAATTGCCTGAAGACTCTATATCCAGTATGGCAGCTTATGCTGCTCTTCTTTCCCTTTCTCATACCGCAGATCCCACAACAACTCAATATGACTCTATTTTTTCTTCTGATGCTGTAGAAAAGCTTAGATCCGTCCATGTATATGTCAACTTCTTGTTGTCCTTCTTTGAAGAATCTCCACATAAAGTCAACCGTTGGGAAGGCAGGATAAGGGACGTTGCTTGTGATACCGAAGATATTATTGAAGTTTTTGTATGGAAGCGAATTCAATCGCGCCGCGACATTAAGATGAATCCTTCACACGTTAGGTTAGAAGAGGAGCTGCAAGAAGTAATCCAAAAAATTGGGTCAATCGCAGGAGAAGTCATGGAAGAACGACCTGCTTATCGACCTCCATCTTCATCTTCATCTTCATCATCGAGGGTTTCGTCTACGGATAACGATGCAGTGATTGGTTTAGACGACGATATCCTGTGTATTAAGGAGCGGCTCTGTGGAGAATCATCCAATCTTCAAGTCATCCCCATCGTGGGCATGGGTGGAATTGGTAAGTCCACACTTGCTAGAACTCTATATGATGATCGGTATATGATTGAGAGATTTGATATTCGTGCTTGGGTTGTGGTATCACAAGATTATAATCCACATAGGTTTGGGAAAATTCTCTTAGATTCAATGAGATTGTTGGAAAAAGAACAGATGTTTGGGGATGAGATGGATAATTCTGAAATTGCATTGAAAGTGTATCAAAATTTAAAAGGTAGGAGGTATCTGGTAGTAACTGATGATGTTTGGAGCACAAAGGTTTGGGATGACGTAAGGAATATATTCCCTGACGATAATAATGGAAGCCGAATCATATTAACCACAAGGCAATTGGATGTAGCCACTTATCCCGACTCTAATAGCCCTCTTCATGAGATGCATTTCATGAATGATGCTCAAAGTTGGGATTTGCTTAAACATAAGGTGTTTGGAAATAGAGATTGCCCTTCTGAGTTGAAAGAGGTGGGGAAAGAGACTGCACGAAGGTGTGCAGGATTACCCCTTGCTGTTGTTCTTGTCGCTGGTGTCCTATTTCAAGTCAACAAGACTCGAGCTTCTTGGGAAGAAATTGCTAAAAACGTAAATCCTGTTGTTGGTACGCAAATAGAGGAGATACTATCTTTGAGTTATACCTGCTTGCCTCATCATCTAAGGCCTTGTTTTCTATTTATTGGAGGTATACTGGAAGATGCGGATATTCGTGCTTCAAGACTCGTTAAATTATGGGTAGCAGAGGGTTTTGTGAAGCATCAAACCAGATGCAGAAAGAGCTTGGAAGATGAGGCTGAGGAGTGCTTGGAGGATCTTGTAAAGAGAAATCTTGTGATCGTGACTAGTAGAAAGAGTGATGGGAAAATAAAGAGTTGCAGTCTCCACGATATGGTACGAGGCTTGTGTATGAGGAAAGCGAATCAAGAGAAGTTTCTTCATGTTAGGGATGGACGATATCTTCCCTTGATGAATAAGGGGCGCATCATTTTCAGTCATTCTGATAGAAGTACAATATCGGGTGCAGCCTTCCTTACAATTTTAGGCTTCCAAAATATACCTAGTCTGCTCGGAAGCTATAAATTGCTGAGGATATTAGATGCATTAGCTGTAGACCTGAAAGAGCTCCCTTCCGAAGCATTCGAGCTGTATCATTTGAGATATCTTGCTGTCATGGGATCTTTTAGCATTCCATCACTTGTATATAATCTTGTGAATCTTCAAACATTAATCGTTCACTTAGTCTTCGGAAAGCTACGAAGAGGGTATAATGATGATCACCAGTGGTTGCCATTGGAAATTTGGAGGATGCCGCAACTAAGGCATCTTTTCTTCCATGCTCCTTATATGCTACCTCACCCCCTAGAAAGATTGGAATATCTTCCTTTAGAAAATCTCCAAACACTTTTGCTATTAAAGGATCTTGTATGGAATGAAAAGATCATACGAATGATTCCAAATGTCAAGAGATTGGGACTTACTTATACAACCAGTAAAGAATGTCATGTCCATCATCTCAAAGATCTACATCAACTTGAAAAATTAAGTGTGACTGGGTCTATCGATTTTTCTTGGAGGGGACAAAATTCTAGTTTCCCTCATGCACTGAAAAAGTTGACCTTAGTGGGTGGGGGATTTCCTTGGAATGATATGGTTGTTGTTGGTTCGTTGCCGAATCTAGAAGTCCTTGAACTGCTAGGCAACGCTTGCTATGGTGAAACATGGGAAACAACTGATGAAGAATTTCCCGTGCTGAAAGTTTTGCTAATTGATGAATCAAAACTGAGACAGTGGAGAATTCATGGCAGCCCCTTCCCAACACTCAAGCACCTAGTGCTTCGTTCTTGTATGTATCTAAGGGAGATTCCAGAAGACGTAGGAGAAATTCCAACACTTGAGCTTATTGAAGTTGATCATTATTGTAGAAAGTCTCTTGTGGAGTCAGCCAAGAAAATAAAAGAGGAACAAGAGGATTACGGAAATGATGCGCTTCAAGTTCGTGTTGTCCATGAGGTTAGTGCTCTACCAGCCCTGAATGATTTCAAGTCTTATTTAAGTCATATATAGAATAGAAGTAATTTATGGTATATATATGTATCACATTCATCCCAGATCTTTCCAACAGTGTCAGTCAATGTATATTCTTTATGTTGTTAAATACACGTGTGTGTGTGTGTGTGGACAACACAATAAAGGGAGATTGAACATTGGTTGAAAAAAGAACTTTATGTGCAGTTTTGATATCCATAATGCTAGTTGCCAGTTTACTATTTTTCTGTGATATGCAAATTCCATAAAATTCTCCTTACTTGGTGTCAATTATTATGTATATTTATGGTGTCATCATTCAATTATTATGTCATATTACTGAGCGTTTTATTTGTGACATTGAAACTTAAGATATTACTGAGCTTTTTATATGTGAGCAGATTCAGCCATATTATGAAAAGATGCATTATCTATCAAGTGAATTGGCAGCTGCTCTTCTTTCCCTTGCTCAGATCACGGATCTTAACAGAAGTCAAGATAAATCTTCCTTATCGTCTAATGCGGAAGATAAAGTTAGATCCATCCACGAATATGTCAATGTCTTGCTAGTATTCTTCAATGAATTTCCAGAGAAAGTCCAACGTTGGGAAGGCCGTATCAGGGACGTGGCTCGTGAACTTGAAGACATTATTGAGGTAGGTGTCCAATTGGAGGACCAGCTGGAAAATGTGATGGTAAAAATTGGCTTAATCACCGGAGAAGTCTTGGAAGAGAGACCTCCTTATGTCCTGCATCCTCGTCAGCATCATCAAGACTTGCATCTACCGGCTTTGTGGACGCTCGTCTAATCTTCAAGTCATCCCCATAGTGGGTACTGGTGGCATAGGTAAGACCGCTCTCGCCAGAACTGTTTGCAATGATCAATTTATAATCGAGAGTTTTGATATTCGTGTTTGGGTTGTGGTATCACAAGATTATACTCCACATGGGTTTGAGAAAATTCTTTTAGGCCTTCTAGATTCGATTAATATGTTGGAAGAGCAAATGCCTTGACTAGAGATCAACGATCTTGCAAAAGCAGTGACGGATATTTGTAGGACTGGAGGTATCTAATTGTAACTACTGGCGACTCTAGTATAGAACAAAGAGGGTACAATTGTACCCAAAAAAAAAATATTATTTTACTACTATTATTTTACAATCTATACTTATATATTATAAAAAGTGTCTTGTTTACAAAATTTGATTTGTCTATTATGCCCTTAATATTATCAATAGAATAAATCATTAGAATATTCATATTATCATTAGAATAAAAATAAAATATATGTGGATATGCATTAAACAATACAATATACATACCTAATCATCTATAACAAGGAAAAGAATAAAATCAATCCGTATTTTTATAACTTCGAAAAAGAAAAATCTATAATAAAATAATTTAATTTAAAATAAATTAATAATTTATTAAGATTAAATTTATTATTCGAAGTTTTTATATAATAAGAATTATTTTAATTCTTAACGTAATTGACATGTGGTATTTATTGTTCATATTTTTAATATTTGAATAAAGAGTAGCTTGGAGGAATTTATACAACGACAATGCGAAAGAAAATAAATTATAAGAATCATTCATCTTAGTTAGCAAAAAGGCGGCAGTAGTGGTATATAGAATAGAAGACAACTTATTTTCTGATTGAGGACCATAAGCTTAGGTTTAGAATTTCTTTATTTTATTTTTATTTCATTTTTTCTTACTTTCGTGTTCGTAGTTTAGTTTTGAGAACTTAGATTAGTTATTACATGCACTCCGACTAAAAAAGTTCTTGGAATTTCACAGATTAACCATATGCTTTATTTTTATGATATCGTTTTGTTTTATTTTGTTATTATGGGTGGCTAATAATTTTGTGAGACTTAATTGTTTGATAATTGATTTCTATAAGTTTTGATTTATTCCTTGAGTCTAGTGTTTATTTCTAATATTAATTAAGAGTGATCACCTTAGATCTGATTGAATTTTAGTCAATTGGTTCCCCCAATCCAAATTGTTTGGAATATGGTTAATTAGTGGCAAAGCTATCGTGTCGGTAACAGGGATGAATTAATAGATACATTATTGGGTAGTTTGTTTAATATTAGGTTCCTTCAACACTTAATGCTATTGGTTCGCAAAAATAAAAAAAAATAAAAAAATAATGCTATTGAAACATTAAATCTAAGAATTGGGGTTACCAACTAGGCCGTGTTTTGATAAGAGAAATAGGTAGTTTAAGCGTCTCGGTTGTTGCTAACTATCGAAAAGTACGTAGGAATTGGGTTATGTCCGTTGCATTCACGGTAATCTATAATTGCTTGATCCATAAGAATTGATTTATTTTTGCATCGATGGTCAGAGCCATTAAATTAGTGAGACGGATTGGTTTCATTATTGATTTATATCTTATTTGCATTTTAGTTCATTTGTATAGTTTTCTCAGTTAATAATTCAAAACTCAAACTTTAAGATAGTACATTATATCAAGCAAGACCTAAATTTTATTTTAGCGTCTACTTTTGACACCTTGAAATGTATGCCGAAAGATTCTAAGCGCATAGGTGGTGGACGGAGGGAGAAGATTATTGATGCATGCTTCATGTTTCAACAGCTCCATAGAGATTAACTATTTTACCAAATAATTTGATTGGTGTTTCCACTTTTCATTGGTCTAGGTATAATTTTTTTTCCGTTTCAGCGGGGTTTTTAAGTTTTTATATTGATAGAATTTCTTCTCATCTAAAAGTTTGAACCCGAACTCATAGAGTGATGTTGAATCTATTCATTTATATAGTTTCCAATGTATAGTACTTCCACCGTCCCCCGTAGAGTGATGTTGAATCTATTCATTTATATAGTTTCCAATGTATAGTACTCTCACTGTCCCCGATATCCCTGTGGGTGTTTTGATAAGAGAAATACGTAGTTTGAGTGTTTCTTGCTAAATATCGAAAAAGTACGTAGGAATTGGGTTATGTATGCTGCATTCACGGCATCCTATAACTAATTGATCCGTAGGAATTGATTTATTTTTGCATTGATGATCAGAGCCATTAAATTAGTGAGGTGGATTGCTTTTATTATTGATTTATATTTTATTTGCATTTTAGTAAATTTTTCTGTTTTCTTAGTTAATAATTAAAAACTCAAACTTTAAGATAGTACATGTATCAAGTGATACCTAAACTTTATTTTAGCGTCTACTTTTGACACATTGAAATGTGTGCCGAAAGATTCTAAGCGCATAGGTGGTGGACGGAGGGAGTAGATTATTGATGCATGATACCCTTCATGTTTCAACAGGTGTATAGAGATTAACTACTTTACCAAATAATTTGATTGGTGTTTCCACTTTTCATTGGTCAAGGTTAATTTTTTTTCCCCTTCCAGAGGGGTTTTTAAGTTTTTGTAGTGATATTGAACCAGAACTCATAAAGTGATGTTGAATCTATTCATTTATATTATAGTTTCCAATATATAATACTCCCTCCGTCCCCCATATCAATGTGGGAGAGGAATGACTTGTGTTTTAAGAAAAAAATAGATAGAAAGTGAGAAAAGTAAAAGAAAGTGAGAAAAGTAAGAGAAAGTGGAAAAATTAGGTAGAAAGTAGAAAAATAATGTAAAAATATCAATTTAGTGAGAGAATCTTTCCATTTTGGGTATACCCGCTAATATGAGGGACATCATAAACGCGTAATAATCACACAGCTATGAGGGACGAAGAGAGTATTAGACTGATGCAATATGTTGTTGTTTGGTTTCTTAAGTAGTAAGTTTCTAGGCACAAGGAGATGTAAAATCATTAATCTCTCATTTATTTTGACATAGTTAATTAAGTTTATTTATGGTGTTATTTTATTTGCTTTTAAGCATTAACTAAAAAGAAAACTCATTTCGAAATACTAGAATAACATTATGGAGATGAAATAATTTAGGCTATAAAATAACATATCAAATCTATTTTATGACTTCTCAGTTGTAAGATGTTTTTTTTTTTTAAACTTATGGACTTCTTTTATTTTGTTTATCAACTTTCTTTAACATTTTCTTGTCAATTCCGCTCAAACTTCATTTGATAAAACATATAATAAGTATCATACGATGCTAAGGTTATATTTTCTTAAATAAGTTTATGTATTTTTTTTCTTCATTATACATACATTTAGCTTTATGAAAATTAATATACTTTGGTGTCTTAAGAAGAAATTAAGGTATAAAATCAAATTTGTATTGTATACTACCTTCATCCCTTCTTATTAGTTCTCTTTAGAGATATGTGGTTATAATCAATTCTAAGGAGAGATAGTTAATTGTAGCCACAAATTTTTGTCATTTTAGGAAAGGGGACTAATATGATGGGACGGACCAAAACGAAAAGGGGATTAATATAATGGAATGGAGGTAGTATATCATATTGATTAAACTTTATTGTACCCATGCTTTTTGCTATATAATACTCCCTCCCTCTCACTATGATCGACTCATTTTTTTCGGCATGTGATCTAAGACGTAAAGTGTATTGTGGGTAGAGATGTAGTGTTGTTTATGTATTTAGGCATATTTTAAAACCAGAGCATCATAGATGCATAAAAAATTATTGATGCCAGATCTTAAATGAAAGATTGTATCGAGACCTTTAATTTGGTATAAAAATTATAAAAATCCGAGAATAAACGAACAAGTTATGATAATTTAAAGTTTTATAATTTAAATTATATTGGGATACATACTAAAAAGTGAAAAGTGAGTGGATGATGAGATTTGATTATAGAAAGTTAAGTGTAATAAAGAATTTACTAATTGTATCATTTAAGATTTAATTATTTCCCGAAAAGGAAATGAGTCAATCATAGTGAGACGGCCCAATAAGAAAAATGAGTCAATCATAATGAGACGGAGGGAGTAAGTCTTTATTTTAGTCTCTTTTTTTTTAATTTAAAAAAAGATCTAAAGAGTTGATAGGTGTGATGAAATAGTTCCAGATTTAAAAATATATTTTATTTGCTAAAATATACTCTTTCCTTTTTTCTTTTTTTTTCTTTTAAGGAAGTTTGACTGTATTTTACTTTAAATTTTTTTGAATATTTTGTGTATTTGAAACGAAGACTTTTACTGATATGTGGAGGGGGGGGGGTATTTTTATTTTGTATATATTCTTTACTGTTTAGAAAAATAAAAATATCTAAAATTGAAATTCTAAATTACTAACCCCATTTTTTTTTTCTTTTTTCTTTTTGAACTTTGATTTTTTAATCAAAATATTTGTACCAAAACCATTGAGAATCCTCATTTATGTTTAAAACATATCAAAATATAAAATAATGTATCCTCAAGGAAGCTTCATGATTAAAATTTATATTTTTTTTGTGAATATAAATTAAAAGAAAAAATAGATATAAAACAACATAAAGACACAAATAATTATTATATATTAATCGCGTCAAATAAACTATTAAACTAATTAGTAAAACCACTTGATTTTTTCAATAAAGTTTGCATTAATTAAGGGTCACTCTTAACTCTTTTTTATATTTAGAGTGAAAGAATATATGTACATTATTTTTATCATATTTCTAATTATTTGCTGATGACGAGTTTTAGATCAAACATTACTATATATTTATTGTGTGATATGATAATAGTAATTTATATAATTTAATTGAATAACTTGTTTATTTAAATATTTGTGAATAGTATAGTGTACTATCAATAAGCTCACCATTTCTATAAATTAATGACTAATGACTTTTATCGTGAAATAAAAAAATAAAAAAAATTAATTGAACATGGAACGCACGTTGCCTCTGCTAGTCTTAATAAGTGAGGAGTGCCCCAACTATTTCTATTACTGTTAGGAAGAACAGTGTGCGAAGGCAAAATAAGGCGTTCCCCTTATGAAATTTTACACCAAATTCACTGTAGAAAGAATAGTGAATTGTCATTTTGGTTATTCTTCGGTGTTTTGGGGCTTATTGAGCTCAATTTTGAAGATATTTGGTGAATAGGTAGACGTGTTCATTCCCTGTCGGTTCATCCTCACATCCCGACTCCATCTCTAATATCTCATTCTCGAACTCTCATCTCTCTCTCCATCTTCTTCTTTCTCTGCAGGAACGCCGGCCCCGCAGCGGCCACTTCGGTTCCCCCTCGGCTTCAACTCTCTTTTCCCTCTCAGTTTCTCCGTTCTCTCTCCTTAATCTCTTCCCTAAAAATCACAAATTTGAATTTCAACTCAAGACTTCCCTCTTCTCCTCCAGATTTCCGGCGCCGCCTCTGTGCTCTAAGCGGTTCCCCCTGCCGCCGTCTCTCCGTCGTGCACATTTAGGTAGTAGAGGCTCCCCGCTTTAGCTCTGACTGATGCACCGCTCCAGCTCTGACTGGAAACCCAACGGGACTGCCGCTTCGTCTGTCTACCTCCGTGATTGCCGGGATTCTCTCCAAATCAGGTGATAGGATATGGCCTAGCTACTAGGCCCAAGCATCGAACCCAATATAATTGGGCTCCGACTGTCAAGCTCGGCCTATGGCAGCTCGGCCCACTTAAGAGCCTTACTTGGCTCGGCCCAAACAACCTACCTAGGCCGAGTCCACTTCGGTCCACCTCAAAGGAACCTCTACACCAAGGCAACTCCTATATTGACTACAATTCAAGCTCCACAAGAGATATAGAAGCTCGGTGTTTATCCAATAAAGGAGGGGATCAAGCCAAAGAGTCCTAATAGGAAAAGACTTGTAATCCTAGTCGGATTCCATATGTAAATGCCTATAAATAGGGGTTTAGAATAGATTGAAAAGGGGAGAACAATCTTGTAATCACTACTCATACAAGCAATAAAGATCCATACTCTTTCCGCCCGTGGACGTAGATCTATTCCAATAGATCGAACCACGTAAATCCATTTGTGTTTCGTTTACTTTCGTGTTCGTTAATTCCTTGTCTACATGCATTAATTACCTTACGAAAATAAGTTCGATCACTGGCGCCGTCTGTGGGAAACAAAAATTTGTGATTTTCGATCAAAAGTTTTCTAGGTAATCTACATCCGTGACAGGAAGACCAACGCGATCCACCAATTCCGGGCTGAAATCACAACCAAATCGGATGAAACCACCCGAAAACATGTTCTACTCGTCGAGAGGATTCCAACGGTAGGTTGCTCGTCAAAAACCGATCACCAGTGCGGCAGGAATCACGTCTGGAAGTTCGTACTGTTGCACGACTCGCGAAATCATGATTTGTTCGGAGCAGCTTCTGTTATTCGCCAATTCCGGACTGAAATCACTGCCAAATTCGACGAAACCACCCGGAAACATGTTCTACTCGTCGAGAGGATTCCAACGGTAGGTTTCTCGTCAAAAACCGATCACCGGTGCGGCGGGAATCACGTCTGGAAGTTCGTACTGTTGCACGACTCGCGAAATCACGATTAGTTTGGAGCAGCTTCTGTTATTTGCCAATTCCGGGCTGAAATCACCACCAAATTGGACGAAACCACCCGGAAACATGTTCTACTCGTCAAGAGGATTCCAACGGTAGGTTGCCCGTCAAAAACCGATCACCGGTGCGGCGGGAATCACGTCTGGAAGTTCATGCTGCTGCATGACTCGCGAAATCACGATTCGTTCGGAGCAGCTTCTGTTATTTGCCAATTCCGGACTGAAATCACCACCAAATCGGACGAAACCACCTGAAAACATGCTCTACTTGTCGAGAGGATTCCAACACGATCAATCGCCGCCGCTGCCGCCGCCAACACAGAAAAGGATATTCAGCAAACCAGACAAGGTCCGACAACAAATCCACCTGTTCAGGAAGCCGAAATCCACAAAGGCGAGGCAAGCCAGGCGCAAGATCTACACCCGGCAACATACCGGCTATCTAGGAAGGAACACGCCAAAGGCCAGACTCCGGACGGACACATTGAGCATGTTGGATAAGCATAGCAAGATTTTCTCCAGCTCGCCAAAAACAACACAACGCTCAGCCGTGAAAAAGGACAACCCTCACGCAAAGATGGTAGAGAGCACGAAGCTTACCTCCGGATCGCGGCATCGGCAAAAGTCCCCTAGCGTCAGGATCATAGACGCACGGGACGTCGGGATCCGCCAACGGGGCCACCATCGCATCTCACCTCGCTGCAACGTCATCTCACCTCGGCGCGACACCATCTCACCTCGGCGTGACACCGTCTCACCTCGGTGTGATGAGGACAATTACCTCGCACTACGAAGCCATTATGGCATAGCAGGTCGGTTCGCAAGAGCCGACAAAGCTGATAGGTGCAAGCGCGAAGCCGACAAGGCCGAACTATCGGATCGGAAGAAGGATCGAAATGACCGAGGCCAAAGTCAGCAAAGTGCCTTCGACAGGCTCCAGCATACACCCCTGGAATCCAGGCTCGGACCTCGGCAAAACCAGGAACGAAACCAACTCACTCCACTGACGAAGCCGAGGAGACATGTCCACTATCAAGAACGAGGCCCACCGAAGTCTCTCGAAGTCAAACTCTTAAATACTGACGAAGCCGAGGAGACAGGTCCACTCTCAAGGCCGAGGCCGACCGAAGTCCCTCGAAGTCAAACTCCTAAGTACTGACGAAGCCGAGGAGACAGGTCCACTCTCAAGGCCGAGGCCGACCGAAGTATCTCAAAGTCAAACTCCTAAGTACTGACGAAGCCGAGGAGACAGGTCCACTCTTAAGGCCGAGGCCGGCCGAAGTATCTCGAAGTCAAACTCCTAAGTACTGACGAAGCCGAGGAGACATGTCCACTATCAAGGCCGAGGCCCACCGAAGTCTCTCGAAGTCAAACTCTTAAGTACTGACGAAGCCGAGGAGACAGGTCCACTCTCAAGGCCGAGGCCGACCGAAGTCCCTCGAAGTCAAACTCCTAAGTACTGACGAAGCCGAGGAGACAGGTCCACTCTCAAGGCCGAGGCCGACCGAAGTGCCTCGAAGTCAAACTCCTAAGTACTGACGAAGCCAAGGAGACATGTCCACTATCAAGGCCGAGGCCCACCGAAGTCTCTCGAAGTCAAACTCCTAAGTACTGACGAAGCTGAGAAGACAGGTCCACTCTCAAGGCCGAGGCCGACCGAAGTCTCTCGAAGTCAAACTCCTAAGTACTGACCAAGCCGAGGAGACAGGTCCACTCTCAAGGCCGAGGCCGACCGAAGTCCCTCGAAGTCAAACTCCTAAGTACTGACGAAGTTGAGGAGACAGGTCCACTCTCAAGGCCGAGGCCGACCGAAGTCTCTCGAAATCAAATTCCTAAGTACTGACGAAGCCGAGAAGACAGGTCCACTCTCAAGGCCGAGGCCGACCGAAGTCCCTCGAAGTCAAACACCGAAGTATTGACGAAGCCGAAGCAAGCCTAGTAACTCCATTAGGCAAAGCTCTTATCCAACTCCAGTTCCCGTCATAGCCATCGACTACATCAAATGGGTGGAAGCCGAACCCTTGGCAGAAATCACGAGCAAGAACGCCCTCAACTTCGTCTGGAAGAACATAGTATGCCGCTTCGGCATACCCCATATCCTCGTCTCAGAAAATGGGACACATTTCACGGACGGAACATTCAGAGAATGGAGTAAAGGGCTTCATATCCAGCAGAAGTTCACTTCGGTAGCTCATCCTCAAGCGAAAGGCCAAACCGAAGTTACGAACTGAACTATTGTCGGGGGACTCAAAACCCGCCTCGACAAAGCCAAAGGAGATTGGGCAGCAAATTTACCCCAAGTCCAATGGTCGTACCGAACAACTGCCCGGACCTCGAAGGGTGAAACACCTTATAGTTTGGTGTATGGAACTGAAGCAGTGATCCCGGTAGAGGTCGGCCTGCCGAGCCCGCGCACTCTCAACTTCACAGCCGAAGTCAATGACGAAGACCTCCGAACCGAACTCGATCTGTTGGAAGAGAAACGAGAGCTCGCCTAGATAAGAGAAGCCAAGTACAAACAACAAGTAGCTCGGTACTACAACCAAAGAGTGAGTACTAACAATTCCAAGCAGGCGACCTCGTACTTCGGAACAACAAGGTCAGTAAAGCGGAAAGGATCGGCAAGCTCGAAGCCACATGGGAAGGACCGTACTGAGTTGAAGAAGTCCTCGGCAAAGGGTTGTACAAGCTCGCCCACTTATCCGGTAAGCCAATACCCCGTGCACAGCACATTACTTATTTAAAGAGATACCTTGCACAAGTGGCCGAGAGTAATGTCCAAGTTCATATAGTTCATTTAGGTCATTTAGGTCGTCTTATTAGGGTCTTGCATACATCTTGCATTTGCATACATCTTGCACATCTCTCTTTATGCCACTTATGCATATTATCTCGACAAATAAGGAATGTAAAGCCAAAACCTCGTCCTATGATGAGGTTGAGCTATTTAAAGCCAAAATCTCGTCTTACGACGAGGTAGAGCTATTTAAAGCCAAACTTCGTCGAAATCCAATTTCCGAAGTAAGCTATTTAAAGCCAAACTTCATCGAAATCCAATTTCCGAAGTGAGCTATTTAAAGCCAAACTTCGTCGAAATCCAATTTCCGAAGTAAGCTATTTAAAGCCAAACTTCATCGAAATCCAATTTCCGAAGTGAGCTATTTAAAGCCAAACTTCGTCGAAATCCAATTTCCGAAGTGAGCTATTTAAAGCCACACTTTGTCAAAAGACGAAGTGAGCTAGTAAAACCCTGACGAGGGTACTTAATAAACTCCATAATAGGAGTAAAATTAAAACGCGCGTATTGGTCTAACCTCGGTTAAAAACAAAGATACGGTCTGTGTTTAAAACGGAGAAGAGCCTAAACCTCGTCTGAAGACGAGGTCGTGCTAATTAAAGCCTAAACTTCGTCTTTGACGAAGTCGTGCTGTTCAATGCATTCTGACTTCGTCGAAATCTAATTTTCGAAGGGGCAATGCGAAATTAACCTTCACCTCGTCTTAACGAGGAGGCAAGCATTCCGACTTCGTCGAAATCCAATTTCCGAAGGGGCAATGCAAATTTTATACCCACCTCGTCTTAACGAGGTGGCAAGCATTCCGACTTCGTCGAAATCCAATTTCCGAAGGGGCAATGCAAATTTTATACCCAGCTCGTCTTAACGAGGTGGCAAGTATTCCGACTTCGTCGAAATTGTATTTCCGAAGGGGCAATGTGAATTTCAGTTCCACCTCGTCCTAACGAGGCGCTACACATTCCGACTTCGTCAAAATCTTATTTCCGAAGGGGCAATGTGAATTCCAGTTCGACCTCGTCCTAACGAGGTGCTACACATTCCGACTTCGTCGAAATTGTATTTCCGAAGAGGCAATGTGAATTTCAGTTCGACCTCGACCTAACTCCTACTTCAACTTTCTACCCCGAGTCACACCCTCACTTCTATATCTTTTTGGGGAGGGATGTGATAGGATATAGCCTAGCTACTAGGCCCAAGCATCGAACCCAATATAATTGGGCTCCGACTGTCAAGCTCGGCCTATTGCAGCTCGGCCCACTTAAGAGCCTTACTTGGCTCGGCCCAAACAGCCTACCTAGGCCGAGTCCACTTCGGTCCACCTCAAAGGAACCTCTACACCAAGGCAACTCCTATATTGACTACAATTCAAGCTCCACAAGAGATATAGAAGCTCGGTGTTTATCCAATAAAGGAGGGGATCAAGCCAAAAAGTCCTAATAGGAAAAGACTTGTAATCCTAGTCGGATTCCATATGTAAATGCCTATAAATAGGGGTTTAGAATAGATTGAAAAGGGGAGAACAATCTTGTAATCACTACTCATACAAGCAATAAAGATCCATACTCTTTCCGCCCGTGGACGTAGATCTATTCCAATAGATCGAACCACGTAAATCCCTTTGTGTTCCGTTTACTTTCGTGTTCGTTAATTCCTTGTCTATATGCATTAATTACCTTACGAAAATAAGTTCGATCATCAGGTATGTGATCTTTGTTTGAAATTTTTTGTGAGTGGGTGAGGAGAATGAGGATCAGAAAAATTACAAAATAAAAATCAAATCGATTTTGGTCTCTGAACCCAAATTGGGGGTTTAGCAATTTGGATGCGTGTGTGTGTGTGTTTTTAATCTAATCAATCGAAATTTGGTTATGCAGCAGGAAGATTGCGCTGTTTCTCGAAGAAAATGAAACCTGATTTTCGCCTTGGGTTTGTGGGAAATGATTCCCGATTTTGCTTCTCAGTTCTGTTGCAAGAAAGTATTGTGCCTATAATAAAGGTATGTTTATTTTTCTTTCGAATTTTTCCCCTTGCTCATGTAAATCTAAATTGGGGATTTTTAGCAAATAGCAATAAGATTTTTTTGCTCTGTACTTATATGGATACTTTCATTTCTACTTGAATTGAGTTTACAAAAAAAAAAACACAAAGAAAAAAAAGAAGTAAAAAAGCGTATCTTGATGATGAGGCTGTTATGAGGATGTGCTTCATTTTGTGACTGTTACTTTTGCATACTTGTTAATTCTTGCTCATGTTATATGCTATTGAATGGTAGAAGAATATTGGTTTTTTTCAGTGAGCAATGGATACTTTTCTCCGCCATCACGAGGATTCATATCGTGTACGATGCTGCAGATCTCTATACTGATAATTCTCAAGAAAAATTCTATTTTTGATACCTTCTTTCTTTCTTGCGATATATAAGCCATCGTAACCATCGTGGAAACATTTGTGATGTGGATTTCATATGGTTCCTTCATCCTAATAGATATATGAAATTAATTAGAACAAGTTGTGGTGAAACATTGATAGCTCAAGGTTATAAGAAAATGTAGATTAAAAGTGCTAAATTTCTCGACATTATTTTATTAGAAGCTGCTCGTCCCATGATTTTACTAGCACTAATATTCAATATAATGTATGTTGTTTATGTACTTGGTAGTTCACTTCTGTGAAGCACTGCAGCAGGCAGGACGTAGGAGCATTTTTAACATAGGTAAGTTTTCTTTATTTTAAAATTTCTAATATTGCAGTTGACTATCCACCAGCAAAGTTTGTTGCTGTTGGACACCAGCATATTTATTTTTATTCGATTTTGCAATGTGTTAATTCCCTGTCCGTTCATCCTCTTTGCTGGAATAGATTTGGTTCTTCCCTTCGATCACAATGAAGACCACGAGTCTCTCGATGATCTTTGCAAAGATATGTTGTCTCCACCACCTTCTTCTATTCATTTTGCTCCAAGACATGTCATATTTTCAGAGTTTTGAGTGAATTGAAGGGTTTTGTTCAGTTCACTTTCCCGGTTTCTCCGGATTTGGCACCAACTTCTACGCCATCAAATCTACTCCATCAAATAACTTCTCCAAATTTAGTTCAATGGATGCGTCTTCAGCGGGCACCGAGAGAAGCTGAAACACCAGCAAAGTTCACAGGGCTTCTATTGAAATCTGGTAACTAATCTTATCATTATCTTTTACTCTTATCGTTAATTGCTTTGAAAGCAATTGGAATGAAATTGTTTGTTTGTGAGGAGAAATTGAGGATCAGACTCTGTGCGAAATAAAAAAAAAAAGAATTGATTATGCATGATGTGAGAAAGAAGAAAGAAGAGTTAATTGGTCAGGAACCAATTGAAATTGATTTCTTGAGAGAAAAAAATGGTGAGCAGCCTGCTATTTGAATTTATGAGCAGTTTCTAGTTATTTTCTATTATTTGTTTCTAATTCATGTGCTGCTTCTACTCCAAGGAAGATATTCCGCTCCATCTCCAAAATCACCTTGATATCACGTTGGTATACAGTTTGGTTTTGTTCCACTTTTTATTTTGTGGTGTAATTTCATTTTCTTGGTTTCATGCTTTGAATTGTAGTTAAGGATCATATCTCTGCAATATCATGGTTATAGATTATGCAGTAGCATCATTATAGATTATGTTTTGACATTCAGGAGATTCAGTATTGTAAGATTAAGGCTGCCCTGGGCTTTTTTACTTTAGCATACTTTGTGTTATTGAAAAGATACTTACTTTTGGTCTCAGATGACGTTGTGTCGGGCTTCACTCGATCAAGTTTGTTCGGATGCTTATCAACCATTTACTGCAGCTTTGGTTAGTCGAGGCCTTATGTTCTTTCTCATGATAGTTCCTTTTTTTGCTTCTATTTGATTTCATCTTTTGTTATTTGGTTGAATTAGTCACGCTCTTCTAATGTTCTGTTATGTCAATGTAAAAAGGATCTCTGCTTCAATCTAAATGTTACTTATTGATGATCTTTCTTCATAAAATTTCTGTTTCCAAACTCCAACCGAGTACTTATCTTTAATTATATGTGTTGTTTCCTTTCATAATTGGATGGTTCTAAGAGATTTAAATATGCTAATGTGGTGGATGGTAATTTTAATTCTTCTACTTCTCTTGTTGTGAACTATGTTGTCATATTGGCATTTGATTCATATTTTCTTAAATGCATTGGTTAGTAATAATATTATTATCATTCATTCGTACATGTGGCGTTTAGACTACTTCTAGACGTTTCCCTTTTACTTCACCATCTATCTTCAAGTGCTATGCCCCACTCATTTATAGACCTCAAGGTTTAGTTGCTCTTACTGTTTGATATCTAGGAGCTTATATATGTTGAGTTATAGTCTAATTTTACTACCAACTTTGTTTTATTTAAGAGTAAATTAGTGTCTTAATCATTGTTTAACTTTTTTTTAAATAAATGTGCGATATAATTCACCGTATTCTCATGTCTTTGTATGGACACCCACTCTGTTATTATATTTTGTGTCTAACATCACACTATTTAATTTGACTAGCAAATGACACGTGCGTTGCACGTGGATATGTTTATTTTATACTAAAATATAAAAAGAAAATAATAAATAGATACTAAACGTGAAAAACATAAAATGAAATCATGTAAAAAATATAAATATTTGTATTATTATTTTGTTTAAAAAAAATCCCGGATTAGATTTCATTTGAATTCAACTTTGGAATGCAAGTTCTTTATCCAATTTTATACCAAACGAAGTAAATAAAAATATGGAGTTGTATGAACAAATATTTTTTTTTTTAAATCAATCGCCTCTTGTGATTTAGAAGTATACATAAAATTTATTGGGAAATTCAGTAGATGCAAATACAATTTTTCCATTATCACAACAAAAAGTCGGAGGTTCAACTAAATAAAATAAGAAAACAATAATATTAATATGTGGGTAATTGTGTTTGCGTGCATAACATGATAAGAAAATTATATACCACTCAAATTGCGTGAATTGACATTTGAACTTCTTTTCTTTAATTCGGAATATTTCTGTTTCACACGTTAAAGTCTTCTTTGTCGATACACTTTTATAGTTGTTATATTATACTACCTCCATCCCATATAGTAAGTCCACTTTGCTTTATTGACTTTTCCGGCACGCATTTCCACCGAAACCTAGTACGGGTTTTAAAATATAATTTTGTAGTATCATTTTTTTTACGGGATACTATGAGTGTCATAGTATCCCGTAAAAAAAACGATATTACAAAATTATATTTTAAAACCCGTACTAGGTTTTGGTGGAAATGCGTGCCGGAAAAGTCAATAAAGCAAAGTGGACTTACTATATGGGATGGAGGTAGTATATAAAAAAAATAGATACAAATAAGTTAGCAACGCCAACGGTAACATAAATATTTATTCAAATTACTGAATTATGAAGAATCACCTAAAGAAGAACTTGACATGGATAATGCTCCGTAATGAGTACCTAAATATAGCAGTTCAAGTTAATTTGGGATCCTCTGTCCCAACTCAGTGTGTCAACCGCGTCCCAAATCGTAAATTCTATTAGTTTTATACATTTTTTTTCAATAAATTTATTTTATAATAATTTAGTTTATTTTTATGATTTTTTTTCAAGGGTTCATCAATCTAATTAGGGTTTATAATTATTTTTTAGCATTTAATTTCACTTTTATTAGATATATAAGGGTTGATAAATTCAAAATTAGTATATATAATTTTGAATTTTTTAAATTTTTACTTATAAATGTTTATTACTCCTGATTTAGTATGTTATATTATTTTTTATTTTTATAAAATGGAATATAAAACAAATAGAAATGAAATTTTGGGACGCGGTTTGGAGCCTGAGTTTGGGACAGAGGATACCATCTGGTTCAAGTTGACCCAAAATTGCTGCGAATTATGATCGTGAACTTTTAGCTAAATTAAATTTTCAATCGTAAAATTATTAGCGTGTTAGGTCGGAAATAATTTACTATTGAAGAAAAATTGTTGGTCATATCAATCAATAATTACTTTATAATGCTATGATGTGTTGTTTTAAGTTTGAGTGAAGACATTTACATTTTAAATCATCAAAAGAAAAGGAAGAAAAACATACCTTGATGAAATAGAATTAAAATTGAGGAGATACAATTGAAGAGAGTCGAGCAATTGATTATTTCATAAATCCCCTAACCTCCGAATTATATCAACGATGATGATTCTTTTATCTGAAGTATAAGTTACAACAGACGAAACAAAAGTATATGAGAAGTAGAACTATAATTGGATGATAAATAGTAGAATTAGTGAAGGATAAATAATATTATATTCTCTCATAAATATTTATATTAGTTTATAATTTGTAATGAGAATGAAAAAATCACGATTCACGCGCGAGTATAATTAAAACAAATTATTATATAGTATTAAAATATACCATGAATATATATATATATACTATATCTATTACTCTTAAATTATAAAAAAACATTAATAGTGGATTGACTTGATGTATAGTGTGGAGATATGTGGACGTATGAGGATAATATTCAATTATTATTTTTTCATGATTACCTGATATTACATTAATACCCTTTAATTAAAGTTTAATGAAGGGATATAATAGACAAAACATATTTTGTAAGAATGCACACTTTTATAATAGTAATAGATATGGGGATTCCGTTTCAGAAATTGATACCATCAATGCTTTTGGCCATTCTGGATTTTTTGGATGCAAATATGAGCTTTGTGGTGATACAATCAATTGACATACCTTCCATACCTGGTACATTTCGTTAGGTTGCTATGCTTTTGAGTGATGTTGCTGATTTGCATATTTATCGAGGGATTTTCAGATTGTGGCCAATCCTGCGCAATTGACATGTTATGGACTCACATGTCAAACAGATTTTTCGTCTCTTTAAACGTTTTAAGGAGTTACTGCAATTTGTTCAATTTATGTTATTGTTTCCCAATCTAATATATATAGTTGTTGCATGTTCCATTTAGAAAATTTCCATGTTTTTATCTAGCTAGAAAAATCTCCAGTTTTTGGTTACCAAGCTTCACTTATATTTTTAGCTATTTTTAAGTACTTTGTTGTTTAAGTTGGTGTTGTGAAAAGAGTTGCAGTACTATTTAGTAAGTGTTGTGGCATCCTTATTGCCCTCATTCATTCCTCCTATTCAATTTAGTAATAGTTTTCAACCTCCCTCAAATGATAATATTCGTTTCCCTTTTAATTTTCTTGGCTCGCTCTTAATTTTTTTCCTTCTGCATTGCTTGAGATCTTACTAATAAGATTTTGAGCCTCATAAGATTTATAACTCATTTTGAGCCTCTTTTTCACCAACTCATATCATGTAACAACGTCAAAGATTCTCCCAAAATTGCCTTTAGTAAACCCTGAACAACTTGTCTGTTGAGTTAGATTAACTATTTTTATTTGTGCAAGACTAAGGAGATATATTCTTTGGCTTGTAAAGTATCTTCAATTTGGTGAGATATATACCATGAAAACTATATTCTTCATTTTGATATTTCTTACTACATTGATAATCAGATTGAGTATCATGAAGAATGTGACATTAGTTAATCTATGCCCTCACTTTTAACAAGATATGACATTTTTAGTGGAAAAGAAGCTCAAAAACTTCTTGGATCGGATCCTGCCGAGATTTATCAATAACAAAATGAGGTAATGATTCTATCATATTGTAATGAACGATTGTCATATTCATGAAATAAGGAATAATTCTTTTTTTTTTTCTTTCAAAGTTACAGTTGTCAATGACACGGTAACATTTTCTTAGGAGTCGTGTCTACAATGTTGTTATGCTCGTAAAGATAAAAAGCTGAATGTTTAAAGATGCTTCTACCTTCACTGCAGATGCTATTGTGATTTTATAAGATGATAAAGGAACAATACCTCAACAAAGTATCATGCAATGCTATACTTATTCAGAATAAGGTTTGTATATTCTGTTTTTCTCTTCTGTAGATCTATTATATGATTTATGAAGTAAAATGCTAACAATTCAAATGTTATATCTTCACAGCTACTAAAGAGTGTGAAGAGAAAATTTGCATTTCGTGATTAATTAGGTGAAATATCCTAAACTCATTTTTTTATAGTTGATGAGAGTTTATGTGTAGCGTTATCACAAAGGAGAAGAAAGTGAAGTCTAAAATCTCCAAAGACAAGGACAAAATCCAACCTACAGTCCCGCATACACTACCACTCAAGTCCGAGAGTGGTAGCATGATCGAGTAAAAAGTTTTGGACTAAGTAGGTGCAGGTGATTACAAGTGAATAATGTTGTGTGTGTACTTTGGCTAATGCTACCTATGACTTTACCTCTAGAAGACGATACATATGCATTTTAGTTGCTTTTATGTCTATATATATATTATATGCCTCCTCGAAGCAACTTATGGTTCATTTTACATACACAAGACGTCTTAAAAGATTCTTGAGTAATTTATATGCATAATATGTCTATCTTGCTGCCCTTTTTTGAATATACAAGTTAAATGTCCCATCCGGCATTATATAAATTTCAAGAGATCATCGTAGCCAATAAATCATGTAGTGTAATAGGGTTGCACTTGCCATTTGAAAAATAGTAATAGTTGGTTGAATACAACTACTACTGCATAGTATTCAATGTTACACTCAATACTAGTTTACTTGTCGAAACAACAAAAAATCAACTATTGTTTGCTGGGCAATTATGGCAACACCGCGTCTCACACGGTGTAAAATGTCTAGTATATATATATGTATGTATATTTATATTTATTCATTTTAAATAATTAGAATAAATTTTAAAAAGATTATTAATGTTAACAAATAGACACGTGACTTATATTCTAGTATTTTTGCTCATTAAGTTGGTGTTGATTCTTCCGATTGCTACTGCAAATGTCGAAAGAATATTTTTTCGAATGACTTATGTCAAAAACAAGTTGCAAAATAGCATGAAAAATCAAATTTTAAATGATTGTTTCGTCAATTTCACTGAGAGAGATGTGTTTTCCTACGAGTTTCTGATGACGATGTTGCCAATCACTTTCAAGTAATGAAACATTATCGAAAATTAAATTAGGTATATTTGTAATTTTACTATTTTCGTTGACATTATTATAAGATGATAATATTAATATTATATAATTACTTTTTGCATCCTCGAATTATAAATCCTGGAGTCGCCACTGATTGTAACGGATGATGTTTGGATCTCAAAGGTTTGGGATGATGTACGGAACATATACCCCAATGATGGTAATGGAAGTCGGACCATGTTAACCACGAGGAAGTTGGATGTAGCTGCTTATCTCGACTCTGCTGGCTTCGTTCATGAGATGCAGTTCATGAATGATTCTCAAAGGTGGGATTTTCTTAAACAGAAGGTGTTTGGAAATAGCAACTGCCCACATGAACTGGAAGATGTTTGGAAAGAGATTGCAAAGAGGTGTTTAGGAGTACCCTTTTATGTAATTTCGGTTGCTGAATCTCTCTCCGCAACCAATAAGAATCGATCTTCTTGGAAGCAAATTGCGTAAGATGGAAATGCGATGCATGGTTAAGCAATGGTGCCATTGGCTTATGCCTTTCTTTTTCTTTTCTTTTCTTTTTCAGTACAAAGTCTTTTGTGGAGTCGGCCAATAAAGTAAAAGAGGATCAAGAGTTGCGGAGATTATGTTCTTCCATGTGTGTGTTGTGCGTGAGGTTCAAAGTTCTACCTTCCTTGATCAAATGCGCACTAATGAATTAGACTAGCATTTAAGCTATAGAAATAAATTAAGGTACAACAGCATAAACCCTAATTTGAGATACATCTTAGATTACATTATTACCCTTAATTTAAAATCTATACCAATACCAATATATAAAAGAGTCTTATTTTACAAAATGTACATCGCCTATAATATTCTTATAATATATTTTAAATTAAGGCTAATAATGTAATTTAAGATATATCTCAAATTTATAAATAATAATATTACTATATTTTATACTAAGTGCTCGTTTGGTTCAAATTGGGTAACGGAAAGAGAATGGAATCAAGTCAAGTAAGGGGATGATTACTTTTATTGAATGTTTGGTTCAATAGTAGAAAGATAGTCACTTGTGAGGGGGTTTCCCTTCTCCTTGTTTCCCCTCCTTCTTGAGGGGTAACAATGTAATGGATTTGGTTACCCCTAAGTAAGGGAAATGGATAACCTATTACTCAAACCAAATAAAATATAATGGAATCTATTACTTGATTCCCTTTCCATACTCAAAAAAACTTGAACCAAGGATGGGCTAAATGTTAACAATGTCTACTTCATAGTTATCATTAAACCTAGCGGTCTTATTCTTTATTGGCCAACACGGCTATTATTTCTTCTCCATACCAATTTTTCAATTTTTGGCATAATAATTTATTTGGAATAAAGTTTGGCCCTTTATAGTATAAAAATTAAATTTAAATTTGGTAAATGATATTTTTAAATTACGAATGAATTTATGAAGATGATACATATTAAAATATATAAGAAGTCGGTTCCTAAATATTTTTTTTTAAAAACGAATAGACATTTTACATGCATACAAATGATAAGCAAATAGGGAGTACTTATTCCTTAAATCTTTTTATTTTCGACCATTAAATATCCTATTAAGTTATAAAAAATAAAAAATAAAAAAAGGCAAAATAATTTAAGCAAAAAAAAAATGGAAAAAGTATTATAGAGATTTACACTTGTATACTCCTTTTGTCCCATTATTTTTGCTTAATTAATTTTTTTATACCTCACATATATTTGACAAACAAGCCAAATAAAATAAGATGGAAAGATAAATAGAAAGAGATCAAGTAGTCTTTGTAGTTATACTCTTAATTTAAGAGCAATAATGTGTATTATAGAGATTCACACTTGAAAAGTAAAAAATGCAACACATGTGTATTCTTCCCATACACGTATTAACAATTTGTTATTATGGGGGAGGGGTGGGAGGGAATGTCTTGGTCACTAAGTGATCTGATGAGACTTCGATCAGTTTAATAGATTGAGAACGAAAAATAAGTTTAAGAATTATAATTAAAATAAAATTTGTTGAAACTTTTAGTTTCATGTTGTTGTTAATTAGTTTTGAATGTATGAATTTCATTTATTTTATGATTTTGGGTATGTTATGTTTAATTAAAGGTTAATGATATATTTTTTGTTTGTTTGCTATCCCTACAATATAATTAGTTTGAGGACAATGGTGTAATACGTTATACTCCCTCCATCCCTTAAGAGTATTTCTTATTTTTCTTGACATGAGTTTTAAGAAAGTATTAGGTTGTGTCGTACTATGGTAAATAAGTTGAAATGATAGATAGTAAAGATAAAAATTATTTGTGACGGGGTGTATTGAAAAGAAAAAATAATACTCTTTGGGGACATATGAAAAAGGAAAAAATGAGATGGAGGAAGGACTATGTTATCGTATAACAGATCGAATCCTCTATTGCCTATTGGCATGATATCGTCTATTGTATTCGTAGACGAATGACACTTGGCATAATCAATGATTGATGATTTAAGATTTATATAAGGAAAATATATACCCTAACCTTTGGAAAATCTAAACCCCTAGGATTTGTCACGTGTCATCCGTCTACGAATGCAATAGAGGATCCCATGGCATCGTATAATGATTTAACGGCTGAAAATTTAATTATAGAGTAAATCTAATTATAGAGTAGAGATATAATTCAAATTATCTAATCTAATGCATTAGAATTATGGTGAGATACTACTTCTCAAAGTCTTTGCCTCCGAAGCAAAAATAAGATAATGAATTTTATTTAAACATATATTGATTGCATCTTACAAGAAAGTTGTTAGATATAGGAGTAGTATTTTTTTGGAAGAATTAATGTATGATTTTGTCCCCTTAGAGATAACAAAACTAATTTTTGACCAAATTATAACAATACTCAAGTTTTGCCCTTTTTTCACAAATGGGACTAAAATGCTCTTGTATGCTATTAGACAAAAACAACATTTCTCTCTCATTTTGAATTTCACGTCTCTCTCTCTACTCCATATTTCTTCTACTTCAAACTAGATAAGCTAGGGTTTCGGTCTCCCTTCCTCATGCCTGTGCCGCCATCAACACAGCCGTTGCCCGCAGGTCTCCGAGAGCTGAGAGTCGAGAGGCAGATGCAGCGGAAGCTATCGGCAACACTGCAGCGTCTGTGAAACGCTGAGAGCTAGGGACGGCCCATCCGAGGAGACCGAGCAGCAGCGGCGGCGTCGGAGGAGACCGAGCAAGGTCTGATGGTTCTGATTTGGTGTATAGGAAGCCTAAACCGGAGAAGAAATGGCGGCCGAGCCAATAAGATGTTGGAAAAAATATGTATATATATATGACGAATTTTAGCTAATGAACTATAGGAGAAAGAGTGCACAGTGTGTGTATGGACGTGTGTGTATATTGAAAGTGTAGAGATAATTATGAGAAGTGGACTTGCTAATTAATTTTCTTTTCTTCACTTCCAAATCAACACAAGTACATCTATTTATAGTGTTCATATGCTAATCTAGAGAATTCTACACTAGGCCTATCTAGGCTTTTCATTCTAGATTTTTCTTCCATTTTCTTTTATTTTATTCAAAATATCTCTTCTAGATATTTCTTAGTTAAATATCTTCTAAAAATCAAGTTTACTTAGTTCTTCCAACACTCCCCCTTAAACTTGATTTGTCATCCCGAGCAAACTTCTGAACTTGACAAAGTCTTCGTACTTGAGTGGCTTGGTGAAGATGTCGGCGACTTGATCTTGTGTTTTTATATACTCCACTTGAACCTCCTTATTTGTGATACATTCTCTGATATAGTGGAAACGCGTGTTGATGTGCTTGCTCCGATTATGAAACACCGAATTTTTTGCTAGCGCGATTGCTGACTTGTTGTCTACACAGATGGTTGTAGGCTCTCCTTGTGGCCATCCGAGCTCCTGCAGTATACTTCTAAGCCAAACTGCATGGCATACAGCAGATGTGGCAGCCACATATTCTGCTTCACAAGTTGACAGCGTGACTATAGGTTGCTTCTTTGACATCCAGGTGAAGGCAGTATTTCCCATGAAGAACACGAACCCACTTGTACTTTTTCGATCATCATTATCTCCAGCCCAGTCGCTATCGCTATACCCGACAAGCTTATAATCATTAGTACTTGTATAGAATAGGCCAAAGTTAATCGTACCTTTGAGATAGCGGAGTATTCTTTTTGCTGCTTTGAAATGGACCGTGGTAGGGTTTTCCATATAGCGACTCACGAGCCCTGTAGCATAAAGAATATCCGGTCTTGTGCACGTTAAGTACCGCAGGCTTCCAACTAAACTCTTGAATAATGTCGGGTCTACTTTTTTTCCTCCATCATTCTTAGATAGCTTGATTCCGCACTCCATTGGTGTGTTGACTTCTTTGCAGTCCTCCATCTTGAACTTCTTGAGGATTTCCTTTGCATAACCTTCTTGAGTGATAAAGATTTCATCTTCTAGTTGCTTGACCTCCACACCGAGATAATACGCCATGTGCCCAATGTCAGTCATCTCGAACTCTCTAGTCATGGCCTTCTTGAATTTGAACATACTTGGGTTGTTTCCTGTGAAGATAAGATCATCTACATACAAGCACACAATTAAAATATCTTCACCTTTTATTTTAACGTAGAGGGCATGTTCATGTGGGCATTTTGTGAAGCCATTTTCCTCTAAGTATTTATCGATCCGGCTATTCCATGCCCTTGGTGCTTGCTTTAATCCATATAAGGCCTTCTTCAGCTTCAAAACTTTATCTTCTTGCCCCTTTTGGCTTACTTGCAACTTTAAAAGTTGTTCTACGATTTCTTGTTTTTTCTTTTGTTTCTCCTCATATGCTTGTAACGATCCCAATAAGAGATCGATAGTCATTTCCTCCAAATTTTTAGTCTCCTCTATTGTCACCACTATATGCTCAAATTTTGGAGTTAGTGATCGCAAAATTTTCTCCATAATTCTTACATCCTCCAATTTTTCACCATTTCTTTTCATTTGATTTGAGACCGCCAGCACTCTTGAAAAATAATCCGAAACAATCTCCGACTCTTTCATATGCAAAGATTCAAATTCTCCTCTTAAAGTTTGGAGACGTACCTTCTTTACTTGCTCGGCTCATTTGCAAGAGTTTTGAAGCTTCTCCCATGCTTCTTTGGTGGTGCTTGCACTTGAGATTTTCTCAAAATCATCGTCCCCTAGCGCTTGGTAGATGAGATAGAGAGCTTTCTTGTCCCTCTTTCTCGCATCCCTTAACTTATCCCTTTGTTGTTGGGATAGTCCGATCTCGTCTTGCGGTTCCTCGTAACCATTCTCGACGATCTCCCACACGTCGTGAGCTCCCAATAGCGCCTTCATCTTTATGCTCCAATTGTCGAAGTTGCTCTTGTTGAGCATAGGGACTTGGAACGATTGCAAATTAGCCATGCCGGAGGATCAACGTGGCTCTGGTACCACTTTGTTGGAAAAAATATGTATATATATATGACGAATTTTAGCTAATGAACTATAGGAGAAAGAGTGCACAGTGTGTGTATGGACGTGTGTGTATATTGAAAGTGTAGAGATAATTATGAGAAGTGGACTTGCTAATTAATTTTCTTTTCTTCACTTCCAAATCAACACAAGTACATCTATTTATAGTGTTCATATGCTAATCTAGAGAATTCTACACTAGGCCTATCTAGGCTTTTCATTCTAGATTTTTCTTCCATTTTCTTTTATTTTATTCAAAATATCTCTTCTAGATATTTCTTAGTTAAATATCTTCTAAAAATCAAGTTTACTTAGTTCTTCCAACATAAGAATAGGTTTTTCCCTCTTTTTTTGTACGGAATGGTTAATAAGAATGGTTAGTGCAAAATCAATTAAAATTAATCCCCCAATTTTCCAAGAACTTCATCGCTGCGTCCTTAGTCTGCTTCAAAACCAATTCGTGTTACAAATTACTTTTTTGAATCATTCGCTCAATTTTGAGGTTTAGTATTTTACTTTTCTGTGATTATTCTCCATTTTTGGATATTTAATTGTTGAATATTGGATTTGGAACAAACTTCTAACTTCAATCTTGATTTGGCATGTTCAATGTTTGACTTTCAGATAATCGAATTTCTATTTCTTTCTCTTCATATATTTTCAAAGGTTCCCCACTAATTTGGTTTTCTTAATTTTTGTTTCTGGAGCCCGTTTTGTTTCTTTTGTTTTTCATTATGTGCTTTCTAGAGGTATTGGAATTGGAACTTTTTAGAGGTATTGGAATTGGAATTGGATTTATTTTTTTTTTAACTCAAAATTGGAAATTAGAATTAAAATGTAAGAATTTGACAAATTCTTACTAAGTCATTTTGTCAAATTCTTACCTAGTATAATATAGGAAATTGATGATTAATATTGATGATTATTGTTGTTTTTGACATGTTTTGTTGCGATAATTGCAAAGCATACAAAAAAGAGAGTAGTCATGAAATTCAGAGCATTTACTACAAAAGTCAAAATGTAAATTCTAGTTGGGACAACTAAATCTTAGTCGAAGAAAACTAAACCCTAATAGGAAAAAGAGTAAATGGTCGCTAGTTAAGACCGGAGCAGGTATCGGATCTTCTTATTGGTCTAAAATTGCCAAAAGAGTAAATGGTCGCAAGTTGGAGAAAACACTATCTTTGTGTTACTCGCATTTGCCTCGTCATTTGAGGCCTTGTTTTCTGCACATGGGAGAGTTTCTCGAAGATGAAAGTATCCATGCTTCAAAACTCATTAAGTCCTAGATAGCTGATGGCTTCTTGAAACATCAAGATAGATGCAGCAAAAGTACGGACGAGAAGGCTAAGAAGTGTGTGGAGGATCTAGTCAAGAGAATTCTTGTGATCATGACTAGTAGGAAGAGTAATCGGAAGATCAAGAGCTGCACCCTCCATGATCTGGTACGAGACTTCTGCATAAAGAAAGGCTATGATGAAAAGGTTCCTTATCTTTCTAGGCTTGATGAATGAGCAATGCTTGCATCAGTTTCAGTCTTCTGATTTACACATCAAAATCGAGCTTGGTTAAATTTGATTATCCGCTTACTTAATTACGCACAAATTTTGATTTTGTCTTCTTTTGCTTTTTTCACTGCTGCTTTAATTATAGTGATATTATGTTATTAGTATTATACATGGATAGAGAATGACAACTTTTGCTGCTCTTGCTTCCCTTTCTTGCTATATGGAAAGAAGAAAAAGGAGTCTCCAGCAGCTTAGTTCGGTATTTACCGAACTCCTTTTGCCAGCTCAGCATCTCATTAACATAATTGGGCTTTCCCGCCTTTTTATAAACTCCTTCTGCCAGCTCAGCTCAGCTTGGATTTAAGGTTTCTGTTTTTTCCTACTTTTCTTTTCAATCTTTTTTATTTACTCAGCCCTGTTATTAACCATAAGAAAAACCATGTTGATATTGATAAGCATCTAGAATAGAAGTTCGCGGATAGTGTTCTGATAAACGTGGGCCCTTAGTCAATGATATAGTCATGAATAACCTATTCTCGTCTTTTTGTTTTTTTGAAAGAAACCTATTCTCGTCTTAATAATAATAATAATAAAAAAAGTCATGTGATGGAAAATATTATGTACATTTATCATGTCATTAATAATTTTCTTTCTTTCATCCGTGTTGTGGTTGGGATGGTAATTTTACTATTAGGCTCAAGTACCTGCGAGTACATGCCCCTATTGGAGTAGGGGGAAGTTTGAGATCGCAATTGAGTATGAAGTCGTGTGCTCAAATCGGGTTTAGGAAAGGGCAAGTTTAAAGATCCACATCATGTATCCGTCCCGATAATAAAAGTTGCGTACATTTACAATTTTAATAATTTTAAACTTAAAATAAAAATTTACTCCCTTTTATTAACTTACAGTTCTTTTATTATTTTAATAATAATAGATTCTGTTTGAATAAAAGAAATTGTATATTAACAAGACAGAGGGTGTACTAAAATTATTATTTAATAAATAAATTCACTATCCTTCTAATTGTTTTAAATAATTTTAGTATTTACATGATGGGCTTATCCATGTAAGCCCACAATTAGTGTTTTAAATAAATTTAATATTTAATTACTCCCTCTATTTATCTCTATTCGATCCCTATATATTTAATATAGAAGGTATAAAATATTTAATATAGAGGGTATAAAATATACAGGATATACTATTAAAATAATCATTTTGGAATAGTAAAATTAAAAAATAGTCACTAAGATAAAAAAGATAAAAAAAATATCCACTCTTACTATAATACTCCACCCTTTCCGAATTCACGAATTCAAGGTCGTGAATTGCTCTAAAAAAATAAGGCAATTCACGAATTTATAAATGAATTTGTACTCTGCAAAACTAACACAATTCACGAGGTAATGAATTAGTGATTTTACTCATAAAAAATGAATAACTCGCGTATTCAGGAATGTAAGCTCGTGAATTAATGCCAAACAAATAACAAATCACGAATTAAGAAAATTAAATTCATGAATTCAATTAGTCTTGTGTAATGACGAAAACATGGGTGCGTGAATTGAAGAACAAATAATAACAAAACACAATCAATGAAATTTTCATTATTAGAAAAAAAAAACAATAATTCATATACAAAGACATAAAAACATGGTAAATGAATTTTAGAATCTCAATCCTAGAACTGAATTAGGAGAAGTTGCCGGAAGGAAGGGCGATGGCGGAATGGAGAGAGATAAATTAATTTGGAGAAGACACAATTCTCGAAAAATTAAGAATATTTCTACAAATGGTTGGTTGAATTGATCTGATATAAAAAATGAGAAGAGTGGAAGATGGTGGGTGGCAGGTGGAGGAGATGGTAGCAGACTAGCAGGTTTTTCCGTGGTGAAAATGAAGGGGAGAGGGAGATGGAGAGAGACGAGAGAAAGAGGGGAAGAGAGAAAATGTTTTGCCTTGGTAGGGGAGGCGGGTGGGAGCGGGTAGGACATAAAGGGTAATTATGTATTTTTATTTCTAACATGGCTATTTTTCATTTTTTTTTATCCAAATGACTATATTTTTATTTTACTATATCAAAATGACCCTATTTCTCCAAATATACAAAGAGACCAAATATAGATAAAGGGAGTAAATGATGGGATAATATAATTAAACCCAATTCTTCAACAATAGTAGTGCTTTCAAGTTTCAACTCGATTGACTTTGACACCCCAACAGTCTTTAAACTTCAACGACTCAGTCACAAGTCATGCCACCTCTCCAAAGTATAATAACGTATAATCGACGTTGTTCCCAAATAATATAATCAATCGTATAATGGTTTTTCTGTTTTCCAAACAGTAACTCTTCTTTTTAATCTGATTGAAATATTCCACTTGCTTTTCCTTGTTGGTAAATTGTTAATGGAAGTCTTAACAGATCTGTTTCTTCTGCAAAATACTAGTAGCTTCTAAAATGTGAACGGCCTACAATTATTTAAGTAATTAAGTTGAATTTTTCCAGAAAAAAAAAAAAGTAAGTTTAGTTGACGAAATATTTAGTGCTCAGCATTTCGTCAATGAAGGATCTTCCATGCACCTGTCTCTCTCTAATTAAATGGTTACTCGCCACTGATTTGAAAGGTTCCAACTCTCTCTTTCTCTATCTCTCTCTCTCTCTCTCTCTCTCACACACACACACACACACTAAATTGTTTCCTCCATTTGACAAGCTTTTTTACCCAGTATGGCAGCTTATGCTGCTCTTCTTTCCCTTGCTCATACTACAGATCTCGGTAGAACTATGTATGAGTCTATTTTCACTTCTGATGCGGTAGAAAAACTTAGATCCATCCACGACTATGTCAAGTTCTTGTTGTCGTTCTTCGAAGAATTCCCAGAGAAAGTGAACCGTTGGGAATGCAGGATCAGGGACGTAGCTTATGATGCTGAAGATATTATTGAAGTTTTTGTATGGCAGCGAATTCAATCGCGTCGCCACGACATTAAGCAGATGAATCCTTCACACGTCAGATTGGAAGTCCAGCTGCAAGATGTTATCCAAAAGGTTGGGACAATCGCAGGAGAAGTCACGGAAGAGCGACCTCTTTATCAATCTCCATCTTCATCTTCATCCTCAAGACTTGCAGCTGCTGGCAACGATGCAGTGATTGGTTTAGACGATGATGTCATGGCGATTAAGGAGCGTCTTTTTGGACAATCATCCAAGCTTCAAGTCATCCCCATCGTGGGCATGGGTGGAATTGGTAAGTCCACTCTAGCTAAAACTCTTTATGAAGATCAATTAATCATTGAGACTTTCCATATTCGTGCTTGGGTTGTGGTATCACAAGATTACAATCCACGTAGGTTCAAGAAAATTCTCTTAGATTTAATGAGATTGTTGGATAAAGAACAAACGTCAGGGCATGAGATGGATGAATCCGTTATTGAATTAAAAGTGTATCAAAATTTGAAGGGTAGAAGGTATCTGGTTGTAATTGATGATGTTTGGTGTACACAATTTTGGGATGATGTTAAGTACATGTTCCCAAATGACAATAATGGAAGTCGAATCATGTTAACCACAAGGCAATTAGATGTAGCCACTTATCCTTACTCTGTTGGCCCTCTCCATGAGATGCGGTTTATGGATGATTCTCAAAGTTGGGATTTGCTCAAGCACAAGGTGTTTGGAAATAACAGTTGTCCATATGAATTGGAAGAGGTTGGGAAAGAGATTGCACGAAGGTGTGATGGACTACCCCTTGCTGTTATCCTCATTGCAGGTGTCCTATCTCCGGTCAGTAAGACTCGAGCTTTGTGGGAGGAAATTGCTAAGAATGTGAATCCTGTTGTTGGTAGGGAAATAGAGGAGATACTATCTTTGAGCTACACCTACTTGCCTCATCATTTAAGGCCTTGCTTTCTCTTTATTGGATATCTTGTAGAAGATGTAAATATTCGTTCTTCTAGACTAATTAGATTATGGGTAGCTGAGGGCTTTGTGAAGCATCAAAATGGATGTAGTAAGAGCTCTGAAGAGGAGGCAGAGGAGTACTTGGAGGAAATTGTGAAGAGAAATCTTATCATTGTGATTAGTAGGAAGAGTGATGGGAAAATCAAGAGCTGCAGTCTCCACGATATGGTACGTAGCTTGTGCATGAGTAGAGCTCATGAAGAGAAGTTTCTTCATCTAAGGGATGGACGCTACCTTCCCTTGATGAATAAGCGGGTCATCATTTTCAGTCATTATGATAAGAGTACAATATGGGGTGGTGCAGCCTTCCTCACAATTTTAGGCTCCCAAACTATACCTAGTCTGCTGGGAAGCTATAAATTGCTAAGGGTATTGGATGCATTAGCTGTAGAACTGGAAGAGCTCCCTTCCGAAGCATTCGAGCTGTATCATTTGAGATATCTTGCTGTCATGGGATCTTTTAGCATTCCATCACTTGTATATAATCTTGTAAATCTTCATACATTAATCATTCACTTAGCCTCCGGAAAGCTACGAAGAAGGTATAAGGATGAGGTACGTCCTCACTCGTTGCCATTGGAAATTTGGAGAATGCCGCAACTAAGGCATCTTGTTTTCCATGCTCTTTATAGGCTACCTCATCCCCTAGAAGGAATCCGTTATTTTCCTCTAGAAAATCTTCAAACACTTTTGCTTATAAAAGATCTTATATGGAATGAAAATATCATACGAATGATTCCAAATGTGAAGAAGTTGAGACTTGTTTATACATCCAAATTATACCATCAAACATGTCACCTCCATCATCTCAAAGATTTGCATCAACTTGAAAAGTTGGAAGTGACTGGATATGGCTTGTTTCCTTGGAGGGAGGGAGAACCTAGTTTCCCTCGTACGCTGAAAAAGTTGACCTTAGTAGGTGGGGGATTTCATTGGAAACACATGGCTGCTGTTGGTTCATTGCCCTGTCTACAAGTCCTTAAACTGTTGGGCGACGCTTGCGGTGGTGATTCATGGGAAACAAGTGATGACGAATTTCCCGAGCTGAAAGTTTTGGTAATTGATGAATCACATATGAGAGAGTGGATAGCTCATGGCAGACCCTTCCCAACACTCAAGCACCTAGTGCTTCGTTCTTGTAGGTATCTAACGGAGATCCCAATAGCTATAGGAGAAATTCCAACACTTGAACTTATTGAAGTTGATTGTTGTACAAAGTCTCTTTCAGAGTCGGCCAAGAAAATAAAAGAGGATCAGGAGAATTACGGAAATGAAGCCCTTCGAGTTCGTGTTGGCCATGTGGTTTGCGGATGGGATCCGATCCGCTATATTGGGAGTACCACCAAACCTCTCTAAGTTGCGTTATCCTATGGATGCCTATAATGACAACTAGCTCACATATTATATGGTGCACCTAAATGGCTTTGCTCCACTGCTGCTTCAATTATAGTGATATTATGTTATTACTGTTATACATAGATAGAGAATGAGAATGACAACTTTTGCTGCTCTTGCTTGCCTTTCTTACTGTATGGAAAGAAGAAAAAGGAATCTCCAGCAGCTTAGTTCGGTATTTACCGAACGAACTCCTTTTGCCAGCTCAGCTCACTTTGGCTTTAGGTTTCTGTTTTAATCTTTTTTATTTACTCAGCCCTATTATTAACGATATGAAAAACCATGCTGATTGATGAGCATTTAGAAATAGTTCGCGGATAGTATTCTGATAAACGCGGGCCATTAGTCAATAATATAATAATGATTAACCTATTATATATCGTTTAATAATAATAATAATAATGATTTTTTTTTAAAAAAAATTTACAAATGGAGTTTGATATTATAAAGCAATTCAAAAGCTAAAGATCGATGATTTTTTCAGAGTTTGGCAATTTTTTCCTTCGAAATGATTTTTCTGTTTTCCGAGTAATAGCTCTTCTTTACAATGTACTTGGAATCAATAGTAAGACCATTTGCTTACATCTTATGCTTTTCTTTCTTGTAATTGTTACCGATCTGTAGCTACTAAAATGTGAGTGGCCTGCAATTATTAAGTAAATAAGTTTTACTTTTTCAAGAAAGACTGATTAAGTTGACGAAATGCAGAGCATTATATAATACAGCTACTACTACTTGTTATTACTTTAATTTAATGACTACAGATTAAAATACTCATCCTTTGCCTCCTCACGAACCTGTCTCTCTCTCTCCAACTGTTTAATCTCTCTCTCTGTCTCTATCATTCTCTAACTAAATCGTTCCTGCATTTGACAAGTTTTTGTACCCAGTATGGCAGCTTATGCTGCTCTTCTTTCCCTTGCTCATACCACAGATCTCAGTAGAACTCAAAATGAATCTATCTTTTCTTCTGACGCGGTACAAAAGGTTAGATCTATCCATGACTTTGTCAATTTCTTGTTGTCGTTCTTTGAAGAATTTCCAGAAAAAGTCAACCGTTGGGAATGTAGAATCCGGGAAGTAGCTTGTGATGCTGAAGATATTATTGAAGTATTTGTGTGGCAGAAAATTCAATCGCACCGCGACAGTAAGATGAATCCTTCGAGCGTCAAATTGGAAGACCAGCTGGAAAATGTGAATGAAGAGATCGGTTTAATCGCAGGAGAAGTCATGGAAGAGCGACCTGCTTATCAACCTCCATCTTCATCTTCATCATCAAGACTTGCATCTACTGGTAACGGTGCAGTGATTGGTTTAGAAAATGATATCATGGAGATTAAGGAGCGGCTTTGCGGACAATCATCCAAGCTTCAAGTCATCCCCATCGTGGGTATGGGTGGAATTGGTAAGTCCACTCTTGCTAGAACTCTTTATGATGATCGATATATGATTGAGAGATTTGATATTCGGGCATGGGTTGTGGTATCTCAAGATTACAATCCACATAGGTTCATGAAAATTCTTTTAGATTCATTGAGATTATTGGGAAAAGAACAAATGTCCGGGGATGAGATGGGTGATTCTGAAATTGCAGAAAGAGTGTTTAAAAATTTGAAGTGGAGGAGGTATCTTGTTGTAATTGATGATGTTTGGAACACAAAGGTTTGGGATGATGTGAGGAATATATTCCCAGACGATAATAATGGAAGCTGAATCATTTTAACCACAAGGCAATCGGATGTTGCCACTTATCCTGACTCTAATACCCTTGTCCATGAGATGCATTTCATGAATGATGCTCAAAGTTGGGATTTGCTTCAGCAAAAAGTGTTTGGAAATAGAAATTGCCCTTCCGAATTGGAAGAGGTTGGGAAAGAGATTGCACTAAGGTGTGCAGGATTACCCCTTGCTGTTGTCCTTGTCGCAGGTGTCCTGTCTCTAGTCAGTACGACTCGAGCTTCTTGGGAGGAAATTTATAACAATATGGATCCTAATGTTGGTAGAGAAATAGAGGAGGTATTATCTTTGAGTTACACCTACTTGCCTCACTATTTAAGGCCTTGTTTTCTGTTTATTGGATATTTTGTAGAAGATGTAAATATTCGTTCTTCAAGACTCATTAGATTATGGATAACTGAGGGTTTTGTGAAGCATAAAAATGGGTGCAGTAGAAGCTTGGATGAGGGGGCAGAGGAGTGCTTGGAGGATCTTGTGAAGAGGAATCTTGTGATTGTGACTGGTAGGAAGAGTGATGGGAAAATCAAGAGTTGCAGTCTCCACGATATGGTACGAGACTTGTGCATGAGTAAAGCCCATGAAGAGAAGTTTCTTCATTTAAGGGATGGACGCAATCTTCCCTTGAGGAATAAGCGGCGCATCATTTTCAGTAACTCTGATAAAAGTACAATATGGGGTGCAGCCTTTCTTACAATTTTAGACTCCCAAAATATACCTAGTCTGCTAAGAAGCTATAAATTGCTGAGGGTATTGGATGCATTAGCTGTAAACCTGAAAGAGCTCCCTTCCGAAGCGTTTGAGCTGTATCATTTAAGATATCTTGCTCTAATGGGATCTTTTAGCATTCCGTCACTTGTATATAATCTTGTGAATCTTCATACATTAATCATTCACTTAGCCTCCGGAAAGCTACAAAGAAGGTATGATGGCGTGTTTCATAATAAGTCGTTGCCATTGGAAATTTGGAGGATGCCACAACTAAGGCATCTTTTCTTCCATGCTCCTTATATGATATCTCATCCCCTAGAAGGAATCAATTATCTTCCTCTAGAAAATCTCCAAACTCTTTTGCTTGTAAAGGATCTTGTATGGAATGAAAAGATCGTACAAATGGTTCCAAATGTCAAGAGATTGGGAATTCATAATATAACCAGGGAAGAGTATCACCTCCATCATCTCAAAGATCTGCATCAACTTGAAAAATTGGAAGTGACTGGGTCTATCGATTTTTCTTGGAAGGGGCAAAATCTTAGTTTCCCTTATACACTGAAAAAGTTGACCTTAGTGGGTGGGGGATTTCCTTGGAATGATATGTTTGTTGTTGGTTCGTTGCCCAGTCTAGAAGTCCTTGAACTGCTAGGCAACGCTTGCTATGGTAAAACATGGGAAACAACTGATGAAGAATTTTCCCTTCTGAAGGTTTTGCTAATTGATGAATCAAAACTGAGACAGTGGACAATTCATGGCAGACCCTTCCCAACACTCAAGCACCTAGTGCTTCGTTCTTGTAGGCATCTAAGGGATATTCCAGAAGACATAGGAGAAATTCCAACACTTGAACTTATTGAACTTGATCATTGTACAAAGTCTCTTTCGGAGTCAGCCAAGAAAATAAAAGAGGAACAAGAGGATTACGGAAATGATGCGCTTCAAGTTCGTGTTGGCCATGAGGTTAGTGCTCTACCACCCTTGAATGATTCCAACTCTTATTTGAGTCATGTATGTAACTTATGGCACAACTAGCTATTATCTCGGATGCTCTTCTTCAAGTTCTATTAGGTTCGAGTACTACCAAACGTCCCAAAGTTGAGTTATCCTATGCACAGCTAAGATAACAGCTTAGATAATAAAAAGTTATACTACGTCTCCCTATTCTTTTTCTTTAAGGGATAAGTCTGCTATTTTTGGTCACTTCGTCATGATCTGCATAATTGACAGTGTTGCAAAGTAGCATCTTGGTACAAGGAAATCCGACTTATTATATTCACAATTCCTTTCATGTGCACATATATCGACAATAGTATTGCTGATTATTTTTTAATACATGTAATGAACATGGTATAATCTACGTATGGATTCACATATTGTCGTTGTTCTGCTGTAGAATTAACTAATGGCAATATAATTTTTCACAAATACTTGGAAAATGGAGGGAATGTTTAATGACAAAAGTCAGTGAAAAAATAATCGTTAGTGCTGAATTTCTACTACATGTTAGTAAGGACATAACAGAGTCAACGTGCAAACTTGACAGTCTTGGAAAAGAAGCCACCTCTACCGGTCAGAATCCTCTCTTTTTTCAAAAGAGAATTGTGTATACATATGCTGTATAACTGGCAGTTTGACTAGTTTTCTGTGATATGCGAATTCCTACATTCTGCCTCTATTTCTTACTTTCCTTCGACAAACATAAAGAGGCATGTGTTCCAAAATTAGAGTTTAATTTCGATATGAGGGTAAGAATCCTCATGCTTGCCCTTTATGGTTACGTACCGTGTCAAATATTATGTACATATTTGATTTCATCATTCAACATATAGGACATACAATAGTGACATAATATACAACTGAACTTTTTTTTATGTTGCAGCAGATTCAGCCATTCTACGATGGAGATTGGTATATGATACGAGTCAATCTCGTATCTTTGGAAGCATATCGTTATATTTTATTATCTAGATATTAGTATTATTCTAGCATATCTTTTCCTTAGTTATTAGTATTTAGTCTTATAAATATCCCAATGTAATCTTAATCGAGAATCATTGAAGAAATAACATAATCATATTTTGGGCTTGCCCTAGTTCTAGTTCTCTCGCCTCTCGCGAGCTCTATCATCGCTGCCGACGGAGAAAGACCTCCGCGTTCAGCTCTTCCACATCGCTGCCGACGAGATTGTCTCCCGCGTTCAGCTCTCATACGCCGACGACCTTGTGCGACAAGGCGCCGGATTCTTGATAGAGGAAACAAGCTCTATCAATTGGTGTTTTCATTGAGAGCTCTCTCCTTGAGAGCTTTCCTCGCCGAACTCAATCCATCGCCGAACTCATCACATAGCCAACCTGCAACTTTTCAGCCCAAGGCACGACTATCCTATCAACTGCGCGCATGCTGTGTCTTCTGCTTCTTCCTCGTCGTCATCATCCTCAAAATCAAGCACCGGCTGCTCGGTATCCTCAGCCTGAATTCTGAATTTTCCTTCGATTCGCCGCCGCCATCGGTATCGGGCTTCACAACATCCACCGCTACTGGAGTTCTCGGGCAGAAGCCAGCCGTTAAAAAAAAAAAAAAAAAAAAAAAAAAATCCTCACGGAATGGAGGAGAGAGTTATGGTCAACAATGGCGGCCTATCTTCTACCCAATACTATATTCGGAAGGAGATGGAAGAGACTGCCGACTTCGATGATTATCTCTCTCGCCATCCCTGGCATTCCGCGCCTTAGTTTCTTGATTTTAAGTTCGCCGATGAGTATTCACACCCTCGGAAGGATAAAGGCGTTGCCCACTCGGAGTTCAACGTCGATAGTGGTGGGCGACCTCATACTTTCAGCCCCCTGGAATTCAACCATCATCGACATCAGGGCAACGGGCCACGCCGGGGTGTTTTCGTCGGGAATACTGACCGCACATGGGGTCGTACACCGTCCCGTGTTCAGCCCGAGGCTCACCGCCCATTGCAGCGCCGACCGCCTCCTTTTTCATCGTGGGATCGACCACCACACGACATCTACGATGACGACCCCTTTCGGCATCGCGCTAGATGGGACGTTTTTTCTAGCCATGACCGCCGAGCGCCTTTCTCTTCGTGGGACAGCCCTCGCGGCCGTCAACAGGCTGATGACGATGACTATGAGGAGCCATGCCACCACCCTTCATGGGCTGCACCTAGACGCCAAGAATCTCGCATGGACGTTCACCCAGCCGTTGCACACGAGGCGTCACCAGCACCATCTCTACGCACACAGTGGCGAGAGCCTCGTTCGTCATCCAATGTTTCTTCTAGTTCCGTGCCGATGTCCGCTCCCCTGAGCATGGTCACACACGAACCTACCCCGTTCCCGGCACAACCCATCTATATGTCGGCCATGGAGAAGGCCGAGCGAGCCAAACGAAGACTGTGCTTCTATTGTCCCGAGAAGTGGGTACAGGGTCATGTTTGCCAGATAAAGTTGCTTGCGTACTTTGAAGATGATGATCTCGATGAGCCGAACCAGGATGATGACCGTGCTAACGACGAGGAGAACAACGACGCCCAACCAGAACCACGAACAGAAATGGAAGAGTGCAGCCTGACCATCGTTTCTGCTAGCTTGGCCGACGTCGTCTCCGAAAGCTCCAAGTACTCCGTGGAGCGGGTAGCCAAGGATCTCACGTGCGTCGACCAGCTCCGCATTGTCACCGAGGCTCTCCAGGGACGCATTATCGTAGAGCCCTTAACCTTCATTCCTAGTGCGCCAGCCATACTGCGGAAATCGACGATCATCGTGCACGTAGGATGTGGAATAGGAGGTAGCTCCAAGCTCCAAACATTGCGAGCCCTGATCGCATGCACAAATGAGGCGAATTATCTTCAATCCGACTGGGTGGGGTCTATGGAGAGCATCAGTCGGAGAGTGTTTGATCCCGGAGGGTATATCTCGACTCCGTTTCCATTGGGTTTCACTTCGTTCCGGTGCTCGTGGTTTGTGGTAACGTGGTACCCACCTTGAGGGCAAGGTGGATTTCAACCGGGGGAGAGTTGATACGAGTCAATCTCGTATCTTTGGAAGCATATCGTTATATTTTATTATCTAGATATTAGTATTATTCTAGCATATCTTTTCCTTAGTTATTAGTATTTAGTCTTATAAATACCCCAATGTAATCTTAATCGAGAATCATTGAAGAAATAACATAATCATATTTTGGGCTTGCCCTAGTTCTAGTTCTCTCGCCTCTCGCGAGCTCTATCATCGCTGCCGACGGAGAAAGACCTCCGCGTTCAGCTCTTCCACATCGCCGCCGATGGGATTGTCTCCCGCGTTCAGCTCTCGTACGCCGACGACCTTGTGCGACAAGGCGCCGGATTCTTGATAGAGGAAACGAGCTCTATCAGTATAATCCATAAGCAAGACAATAATTTAGTGATTGGTTTAGACGATGATATAATGGCAATAAAGGAGCGGCTTTGTGGGCACTCATCCAAACTCCAAGTCATCCCCATTGCGGGAATGGCGGGTATAGGTAACACTACTCTTGCTAGAACTGTTTACGAGGATCCATTAATATTGGAGCATTCTGATGTTCGCGCTTGGCTCACAGTGTCACGTGATCATAGTCCACATGGGTTGGGGAGAACTCTTTTAGGCCTTTTATATTCACCAATACTGTTGGAAGAACAAATGTCTAAACTAGAGATTGATGATGTTACAGTGGCAGGAAAAGTGCATGAACATTTGAAGGGTAAGAGGTATCTTGTTGTAATGGATGACGTTTGGAGCACAAAGGTTTGGGATGATGTAAGGAACATGTACCCAGATGATGGTAATGGAAGTCGAATCATGCTAACCACATGGCTATGGGCTGTAGCAACTTATCCCAACTCTAATAGCTCTGCTCATGAGATGCGGCTCATGAATGAATCTCAACGTTGGGATTTAATTAAGCAAAGGGTGCTTGGAAATGACAAATTCCCACCCGAACTAGAAGAGGTTGGGAAAGAGATTGCTGAAAGCTGTTCAGGATTACCCCTTGCTGTTGTCCTGCTTGCTGGACTTCTGTTCAAGAAGACTCGATCGTCTTGGGAGGAAATTGCCAGAGATATACGCTCAATGTCTCCGACTTAGTGGGGGTACTATCTATCTTCGAGTTCGTGTTGGCCAAGTGGTTTGCGGATGGGATCCGATCAGCTATATTTGGAGTACCACCAAACCTCTCTAAGTTGCGTTATCCTACGGACGCCTATGATGACAACTAGCTCACATATTATATTTTTTGTGCACCTAAATGGCTTTTCTCCACTGCTGCTTTAATTATAGTGATATTATGTTATTACTGTTATACATAGATAGAGAATGAGAATGACAACTTTTGCTGCTCTTGCTTCCCTTTCTTGCTATATGCAATGTTTTGAAAACCGGATCGGACGTCGACCTGGTTGCTCAAGTGGGTCACCGGGTCACCGGGTCAACCGGTTGACCCGTTCTTAAAAACCCGGATGACCCGTAAATATATTAATATATATAACATTTTATAAAATATATAAATATTTGAATTATTAACATGTTTTAAATTTTATACTTTACATCAATTGAAAATGAATATAAAAATATATAAAATAATAATATTTGCTCAACTATGCATGAATAACATATTAAGATGAAGTGTTTTTACATCAAAATAAACATTTACAAATCTTCAATTCATTCTTTTAATATGTTCCCTTTGTTATTATAATTGTCATTTTTATTTATATATCAATTTTATTTAAAAATACAAATAGACCAAAATCAACCATTTAAAAAATATTAATTGCTAATAACATGATAAAAAGTATTTCAAGCTTGATTTTAGTAATAATGTATGATTAAATATATTTATTGTCGCAACTAATAACATATAGATGTGTAGTCTAAATGGATATTGTATTGGTCTATCAATCAAGAGGTCTCAAGTTCAAACCTCAATAACTATAAAATTAAAAAAAAATTAATTGTAGAGAACCTGTTCACCGGTTCTAGCAGTTTAACCAGGTCTGACCGGTTCACTCCGAGTCATATGAAAGACCCGGCTACTTGAGAACCGGACCGGGTAGCCGACCGCTTCCCGGTTAAACAGGTCCGACCGGCTGGTCCGGTCCGGGTTGAAAACATTGGCTATATGGAAAGACGAAAAAGGAGTCTCCAGCAGCTTAGTTCGGTATTTACCGAACTCCTTTTGCCAGCTCAGCACCTCTATAACTTTGGTTTTCCCGCCTTTTTATAAACTCCTTTTGCCAGCTCAGCTCACCATGGCTTTAGGTTTCTGTTTTAATCTTTTTTATTTACTCAGCCCTACTATTAACGATATGAAAAACCATGCTGATTGATGAGCATTTAGAAAATAAGTTCGCGGATAGTATTCTGATAAACGCGAGCCATTAGTCAATAATATAATAATGATTAATCTATTATATATCGTTTAATAATAATAATAATGATTTTTTTTTTCTTTTTTAAATTTACAAACGGATTTTGATATTATAAACCAATTCAAGAGCTAAAGATCGATGATTTTTTCAGAGTTTGACAATTTTTTCCTTCGAAATGATTTTTCTGTTTTCCGAGTAATAGCTCTTCTTTACAATGAATGTACTTGGAATCAATAGTAACACTATTTAATGACTACAGATTACAATACTCATCCAGAGCATTAGGCCAATGACGGATCTTCGTTTGCCTCTTCAAGAACCTGTCTCTCTCTCCAACTGTTTACTCTCTGTCTCTATCATTCTCTCACTAAATTATTTCCTCCATTTGACAAGTTTTTGTACCCAGTATGGCAGCTTATGCTGCTCTTCTTTCCCTTGCTCATACCACGGATCTGAGTAGAACTCAAAACGAATCTATCTATTCTTCTTATGCGGTAGAAAAGGTTAGATGTATCCATGACTTTGTCAATTTCTTGTTGTCGTTCTTTGAAGAATTTCCAGAAAAAGTCAACCGTTGGGAATGTAGGATCCGGGAAGTAGCTTGTCATGCTGAAGATATTATTGAAGTATTTGTGTGGCAGCAAATTCACTCGCACCGCGACAGTAAGATGAATCCTTCGAGCGTCAAATTGGAAGACCAGCTGGAAAATGTGAATGAAGAGATCGGTTTTAGTCGCAGGAGAAGTCTTGGAAGAGCGACTTGCTTATCAATCTCCATCTTCATCTTCATCATCGAGACTTGCATCTACTGGCAACGGTGCAGTGATTGGTTTAGACGATGATATCATGGCGATTAAGGAGCCGCTTTGCGGACAATCATCCAAGCTTCAAGTCATCCCCATCTTGGGTATGGGTGGAATTAGTAAGTCCACTCTTGCTAGAACTCTTTATGATGATCGATATATGATTGAGAGATTCGATATTCGGGCATGGGTTGTAGTATCTCTAGATTACAATCCACATAGGTTCATGAAAATTCTTTTAGATTCATTGAGATTATTGGGAAAAGAACAAATGTCCGGGGATGAGATGGGTGATTCTGAAATTGCAAAAAGAGTGTTTAAAAATTTGAAGTGGAGGAGGTATCTATTGATGATGTTTGGAACACAAAAGTTTGGGATGATGTGAGGAATATATTCCCAGACGACAATAATGGAAGCCGAATCATGTTAACCACAAGGCAGTTGGATGTAGCCGCATATCCCGACACTAATAGCCTTGTTCATGAGATGCGGTTCATGAATGATGCTCAAAGTTGGGATTTGCTTAAGAAGAAGGTGTTTGGAAATAGCAACTGCCCACATGAACTGGAAGATGTTGGGAAAGAGATTGCAAGAAGGTGTGTCCTCGTGGTAGGTGTCTTGTCTCAGGAGAATAAGACTCGAGCTTCATGGGAGGAAATCGCAAAGAATGAGAATCCTGTTGTTGGTAGGGAAATAGAGGAGATACTATCTTTGAGTTACACCTACTTGCCTCACCATTTAAGGCCTAGCTTTCTATTTATTGGATATTTTGTAGAAGATGTAAATATTCGTTGTTCAAGACTCATTAGATTATGGATAGTTGAGGGTTTTGTGAAGCACAAACATGGGTGTGTAGTAAAAGCTTTATTGGAGGTTTCCTAAAAGATGTAAATATTGGTGCCTCAAGACTCGTTAGATTGTGGGTAGCTGAGGGTTTTGTGAAGAATCAAACAGGATGTAGTAAGAGCTTGGAAGAGGAGGCGGAGGAGTACTTGGAGGATCTTGTGAAGAGAAATCTTGTGATTGTGACTAGTAGTAAAATCAATGGGAAAATCAAGAGCTGTAGTCTCCATGATATGGTACGAGGCTTGTGCATGAGTAAAGCCCATGAAGAGAAGTTTCTTCATCTTAGGGATGGACGCTATCTTCCCTTGATGAATAAGCGGCGTATCATTTTCAGTCATTCTGATAAAAGTACAATACGGGGTGGAGCCTTCCTTACAATATTAGGCTTCCAAACTATACCTAGTCTGCTAGGAAGCTATAAATTGCTGAGGGTATTGGATGCATTAGGTGTAGACCTGAAGCATTTGAGTTGTATCATTTGAGATATCTTGCTGTCATGGGATCTTTTAGCATTCCGTCACTTGTATATAATCTTGTGAATCTTCATACATTAATCATTCACTTAGCCTCCGGAAAGCTACAAAGAAGGTATGATGGCGCGTTTCATAATAAGTCGTTGCCATTGGAAATTTGGAGGATACCACAACTAAGGCATCTTTTCTTCCATGCTCCTTATATGATATCTCATCCCCTAGAAGGAATCAATTATCTTCCTCTAGAAAATCTCCAAACTCTTTTGCTTGTAAAAGATCTTATATGGAATCAAAAGACTATACGAATGATTCCAAATATCAAGAAATTGGGACTTCACTATACGACTACGACATATCAAGAGTATCACCTCACCTCCATCATCTCAAAGATCTGCATCAACTTGAAAAATTGGTGGTGACGAGGCCTACTAATTTTTCATGGAAAGGGCAAAATCTTAGTTTCCCTTGTACACTGAAAAAGTTGACCTTGGCAGGTGGGGTATTTCAATGGAAAGATATGGCGGTTGTAGGTTCATTGCCATGTCTAGAAATCCTTAAACTGCTAGGCTACGACAGTATTAGTTGTGATTCGTGGGAAATAACTGATGAAGAATTTTCCCGGCTGAAAGTTTTGCTAATTGAGAGATCATATCTCACATGGTGGATAACTCATGGCAGCCCCTTCCCAACACTCAAACACCTAGTGCTTCATTCATGTTGGTGTCTAAGGGAGATTCCAGAAGACCTAGGAGAAATTCCAACACTTGAGCTTATTGAACTTGATGATTGTTCAAAGTCTCTTTCGGAGTCGGCCACGAAGATAAAAGAGAATCAAGAGAGTTATGGAAATTATGCTCTTCAAGTTCGCATTGGCCATGAGGTTATTGAAAATTATAATATAAATGAATAGATTCCACATGTCTTTACAAGTTCAAATTTTTAGATGAGATGGAATTCTATCATGGTATCAGAATCTTTGGCTAACGCCGATATCCTTTGTTCAAATCCCAATACTCTTCTAATCATTTTTAGATAATTTAATGTTATTTATCTTAATATTTATATGTCTTACTTAAGTCTTATTTTTAATAAAACAACTATTGCGATTAGGAGTCTCGAGAATAAAGAAGATAGTGACACGTTCTATGTCAGTTTCAGGGAATAAAACTTGAGCGGTTGATGAAGTGTTACAACTAGTCAAACACAGTATAAAAGGATGAAGATCTCACTTTCACATGCGCTTTTTAGATACAGACCGTGAGAAGTTCTGCTGTTAATATTATGCCATTTTGTCTAGTCTAAGAGTTGATCTTCTTAGTTTTAGATTAGTCACTTCTCTTGATTGATCTATGTTTAAAGTAAATTCCCCTGTCTTTATAGAGTCTGAATTGTGATTTACGATTGTGTGTTTTATCAGTTTAGTTATGGAAGAAATAAATTGATAGGTGCACTTCGAATGTTAGGCAGTGAGTGATTGATAGGTTGAAGGTTTTTAACCTTTATTGATTTAAATCCGCTGCGTATGTTTCTGATTGATTAATTGTCTGAACTAGGCATATTTTCAGTTTGTTCCATCTTCGTTTATTTTATCCTTTTAAAAAAACTAGTTTGTATCCCGTCGAAATTCGACGGGATGTCATTTTATTGTAATATTTATTAAGATGATTGTATTATGATAATTTGTTAAAAAAAAAGTGTTACAAAATCAAATTAAATTTTATTAAAAAATATTTTAATATGGTATACTCTGTTTAGAAAATAGCATTAAAGTCTGCCCGATCAATAGAATATTTTGAAACGATTCTCATTTTATGTTTAATTTATTGTGAAGTGTTTTATATTGAAAATATACAATTTTGTTAAAAAAAAATTACAATTATAGTTATCGATACATACTAAAGAATTCTAAAATTATATTGACTAATGGGCCACCTCAAAATCGATTTTGTGCCTAATATATTGTCAAGTGTTTGAAATTAAAATATATTTTTTGTTACAAAAAATTGAAAATTATAGCTATCGATACATACTAAAATAATTTTAAAAATATCAAAACTGAACTTGAGTCTAAAAAAAATAAAATAATAAAAATAATAAAAAAACATATTTATTGATACATACTAAGAGTATTTCAAAAACTTTTTGGCTAATGAGCCACCTCAAAATTGAAATAGTGTTAAGGTAAAAAAATTCAAAACTTATTGACCACCGGGCCACCTCATACCGAAATAGTGTTAGGGCCAAAATACTTTTTTTTACTGAAAAACGGTTTAGCCTAATCAACCCAAACTAAAAAATACCCACAGCCCGATAAGGATGACCTGATAATGGTTGAAACGTGTATAATATATTGTCAAGTGTCTTAAATTTAAAAATATTATAAATCAAAAACAGTTTAGATTGATCAACTGGAACTGAAAATAGCCTTAGCTCAAAATATTTTACTTTCGTTTTCTTTTTTTTCTTTTTTTTTTTAAAGAAAAGTAGCAAAAACACCTTTAACGTTGCTACTTCGAAGCAAAAATACCCTTCACGGAATATTTTTCGGGACATAGTTCTAGAGATGGCCAAAATAATCATACACATCGACCCGTACACACATTCGTACACGTATCAAAAATTTTGAAACGATGCTTAAATTTTGTGTTAAAAATATATTCTGAAAGTTAGCTTAGCTCGATCTGGGCGAGCCAAACCGAATAGCCCGATAAATATGGGTAAAAAACACAAATTGACCAAACGCATGCGTAACTCATTTAATTAGAGACCCAATTATTTCTTGTGTAGTTCTACTTATTTTGAGTGTCAAATGGTCAATTTAAATAATGCAAACATCTACTATTATTTTACTTCTATGAGAAATACCAAAACAATTTTGCATAATTATATTATCTAAATTCTCTTTTATATGCAACTATATGTATGTGCTTAGAAAAAGAAACTCAACCCTAAAAGACTAAACCCTACAAAAAAAGACCTATGAAAAAAAAATTCAACCCTAAATGGACTAAAATTATCTACGTGGCATTTCCACATAAATACTAAACCCTACAAAAAATAATAATAATAAACCCTACCAAAAAAAACCTACAAAAAAATAATAAATCTTACATAAAAAAACTCAACTCTAAAAAAAAACTAATAAACCCTACAAAAAAAAAACACTCAACCCTAAAAAAAACTAAACCCTACAAAAAAAATAATAAACCCTACGAAAAAAAAATATGAAATGTTGGTTCCTATACCAGCTGGACCTTCATTTTGATATGTATTTCATATAAAAATATATTTTTTATTAATTAGTTCTAATTAGAATGCACTCTTTAGCCTACTTTAACATTTTTTCCATTAAATTTTAACCAAATTTATTTTAACAATGCTCTGTCCTTCAAGATTAAATTTTTAAATAACTTGACATCCTCTAATTCATTATTTAGAAGCCTGATTTTGGTTTACATTGTTGGATTCTTTGCAATAAAATAATATTTTTTTTTATTTCAAATAATTCGAGGTACAACTAATAGAATTTAAAAAGAATTTTTAATATTAAAATAATAATTATAAAACCCACGTGTAGAACCATACCCGCCGGGTACGGGTACGGTTCCGTACCCGAACCCGTATTTGGTCACCTCTACATGATTCGAGCAGTTGAATCAGTCGAACTATGGTTGAACCGTTTAATATATTTTCAAAAATTTCTTGGTCTAGAGCCAAAATATTTTATGTAACGCCCTGGACCTACGGGGTGGGAGCCCGTTATGCTACGGTGGCACAATGGGCCTGCTTGCAACTACTTGGCGTTCGTACTCGCTTTGCCAAAATGGTTAACTCAAGTTGCTAAAGAGTCTATTGAGCTCATACTTAGACTATCTTGACAGACAGATCATACTTATTTGATATGAGATGTCACAGTCTCCCCTCATTGAATATACGACGTCTTCATCGTGACTTACATGTAGGACTGCCCCCGGGCCCATAGAGCTCGCCCGGGGTCGGCTCTGATACCATTTATAATGCCCCGGTACCACGGGGTGGAAGCCCATTACGTTATGGTGGCACAATGGGCCCGCAAGCAACTACTTGACGTTCGTCCTCGCTTTGCTAAAATGGTTAACTCAAGTTGCTAGAGAATCTATTAAGCTCATACTTATACTGTCTTGACATCCCATATTTATTTGATGTGGGATGTCACATTTTAACTCAAAAATATTTTAGTCTGATCGATTCAAATCTAATCTTTCGGCCAACGGGCCACCTCAAAATTAATTTTATGTCTAATAGTATACATATATACATATTAAAAGATTTTTACAAATTTCTTGGGCAACGGGCCATCTCAATTGAAGTTGTGTTAAGGCCAAAATATATTAACAAACTCGAAAATAGTATCGCATACTTATTCGATGTGGGATGTCACAATCTCCCCCCGTTGAATATACGACGTCTTCATCATGACTTACATGTAGGACCGCCCCCGGGATATTTTAAATAAATATAAATACAATATAAAATGGTATTTTCCATCCTTCATTTTTATTTATCTAAAATACATCTATATTTACTCATAAACACAATTAAATCAATAGTTTAAAATTTTATTCATTGTTATATTAACAACTATGAATTGATTTGTGCGCACTAACACTACGAATTCATAAATAGTTTAATGATTATCTTATAAACTTACAAATATATCAATCTACATATTCTTATCGTAATTATATATATTTGAAATTCTATTATATAGAATATAAAATTAGAATTAATTTGTATAAATATATAGATTTTAGATAAATAATTAATGGAGAATGTATGAGACGTCACGTAAGCATGTGACTGTAGTGCTCCAAATTCGGAACGAAACATATAATATATTGTATGCCTTAAATAATATTAATTAATGATGTGGTGAAGTGGTATAAGATATAGACTATTGTGTTAGAGATCATGAGTTCGAATCCTCCCCTCATTATAATTATAATTAAATTTTTAAATTTGAAGTGCAAATATATATATGTACAATATAAAATATATAAATAATAATTAATATATATAAATAAATAGATTTTAGATAAATAAGAATGTAGGCCGTAGGTAATGCCACGTAAGTATATGAATTAACGTGGTGCTCCGAATCCGCTGCGGTAAGATGAAAGTGCTGTCTCATTCATTAGTTTGAATACGTCATGAGAATTTTTAGAAGAAACAAATGGGGCTTTATGGGCTTTTGATCTATAATGGTCTTGAGACCAAACAAATTCAATTACATGATGGGCTTATCTATATAAGCCCGCAATTAAACCCAATCTTCAACAATAGTGCCCATCAAAGACCTTCAAGTCAACCACTCAGTCACAAGTCATGCCAAATCCCTCTTTTCAATCCACGTTGTTCACAAAATGTTTCTTGTGTGGGAGGTTGGGGCCCACCTCTCCAACTAATGATAATAATAATAAAACAATAATAGGAACACCTTGGAAATTTCATAGTCTTCGTCTTTAATTATCGCTAATTACAAGTTTATCTCATAAAAAAGTCTCTCCCTCTCCCTCACTAATTATTGCTAATTACTTAAAGACTGAAGTTTGCTCCCTCTCTAATCTTCAATAACAGTATGGCAGCTTATGCTTCTCTTCTCTCCATTGCTCAAACTACACATCTTACTACTACAACTCCACATGATCGATCTCTCTTTTCTTCCGACGCGCTACAAAAACTTGAATCAATCAACAATTATGCCCTTTCCTTGCTGTCCTTCTTCGAAGAATCCTCGCACAAAGTTAACCGCTGGGAGGGCAGGATCAGGGCCGTAGCTTACGAAATTGAAGATATAATCCAACTATTTATATGGCAGCGAATTCGGTGGCGCCACGGAGTGATGATGGTGAAATTGGAAGACCAGCTGAAGAACGCGACTGAAGAAATTGGATTTATCGCAGGAGCAGTCATGGAAGAGCGACCCCAAGCTTCTCTACCTGCAAATTCATCAGCATCGAGTACTTCATCTACTGGCAACGATGCAGTGGTTGGTTTAGAAGACGATCTGCTGACAATTAGGCATCGGCTTTGTGGAGAATCCCCCAATCTTCAAGTCATCCCCATCGTGGGTATGGGCGGAATTGGTAAGTCCACTCTAGCTAGAACTCTTTACGATGATCAATTAATGATTCGCACTTTTGATGTTCGTGCTTGGGTTGTGGCATCACAAGATTACAATCCACATATGTTTAGGAAAAATCTTCTAGATTCGATAAAAACTTTAGAACATAGGTTAGATTCATTGAAGTTGTCAGAAGAACAAGTTTCTGGAGATGTGATGGATGAATTTGATATTGGATTACAAGTGTTCCAAAATTTGAAGGGTAGGAAGTACCTTGTTGTGATTGATGATGTTTGGGGAAAACATGTTTGGGATGATGTAAGGTCTGTATTTCCGGATGACAAGAATGGAAGTCGAATCGTGTTAACCTCAAGGCAATTGGATGTAGCCAATAACCCTGCTCATGAGATGAGGTTCTTGAATGATCTTCAAAGTTGGCATTTGCTTAACCAAAAGGTGTTTGGAAATGGAAATTATTGCCCTTCGGAATTTGAATATGTTGGGAAAGAGATTGCACGGAGGTGTGCAGGACTTCCCCTTGCTGTTGTCCTCGTTGCTGGTGTCTTGTCTCAGGGAAATAAAACTCGAGCATTTTGGGAGGAAATTGCTAAAAATGTGAATCCTGTTGTTGGTAGGGAGATAGAGGAGGTACTGTCTTTGAGTTACACCTACTTGCCTCACTATTTAAGGCCTTGTTTTCTGTTTATCGGAGGCTTTCACGAAGATGCTAAGATTCGTGCTTCGAGGCTCGTTAGATTGTGGGTAGCTGAGGGCTTTGTGAAGCGTGAAAATGGTTGCAGTAAAAGCTTGGAAGAGGTGGCAGAGGAGTATTTGGAGGATCTTGTCAAGAGAAATCTTGTGATGGTAGCTAGTAGGAAGATCGATGGGAAAATCAAGAGCTGTTGTTTCCATGATATGGTACGGGAGTTGTGCATAAGGAAAGCCCGGGAAGAGAAGTTTCTCCATGTTATGGATAGACATGACCTTCCACAAGGGCTGATAAATGATCGGCGCATCAGTTTTAGTCGTTCTGATGTGGGACTAATTTGGGGTTCAACCTTCCGCACGATTCTCTGCTTCCAAATCATGGACAGTTTTCCTAGCTGGCTAGGCTTGCTAGGAAACTATAAACTGCTAAGGGTATTGGATGTGTTTGGTGTAGACCTAAAACAGGTCCCATCCCAAGTATTCGAGCTGTACCATTTGAGATATCTTGCTTTGATGGGATGTTTGAGCATTCCATCGGCTGTATCTAATCTTGTGAATCTGCAAACGTTGATCGTTCATCTCGGCTTTGAAAAAGAGCAGATGGGAATAAGCGCTAGGTCTCTTGTTCTTGTTGCATCTCACTCTTTGCCATTGGAGATTTGGAGGATGCCGAAACTAAGACATATTTTCATCCTTGCTCCTTGTATGCTACCTCATCCACTAGAAGGATTAATAATTCAGCCTCTAGAAAATCTTCAAACTCTTTTGCTTGTAAAAGATCTCGTATGGAACGAGAACACTTTACGAATGATTCCAAATGTGAAGAAGTTGGGACTTACTTGTACATTCGACAAAGATTATCACCTTCATCTTCTCAAAGATCTTCATCATCTTGAAAAGTTGGAAGTGACCGGGTATCTCGATTTTTCATGGACGAGGCAAAGTCCTAGATTTCCTCGGACACTGAAAAAGTTGACATTAGTACGTGGACGATTTCCTTGGAAAGATATGGCCGTTGTTGGTTCGTTGCCTAATCTAGAAGTCCTCAAACTACTAGATAGTGCCTGCATTGGTGAAACGTGGGAAACAGCCGATGAAGAATTTCCCCAGCTGAAAGTTTTGGTAATAGATGAATCGCGTCTCAGGCAATGGATAACTCATAGCTTCCCATTTCCAGCACTCAAACGCCTAGTGCTTCGTTCTTGTCGGTATCTAATGGAGATTCCGGGAAGCGTTGGAGAAATTTCAACGCTTGAACTGATTGAAGTTGATCGTTGTACAGAGTCGCTTGTGGAGTCGGCCAAGAAGATAAAAGAGGATCGAGAGAGTTTCGAAAACTACGTTCTTCATGTTCGTGCCGGCCAGGAGGTTAGAGTTCGACCAGACTTACCTAATTTCAGGTCTTATTTGAGACGAAAATATCCAGTTCAGTTATAGTCGCAATTCATCTCGTTGTGCACATGAAAGAATGCATGGTTTCACTACACCAATGCTTATATAGCTAATTAGCTAGAATATGAGTAAAGTTGTGTTGCTGATTATTTTGTAATACGTGTAATGATTTTTGTTCAATTTATGAATGAATTTTGATATTATAAACCAATTCAAGAGCTAAAGATCGATGCTTTTTTCGGAGTTGAGCAATTTGGCGAGGATGATTATTTTTATGATTTTTCTATTTTTCGAGTAGTAACTCTTCTTTTCAACCTGGTTAACATATTCATGTTTTGGCTAGTACTTGGAATCAATGAATAGTAAGACCTTTTGTTTACGTCTTATGCTTTTCTTTTTTTTGTAATGTTACCAATAATGGAAGTCTTAAGTCTTGACTGATCTGTTTCTTCTGCAAATTACAATACTAGCTACTTTAATGTGACTGGCCAGCAATTATTTAAGTATGTAATTTAGACTTCTTCAAGAAAAGGTATGTATACTTCTGCTTATTAGTATTTTGTTTCTAATGATTACAAATTATAATGCCCATCCAGGCATCAGCTATTTAATGATTAATCTTCAAACATTAATCGTTCACTTAGCCTCCGGAAAGCTACGGGGAAGGTATGATGATGGTGTACCTCACTCGTTGCCATCGGAAATTTGGAGGATGCTGCAAGTGAGGCATCTTTTATTCCGTGCTCCTTATATGCTACCTCATCTAGAAAATCTCCAAACACTTTGATTTTGAAAGATCTTGTATGGAATGAAAAGATACTACAAATGATTACTAATGTTAAAGAGATTGAGACTTGCTTATACAATCCATAAGGAGTTTCAACTCCATCATCTCAAAGATATGCACCAACTTGAAAAGTTGGAAGTGACTGGGTTCTTGAGTTTTCTTGGAGCAGATGTGCCATTTGTTTGTCTTGTGCTAATTTTTTTTATTTTTTTGGTGATTGTGTAAGTTTAGGCGGACATAATCAGGTGCACAAAAAGTATATTTTGGAGCCACTTGCTATTATTCAATTTCATTATTTCCAGTTGGATGCAGACGTGCCGATGCCAATGGCCATGCAATTATTTATCTGCAGCCCAAGTCAAACCCCGCTTCCCACGTACAATTTTTTTCCTGAGAAATGCATAGCTTGTTATGATTTCAAATACACCGATCACACCCAAAATCCCTCTCTCACACAGCAAACTATTTCCTTGGGCTCCTAAAAACACCTTCAAAGTTCAAACACCAAAGTCTCCCTTTCTCTCTCATATGGCTGCTTATGCTGCTCTTGTTTCCCTTTCTCAAACTACACATCTTAATAGATATCAAGGCAAGTATCTATTTTCCATCAAGGCGGAAGAGCAGATTAGATCTATCTATGAGTACGTAGTTTACTTGCAATCATTTCTTGAAGATTTCCCCGAGAAAGCCAACCATTGGGAAGGCCGGATCAGAGAGATAGCTCATGAAACAGAAGATTTTATTGAAGAATTTGTACAGCTTCGAATCCAGATAAGCCATGGATGCATGTCTCTACCGAATCTAGAAGAGCAGATGGAAAATGTAATGGAAAAAATTGGTTTAATCGTAGGAGAAGTCTTGGAAGAGCGGCCTGCTTATCTACCTCCATCTTCATCTTCATCATCATCAAGATTTTCACCTATTGAAAATGATGCAGTGGTTGGTTTAGACGACGATATCATGGCGATAAAGGATCGGCTTTGTGGGATGTCATCCAATCTTGAAGTCATCCCCATAGTTGGTATGGGTGGCATTGGTAAGACCACTCTTGCCACAACCGTTTATGAAGATTCATTAATTATTAAGCATTTTGACTTTCGTGCTTGGGTTGTGGTGTCGCACGATTACAGTCCACATAGGTTTAGGAAAGTTCTTCTAGATTCAATGAAATTACAATTGTGTGGAGATAAGATGGATGAATCTGAAATTGCATTAAAGGTGTTTAAACATTTAAAAGGTAGGAGGTATCTAATTGTAACTGATGATGTTTGGGGTACAAAATTTTGGGATGATGTTAGGTATATATTCCCAAATGATAGTAATGGAAGTCGGATCATCTTAACCACAAGGCTATTGGATGTAGCCGCTTATCCTTACTCTGCCGGCCCTCTTCATGAGATGCGGTTCATGGATGATTCTCAAAGTTGGGATTTGCTCAAGCAAAAGGTGTTCACAAACGGTAATTGCCCACGTGAATTGGAAGGCGTCGGGAAAGAGATTGCACGACGGTGTGCAGGACTACCACTTGGTGTTGTCCATGTTGTAGGCATCCTGTCTTCGGTAAATAAGACTCAAGCTTCTAGGGAAGAAATCGCTAAAAATGTGTATAGTAATCCGGAATTAGAGGCGATACTATCTTTGAGTTACACCTACTTGCCTCATCATTTAAGGCCTTGTTTTCTATTTGTTGGAGGTTTTCTTGAAGATGTAAATATTCGTGCTTCAAGACTCATTAAATTATGGGTAGCTGAGGGGTTTTTGAAGCATAAAAATGGATGCAGTAAGAGCATGGAAGAAAAGGGAGAGGAGTATTTGGAAGATTTTGTAAAGAGAAATCTTGTAATCGTGAGTAGCAAGAAGAGTGATGGGAAAATCAAGAGCTGCATCCTCCATGATATGGTAAGAGACTTGTGCATAAGGAAAGCACACCAAGAGAAGTTTCTTCATGTTATGGATGGAAGTGATCTTCCCCAAGGCTTGATGAATGAACGACGCCTCAGTTTTAGTCGTTCTGGTGTAGAAAAAAATTGGTGCCCGTACCATCATGTGCCTCCAAATCAAGAATTTTCCTAGTTGTTTAGCCTTGTTAGGAAGTTATAAATTGCTAAGGGTACTTGATGCATTAGGAGTAGATCTGAAGCAGCTCCCATTCGAAGTATTTGTGTTATATCATTTGAGATACCTTGCTTTGATGGGCTCTTTCAGCATTCCGTCAGCTGTATCTAATCTTGTGAATCTTCAAAAACATTGATCATTCATCTAATCTGCGGGAAGGTACAAGGATGGTATCAGATTGGTGGATCACACTCTCTGCCATTGGAAATTTGGAGGATGCCGGAACTGAGGCATCTTTTCTTCCATGCTCCTTGTATGCTACCTCATCCGCTAGAAGGATTGAATCTTCCTCTAGAAAATCTCCACACTCTTTTGCTTGTAAAAGATCTTGTAGGGATGTCAATGGGCGGGTTTTACCCGGACCGGACCCGGAACCGCTCATTACCCACTAGTTTAAAATGGTGCGGTTCCGGTCCAGTTCCAGACCCGACCCGGTAGGACCCGTGACCTGAGCGGTCATAGGTTCGAAAACTACCAATGTATTTAAGTTGAGATATCTTATGCACACCTATGCTAGTTGGTAACAGCTACATATATCTGAATAATACGAAAATGGAAGGTCAAACCTAGTTTGAAAAGAGAATTTTGTGTTCTGTTCTACTTGCCGGGTGCGCGTGATCTGAAAAAGGCATATTTTCCAAAACTAGAGTTCAATAAGAGTGTATAAACCTGATCATGCTTTGCCCTTATGGTTATATGCCAGCTTAGTATCAAATATTAGTGAGAATGAAACATAATCTATAACTGATCTTTTTATGTTGCAGGAGATTCAGTCATGTCTGAAACGTATAGATATATCCAGTGAACTAGATTTACCTGATGCTATTTCATCACCATCAAGACATACTATCAAAACTGTGAAGAAAAGGAAGAGGAGTACCTAAAATAGTAGGAAATCCCACCAAGATTTGATTGCTTTGAACACATCTTCATATTAATCTTTATGCAGCATGGTTGGCATCTTCAAGTCTTGGAGAGACTTAGCATTTAGCAAGACGACATGATTAGCAGATATGACAAGGCGACAAGCGAAACGAGTCACTTTCGAAATCGAGCATGTTTAGATTCGATTACTTGCTTTTGTTGGTCTTCACTTTAACGGCTCTGTTAAGTAGAAAAATGGTGGAATCTGGTAATGTCTTGAAAGTGATTTTGTTGGTCTTCACTTTAACAGACTATGTTATTAATTGTTGTTAATTTATTATAGATGGGGTTAATTAGGTGCAAATGCTAAAACTATTTAATTATTATACTGTTCTTGCTTCCCATCGCTGCTCTGTGCTGTGGAATGAAAGATGAAAGTGTCTCCAGCTTAGTTCGGTAATTACCGAACTTCCTTTGCCAGCTCAGCTTGGCTTTTTTTTTTTTTTTCCTCTTTATTTTATTTTATTTTAGTTTTATTTTTATTTATTGATCTTTTTGCATCAACTAGCAATTATGATGACTGATGAGTATTTCTATATACGTGGGACCTTACTTAGTTCAACTAATACTAGTAAATATGGTGATCCTATTAGTATCTGTATAATAATAATAATAATAAATGTCGGTAAATTGGAACAATGTCTCCACTGCTCTCTCCCACACCGATTTTTCCCCAATTAAGTCGGATTTTTGTTGATCTCACCATTGCTAATTTTCTGAATTCAAATTCATCTCTCAATCTCACTGCTCAGTATGGCAGCTTATGCTGCTCTACTTTCCCTTGCTCATACCACACATCTCAGTAGAAAACAAGAACAATCTCTCTTTTCTTCTGATGCGGAAGAAAAAACTTATATCCATCGACGACTACGCCAATTTCTTGCTATTGTTCTTCGAACAATTCCCACATAAAGTGAAGCGTTGGGAAGGCAGGATCAGGGACGCACCTCATGAAATCGAAGATATTATTGAAGTTTTCATGTGGCGGCTAATTCAGTCGCGTCACAGTGCGATGAATCCTTCGCGCGTCGAATTGGAGGACCAGCTCGAAAATGTAATGGAAAAAATTGGTTTAATCGCAGGGGAAGTCATGGAAGAGCGGCCTGCTTATCTATCTGCATCTTCATCATCATCATCATCGAGAATTTCACCAGCTGGAAACGATGCAGTGGTTGGTTTAGACGATGATATCATGGCAATGAAGGAGCGGCTTTGTGGACACCCCTCCGATCTTCGAGTCATCCCCATCGTGGGTATGGGAGGAATTGGTAAGTCCACACTAGCTAGAACTCTTTATGAAGATCAATTAATTATTGAGAGTTTTGATATTCGTGCTTGGGTTGTGGTATCGCAAGATTATAGTCCATCTAGATTCAAGAAAACTCTTCTAGGCTCAATAAAAACGTTAGAAGAACAAATGTTAGGAGATGTGATGGATGAATCTGATATTGAGCTAAAAGTTTTTCAAAATTTGAAGGGTTGGAGGTATCTTGTTGTGATTGATGATGTTTGGGGAACACATGTTTTGGATGATGTAAAGTATATGTTCCCAAATGACAAGAATGGAAGTCGAATCGTGTTAACCACAAGGCAATTGGATGTAGCCACTTATCCTTCCCCTGCTGGAGTTGTTCATGAGATGCAATTCATGAATGAATCGCAAAGTTGGGATTTGCTTAAGCAAAAGGTATTCACAAACAGTTATTGCCCATCTGAATTGGAAGAGGTTGGGAAAGAGATCGCTCGAAGGTGTGCCGGACTACCTCTTGCTATTGTCCTTGTTGCAGGAGTCCTGTCTCCAGTGAATAGTACTCAAGCTTCGTGGGAAGAAATTGCTGAAAATGTGAATCTTGCTTTTGGTAGGGAAATAGAGGAGATACTATCTTTAAGCTACAACTACTTGCCTCATCATTTAAGGCCTTGTTTTCTGTTTATTGGAGGCTTTCTAGAAGATGTAAATATCAGTGCTTCAAGACCCATTAGATTATGGGTGGCTGAGGGTTTTGTCAAGCATAAGCATGGATGCTTTAAAAGCATGGAGGAGGAAGCAGATGAGTATTTGGAGGATCTTGTGAAGAAAAATCTTGTTATCGCGACTAGTAGGAAGAGTGATGGAAAAATCAAGAGCTGCAATCTTCATGATATGGTACGGGGTTTGTGCATAAGGAAGGCGCATGAAGAGAAGTTTCTTCATGTTATCGATGGACCTGATCTTCCACGATGCTTGATGAATGAGCGACGCATCAGTTTCAGTCATTCTGATGTGAGTACAATTTGGGGTCCAACCTTCCATACAATTCTATGCTTCCAATCCCAGAAATTTTCTAGTTGGTTAGCCTTGATAGGAAGCTATAAATTGCTAAGGGTATTTGATGCATTAGGTGTAGACCTGAAAGAGCTCCCCTGCGAAGTATTTGAGCTGTATCATTTGAGATATCTTGCATTAATGGGATCTTTTAGCATTCCATCACTTGTATATAATCTTGTGAATCTTCAAATATTAATCATTCACTTAGCCTCCGGAAAGCTACGACAAAGGTATGATGATGGTGTACCTCACTCTTTGCCATGGGAAATTTGGAGGATGCCCCAATTAAGACACCTTGTCTTCGATGCTCCTTGTATGCTACCTCTCCTGATAGAAGGATTCAACTATCTTCCTCTAGAGAATCTCCAAACACTTTTGCTTGTGAAAGATCTTGTATGGAATGAAAACATCATACAAATGATTCCAAATGTCAAGAAATTGGGACTTCATTATACAACCAGTCAAGAGTATCACCTCCATCATCTCAAAGACCTGCATCATCTTGTAAAGTTGGAAGTGGCCGGTTATCTCAATTTTTCTTGGAGCACACAAATTCCCAGTTTTCCTTATACACTGAAAAAGTTGACTTTAGTGGGTGGGGGATTTCCTTGGAAAGATATGGTTGTTGTTGGTTCGTTGCCGAATCTAGAAGTCCTTAAACTGCTACATTACGCCTGCGATGGTGATACATGGGAAACAAGTGATGAAGAATTTCCCCAGCTGAAAGTATTGCTGATTGATGAATCACGTCTCAGACTATGGATCACTCACAGCAGCCCCTTCCCAACACTCAAACATCTAGTGCTTCATTCTTGTTCATATCTAAGGGAGATTCCAGAAGGCTTAGGAAAAATTTCAACAGTTGAACTGATTGAAGTTGATAACTGTAGAAATTCTCTTGTGGAGTCAGCCAAGAACATAAAAGAGGAACAAGAGAGCTGCGGAAATTATGCTCTTCAAGTTCGTACTGGCCATGAGGTTAGAGTTCTACCACCCTTGAATTATTTCTAGTCTATTTGACAAATATGAATAAGACTAGCATTTAAGCCTTACAGGTAGACCTTATGGTAAACCCTACTCACACCTATGCAACAACATCTGTAACTTGAGATATACTATGCACACCTGAGATAACAGGTTGAATATAAAAGAGAGCAATATTATTTACGTCTCTAAGTTGAGATGTACTATGCACACCAATGATGCCAGATTTGATATAAAATAAAAACTGATTCTATGTCTCTAAGTTAATGAAATTGAGTGAAAAGATGATTATGAGTGATCACTTCCAGTTTATAATTACATAAAAAGGTTGTGAATTGTGATACATAAATGATAGTACTGGAAAGGGAGACATTTTTTTTTCGATCAGGATCCTATCTTCCAAAGGATGTTGCATTTTCTATCCCTACTTAATCTTCCATGTATATTGTTTATGTTTAACTACATGCTATGTGTGTGGATAGTATGCAAATAGAAGATTGAACATTGTTTGAAAAGACAAACTTGTATGCAATTTTGCTTTATTTACTACATTCAGTTTTCATCAATTATGTTCTCTTTCTTAGTTTGCTTCCTTAAACATAAGGGTAGTCTTTTAAGAAAGAGAGGCATCTATTCAATATACTATGTACTTTTATTAGTGTAATTCAATACCACTTGTGTTATGTTTGATAAATATGCTATGCCATACATGTGTGACAATGAAACATAAATTATGATGAAGTTTTTATGTGGCAGGAGATTAAATCAGTACACAAAAAGATGGATCTATCACCATCAAGTCCTGAAGCTTCCAGTTTAGATGAAGATCTTATAGAAATAAAGGAGCAGCTTTATGGAAATTCATCCAAACTCCAAGTGGTCAAAATAGTGGGTACTGGTGGCGTAGGTAAGACCACTCTTGCAACAACTATTTGCTATGATCCATTGATCTTGGAGCACTTTGAAGTTCGCGCTTGGCTAACAGTATCTCGGACTTATGGTCCACATGGGCCCCTTGACTCCCTTGTATATTCTATGAAGTTGCTGGAAGAAGAAGTGTCTTGGGAGAAGATTGATGAGTCTGAAATGGCAACAGAAATTTATCGAAACTTGACATGCAGGAGGTATATTGCTGTAGTAGACGATGTTTGGAGCATAAGTCTCTGGGATAATATAAGGAAAATGTTCCCAGATGACGGTAATGGAAGTCGAATCATATTAACCACAAGGCTGCTGCGTATGAACGTTGGTGTCAACTCTAGTAGCCGTCCTCATCTGATGGGATTCATGTATGATTATCAAAGTTGGGTTTTGCTTAAGAAGAAGGTGTTCGGAAACCAAAATCTCCCTCCATAATTGGAAGACGTGGGGAAAGAGATTGCACGAAGGTGTGCAGGACTACCTCTTTCTATCGTCCTAATTGCAGGCGTCTTGTCTGCATTGGATAAGACTCGAGCTACTTGGAATGAAATTGCCAAAAATATAAATTCAGATGTTGGAGATGTTGGTTCCAAGTTGCAGGAGATACTATATTTAAGTTACTCACAGTTGCCTCACCGTTTGAGGCCTTGTTTTCTGTATATGGGAGTGTTTCTGGAACATGAAAGCATCCATGCATCAAGACTCATTAAATCATTGATAGCTGAGGGAGTCTTGAAACGTGAAACTGGATTCAGTAGAAGATTGGAGGAGGAGGCAGAGGAATATTTAGAGGATCTTATAAAGAGAAATCTTGTAAATGTGACGAGTAGGAAGAATGATGGGAGAATTGAGAGCTGCAACCTCCATGATTTGGTACGAGACTTCTGTATAAGCAGATCCGCAGAAGAGAAGAAGTATTATGGATGGTGGGCACGTGACCTTCCAATGCTAGATAGATGAGCAATGGATCAGTTTCACTTGCCTCATCATTTAAGGCCTTCTTTTCTGTGAATGGTAATCTTCCCCAAAGATGGAAGTATCCGTGCTTCAAAACTGATTATCGGTATGTTGGAATTGCTATAAAATCAAAATTTCAAGTTATTATAAAAGAAAAAATTTATCCATGGCCTCTGTTTTCCCCATACTTGATTGCTTTGAATACATATTTACATAATAATTTTATGCAGCAAGGACGAAATTTGCAAGTCTTCGAGAAACTTAGCAAGAGGACATGAAAAATTATGATTAAGAGAGTTCCGGATATGTTCTTCATGTTCGTGTTGGCCATAAGGTTAGAGTTTTACCATCCTTGAATAATTCCTAGTTTTACATGAAAAAAATTTGAGCCATTGAAGTAATTTATGGTACAACTCTGTCTATTCCCATAATTTTCTTCTCATTGGTTTATTGGATGTTATTTAGCAAGGAAAGTGCTTTTTATCTTAGCCTTTAAGAGCAAACTTAAACTTTTTATTTCACTGATAAGTGTTTCTTTATTCAGCTAATTTTATTCCATTTTATTCTGTGCTTTTTTTATTGCAGATTTTCAAGTAATCATGTTCCTAGAATCTGACAAATGGCTTCGTAGAAGATACAGAAAATACGAAAACCAAAACTAGGGATAAATGTTCTCCCTAAATATTGTATGGACCATGGAAGTACATGTTCAGCAACATGGAGGTTCATGTTCTGGAAAACAGTAACAGGCCATGCATCTTTTCTTGGTACGTTTCTTAAACTTAATTTTTGCCTTGATATTTTCATAGCACCTGATAGAATTTATCTGATATCTGAAGACATACAAAACAAATGGTGCTTACATGGATCAATTCAGTTGATTTTAATTGCCTTGAACAGTATTAAGATGATCCTTGATTACAGCCATGTATTGTTATCAAAGTATCTAAGTGTATTTAATGGCATACCAATTACTATGAAAGATGCATGCTAAATACTGAAGAATTGCAAATTCAACCTTGACAAGCATAAACACTACCTTTCTAACTTATGCTCATATTCAAATACTTAAGTTTAAGGAGGGCATAGTTAATTAGAGCACAAATAATATAATTTGCTGCCACTTGCTACTATTTTATATCATTAATGTGTCTGGTCAGAACGCAGGATGTCAACTGGACCTGCAATTAGTTACCAAGAAATTAAGTAAGCTGACGAAATCCATAGCATTATTTAATATACTACTTGCTAGTACTCCGTATAATTTTTTAATGATTACCAACAATCTCCCTCTCTCTCTCTCCATTGAATAAAAAAAATCTCCCTCTCTTTGAATTTACCTATATTTTCTTAGGTTCCTTCAAAACCTTCAAACACACAAAATCTCTCTCTCCCTCACTAGATTGTCTAAAGACTAGGCTAAAGTCAAGTTCTCCATCCATTTCATAACCAGTATGGCAGCTTATGTTGCTCTTCTTTCCCTTGCTCAAACTACACATCTTAATGCAATTCAAGATGACCAATCTCTCTTTTCTTCTGCAGCGGAAGATAAACTTAGATCGATCCATGATTATGTGAATTTCTTGATATTGTTCTTCAAAGAATTTCCTAAAAAAGTCAACCGTTGGGAAGGCAGGATCAGAGATTTAGCTTACAGAACTGAAGATATAATTGAATTTCTTATGTGGCAGCAGATTCAATCGCGTCACACAGCGATGGCTCCTTAAAGAGTCAAATTGGAAGACCAGCTGGAAAGTGTGAATGAAGAAATTGGTTTAATCGCAGGAGAAGTCATGGAAGAACGACCTGCATATCAACCTGCATCTTCCTCAGCATCATCATCAAGATTTTCACCTGCTGAAAATGATGCAGTGGTTGGTTTAGACGACGATATCATGGCGATAAAGGAGCGGCTTTGTGGGATGCCATCCAATCTTGAAGTCATCCCCATAGTGGGTATGGGTGGCATTGGTAAGACCACTCTTGCTGCAACTGTTTATAATGATTTGTTAATCGTGCGCCGTTTTGATATTCGTTCTTGGGTTGTGGTTTCACAAGACTACTGTCCATGTAGGTTCAGGAAAATTCTTTTAGATTCAATGAAATTGTTAGAAGCACGAGATAATATGGATGAATCTGAAATTGCATTGAAAGTGTTTAAAAATTTAAAGTGTAGGAAGTATCTCATTGTAATTGATGATGTTTGGGGTACACAATTTTGGGATAATGTGAGGAATATATTCCCTGACGAAGTTGGGATAATGAAGTTGAGACTTACTTACGCAACCAACCAAGAGTATCACCTCCATCATCTCAAAGATCTGCATCAACTTGAAACGTTGGAAGTGACAGGGTCTATCGATTTTTCATGGAGAGGGCAAAATCCTAGTTTTCCTTGGACATTGAAAAAGTTGACCTTAGTAGGTGGAGGATTTCCTTGGGAAGATATGGCTGTTGTTGGTTCGTTGCCTAATCTTGAAGTCCTAAAACTACTAGATAAAGCTTGTGTTGGTGAAACGTGGGAAACAGCCGATGAAGATTTTCCTCGATTGAAAGTTTTGCTAATTGATAAATCTCATCTCCAGTACTGGATCACTCAGGGCAACCCCTTGCCAACTCTTAAGCGTCTGGTGCTTCGTTCTTGTCGGTCTCTAATGGAGATTCCAGAAGCTATAGGAGAAATCCCAACACTCGAGCTGATGAAGTTGAGTATTCTACAAATTCTCTAGTGGACTCAGCCAAGAAAATAAAAGAGGATCAAGAGAGTTATGGAAATCACGCTCTTCAAGTTCGTGCCAGCCATGAGGTTAGACTTCGACCGTGCTTGAACAGTTTCAAGTCTTATTTGGAACGAAGAAATCCAACTAATTAATAGTCACAATTCCTTTATTTGTGATTATAAATACTGCCATTGCTGATTATATTGCAACACATCTAATGTTTTTTGTTTAATTTACAAACAGATTTTGATATTCATTAGTGATCATTACTTTAATGTCGTCGTCTGAAAAGTATTTTCGTGGTTTATATATATGATGTGAATAGAGTAGCATGGATCGACGCGATCGTTTCATTGAGCTGATGAAAGAGATGCACTCCAGCTTATCATACGTGCAATGGGAGAGTCTGTTCAGGTTATAAAATGTGCTTTTAGAAATTCTTTCTTTGTCCATTATGTTAGTTTGTTGGTGGAATTTAAGATCGTTTTGCAAATATTTTGTAGCATATCAACACTTGTTTTCCTCGAATCGCAGGTTGACGTGAAATATCTACATATAGCCGGGGACGGCTTCACGTATCGAAGATAATGCCATGATAACTTCATACTATACCAGTACCAGAAGGCAGTAATAAGTAAAGTATCTCTGTTGATCTTTACTTTTTCTTTTTTTTCTTCTTAAAGTCCTCTGAAATGGAGGATAGTTTCAGTTTTTTGAATTTGCATTATGGTGATAATCCATTGTTTGATTTTCGTTTTCTGCTCAGTTCATTTGTTCTGACTACACAACAAAAACTTTGGCTATATATATTCGAATTATTCGTATACTGTAGTAAAATCAAGTTGAAATATAGTATATTGTTTGATTTAAGTCCTAGTGTGTCAAGTGCACATTATGCTTATGCTTATGGTGCATGTTGTGCTTATAAGCACAAAATAAGTCATAAGCACAATGTACCATAAACATAATTTTTTATAGCTGTAAGCATGATTTTGTATAGCTTTAAGCATAATTCGCACTTTGCACACTATGATTTATTTGCATGTGAACATTATGATATATATATATATAGGCATAACTCGAATATAAAAATCTTGGAGAAACATACGCTAACTACTACCGTGGAGGTTTCAATCTGATTGTACACAATCAGTCTTAAATGATAAATTTTGGCTGTTTTTTTTTTTTTTTTTTTTTTCTGGCTAAAGGATATTTACAGAGTTTATGAAGGCGTTACTACTTGTTACGATGGGTGATTCTATGCATATTGGTTATGAAACTTTAACAATTTAATTGATAGAAAATTACTTTATCAATCAATTAATTAAAATCAGTATTTTCAAAATGTATAATTTCCTTAAGTAAGAAGAGGACACGAGTCACGACTTTAAACAACAAGAAATACTACATAAAATTTCAAGAATATATATCTCCTTACATATTTATCTTCAAATATATTGAGTATACAAGCTGGAATTAAAGAAGATAAAGTAATTGTATGATGGATTAAAATGCACTTACAATGATGAGGAACAAACATGGTGGCAAAGATCAAGGAGAAGATAATCAAAGAAGCCAACTTGTAAGAATCCATTGATTAAAATCGAGAGAAAATTTGGGAAAAAACTTAATAGGGATCTCATCAAGACTATGGTTCTTATTTATTGGACGATTTCCAAACATATTGCATTCATTGCACAATTAATATTTTACCTAGTAATTTTTTCATATTTGCCCAATAATATTAATATTGGGAGGAGGTAGTAACGGTAAGGACCAAAAAAAAAAAATCCTCTATATCAAATGGGGAAAAAAAGAAATATATATATATATATATATATTCCTCTATCGCTCTCACTCTCAATTACATGTTTCTTTATAGTAATTTCGAACCAAATATTGAAATTTGTAATCAGGGGAGTTATTCCTTTTCAAACTCTTATATTGCATGATTACTTATTTGATATAAATTATTATTAAAAAATAAAAGAAAAACGAGAAGATGAGTACAATTAGCTAATTAAGATAACAATCAAGATCTTCAAAAAATACATAATTGGTCTAATAACATCATGCAATTATGTCTTCAAGTGCATTTGGTTGGGTAATCCAGTCATGTTTCTGTTGAAAATTAAATGTGGTATCGAAATTTATTCGTGCTGAATTTTTATTTTATTTTTTCGATTTGTAAATAACGAATTGAATTTAAATCTTCCAGTGAACAGTTTAGTGTGTTTTGTTTTGTTTAAGGTAGAAAGATTTGACAGAAAAGTGTGTAGAAAATTTTAATTTATTTAACTACTATACGTGTGCATTAGTATTATTTATTACACTGAGATCAAGATTTAAATATGCTACATTTGGTGAGGCACTTAATAGGAGTAAAATAACATTCATCACCACGTCCCCTTCCAAATATAGCATCAGGGTTGCAGCACCAACAATATACACACTTCGGCCAACTACGGTTAATTACGCATGGTCTCGGCGGTCCTTCTTGTTTCTCTTCACTGCCTACATTCAATAATAATAATAATAATAATAATAATAATCTTTCAAACTTATTCTCATGTTTCAGGTTCTATCAGATCTATCACAAACTAAATATTTTCAAAGACATAAGAATTATAAAGTAATGTGTGTGTGTGTGTTTTATTTCTAATGCTATTTGATCAAACATGAAAATTCAAGATAAATTTAGCCCCAAAAAAAAACGATTATAGTTTGGAATAAATTTGTATATTTGACTTGATAATATTAATAATACTTGTGCTAACATACATATTCACCGGGTTTCTTATCTAAAGAAAGTAGTGAACTTATATATAGTGTTGAATTAGTGTTTATACGTATATTGATTGTAAAATTCTAACAACATAGGCTAGTATTTCTTTTTAATTAATAGAACAATTAAGATTTTCAGAATATTTAATTTTCTGAACATCAAGGAATTATGTCTTCAAATGTGCATCTGGTTAGACTATCACTTAATTTGTTAGGGAAATAAAATAAAAAATAAAAAGGGCACGACTTTAAGCAATATGAAATGTGCCGATTAATTTTTCTTAAGGCATAAAAGTTTTAAAATATATTTGTACATACAACTAACACATATAGGATTAATTTATTTTCAAGGTGTTAGAATGCACTTACAATAATGAGGAACAAATATGGCGGCAAAGATTAAAAAAAAAGAGAACTAAACAAATCAACTTGTAAGAAGCCATTGATTATAATCAAAAATGAAAATTAGTAATTGATTATGGATTTCAGTTCTAAGGTTATTTCGTATTTATAGAACCATTTCCAAACGTATTGCATTTAATTTACAATTATATTTGTATAGTATTTTCTCTGTTTGCATCAATAAATAAAACTTCCTTACATAGCCAATATTTTTTATGAGATACTTTACTACTTTGCATCAATAATATTACTTTTGAAAGAGTGCTTATTGATAGAATAATTTTATTTCTTTCTCTTTTTCTTATTACGTATTTATGTGAGTACGATGAAACAAGAATTTTCATCTTTATGATCTTCCATAAATCGTAACAGATTTGTCAAAGAATAGATGAAAGCAATGATAGAAAAAAAAAAAAACAAAAAAAAAACCATTATTCTTTTAAACAATTTTAACTGAAATTGAAAGTCTCACATTACGGAGGACTTGAATTCGAGATTTTTTTGACATAGTGCATTAACCCCATTACTACTAAGTCAACTCACACACAAAAAAGAAAAAAAGAAAAAAAAAAAAGAAAAAGAAAAAAGAAAACAATTTTTTTCGTTTTAGAGAATGAACTGAACTAAGAGAAATGGAAGAATAAAAATGGCATTCCTTTTATTACGCGGAATATTTAATATTCTGAACATCAAGGAATTATGTCTTAAAATGTGCATCTGGTTAGACTATCACTTTATTATTTCCACTAATTTGTTAGGAAAAAAAAAGGCACGACTTTAAGCAATATGATTGTGCCGATTAATTTTTTTAAGGCGTAAAAGTTTAAAAATATATTTGTACATATCTCTCTTAAACTATATTAAAAATAAGCATGCAAGAAAATAATTTTGTTGGAATTAAAATGCAACACATATAGGATTAATTTATTCAAGGTGTTAGAATGCACTTACAATTATGAGGAACAAATATGGCGGCAAAGATTAAGGAAAAGAATACTAAACAAGCCAACTTGTAAGAAGCCATTGATATATATAATCAAAAATGAAAATTAGTAATTGGTTAAGGTTCTTTCGTATTTAAAGGACCATTTCCAAACATATTGCATTTTATTGACAATTATATTTGTATAGTACTGTATTTACTTTATTTGCATCAATAAATAAAACTTTCCTTACATGCATAGCCAATATTTTTATGTGATACTTATGCATCAATAATATTACTTTTGAAAGAGTACTAGTAACGATACAGTCAATACAGATATGGCTCATTGATAGAATTTTATTTCTTTCCCTTTTTCTACGTATTTATGTGAAATACGATCTTTAAAGCCTGACAACTACTTAATCATATTAGTGCAATTACTAACTCACTTGGAATTCTCCGACTAATTTTTGGTGTTCTAACTGAGTTTTAAATTTTAATTTCGATTAACTTTCTACATTTTTTTTACAATAATTTTTTAAAATTCACCTACCCAACTAGACCTTCCATAAATCGTGACAAATTTGTCAAAGAATAGATGAAAGCAATGATAGAAAAAATCATTATTCTTAACAATTTTAACTCACCCACAAAAAAACAAAAAACAAAAAAAACATTCACACAGTGAACTGAAAACAGAGAGAAATGAAAGAATGAAAATTGAAAATGGCATCCCTTTTATTACGTGGAATATGCCACGTAAAGTCTTCTAATCTTCTTCCTTTTCAAAGTCAAAGTCGAACAGTCACACAGTCTTCTCGCTCTCTCTCTCTCTCTCTCTCTCTCTCTCTCTCTCTCCCCGTCACACAGTCACACACAGTGCTCCGGCCACCGCCATCAGTATGGCAGCTTATGCAGCTCTTGCTTCCCTTTCTCAAACTATTCAGCTAAACTCAAATAAACCCAAATCCCTTTTTTCAATCGTTGCGGAAGAAAAAATTAGATCCGTCCACGAGTACGTGATTTTCTTGCAATCGTTCCTCGAAGACTATCCAGAGAAATCCAACCGTTGGGAAGGCAAGATGAGGGACCTAGCTCACGAAACTGAAGATATAATCGAACAATTCATGTGGCAGCGGTCTTATAATAGATGGATTGAGATATCAAGCTTGAAATTCGAAGAGCAGCTCAGAACTGTTTCTGAGAAATTTTGCTTAATTGCTGGAGATTTGATGGACGAGCGTCCTGCTTCTTCACCTGTAGCTGTCTCATCATCATCATCGAGAGGATCTGCACTCGCTGGGAACAACGGTGCGGTGATTAGCTTAGAAGACGATGTGATGGCAATAAAGCTTCGGCTATGCGGAATTTCATCCAAGCTTCAATTCGTACCCATTGTGGGAATGGGTGGAATCGGTAAGACAACACTCGCTAGAACTATTTACGACGATCAATTAATCTTGGAGCATTTTCATATTCGTGTTTGGCTAACTATATCACAAGATTACAGTGCGCATAAGGTTCTATTAGGGGTTTTAAATTCGATTAAATTGATAGAGGAACGGATGTGCTTAGATGCTTTGGATTCCATGAAATTGATAGAAGAAAATGTGGGTAAAGAGAAGATTGATGATGTTTCGGTAATGGCGGAGAAAGTATACAAAAAATTGAAGGGTATGAGGTATTTAATAGTATTAGATGATGTATGGAACACAGAGGTCTTGGATGATTTAAGGTATATATTCCCAGATGATGGTAATGGAAGTCGAATCATGTTAACTACGAGGCTATCGAATCTTGCTGCTTATCCTGACTCTAATAGTAATATCCCTCCTCATGAGATGAGGTTCATGAATGAATCTCAAAGTTGGGATTTACTTAAGGGAAAGGTGTTTGCAAACAACAATTGCCCACTTGAATTGGAAAAGATTGGGAAAGAGATTGCAAGAAGTTGTGGAGGACTACCCCTTGCTATTGTCCTGGTTGCTGGATTGCTCTCTGCAGTTGATAAGACTCGATTTTCTTGGGAGGAGATCGCGGAGAATGTGAATCAAATCGTTGGTCAAGAGGTAGAGGGAATACTATCTTTGAGTTACACGCACTTGCCTCATCATTTGAGGCCTTGTTTTCTGTATATGGGAGGTTTTCCGGAAGATGAAAGCATCCATGCTTCAAGACTCGTTAAACTATGGGTAGCTGAGGGCTTCTTAAGACATGAGAATGGCTGCTTGGAAGAGGAAGCAGAGAAGTATTTGGAGGAACTTGTGAAGAGGAATCTTGTAATCGTAACTAGTAGGAAGAGTGATGGGAAGATGAAATGTTGCAGCCTCCATGATATGGTACGAGATTTGTGCAGAAGGAAAGGCCATGATGAGAAGTTTCTTTGTTTTATGGATGATGACCACCGTGTTGCTCCACAAGCCAAGAGAAATTATGTGAATGCACAGTATGGCGGCAGGCTTTATGATCTAGACTCAGAACGAAGAGACTCAGAACGAAGAGACTCAGAACGAAGAAAAGACCATGATGAGAAGTTTCTTCGTGTTGCCCCACAAGGCATGATGAATGAGCGATGCATCAGTTTCAGGCTTCCCAGCATAGAACACTTTTGGTGTCCAACCATCCGCACCATTCTATGCTTCCAACTCCAAAACTTTCCTAGTCATCCAGCTTTCTTTGGACGCTTTAGATTGCTAAAGGTATTGGATGCCATACCTGAAAACAGCTTCAAAGAGCTACCTTCGCAACTATTTGAGTTGTTTCATTTAAGATATCTTGCTTTGATTTGTTCATCCCATATTCCATCAGGCATAGCTAATTTTATGAATCTTCAGACCTTAATAATCCTTCCAAACACTTCTAAATGGAAGAGATATTGGAGAGCTGGTGAAAATGTAACTCATTTCTCTTTGCCATTGGAGATTTGGAGGATGCCTCGATTAAGGCATCTCGTCCTTTATGATCTTTGCAGGCTACCTCATCCCCCAAATGGGTCGTCAAATCCTCTAGAAAATCTCCGGGCTCTTTCCTACGTGAAAGATCTCGTATGGACTGAAAAGATTCTGCAAATGATTCCAAACCTCAGAAAACTCGGACTTGCGTATGATACCAACAATGAGCTTCACCTCCATCATCTCAAGCATCTGCGTCATCTTGCAAAGTTGGAGGTTTATGGGTTTAAAGAATTTTCTTTGATGGCGCATAAACCTACTCTTCCTATGACAGTAAAAAAATTGACCTTGGTGAGAGTGAGATTGCCTTGGAAAGATATGAGTATGATCGGTTCGCTGCCTAATCTACAAGTGCTTAAACTAAGAGGCCATGCTTGCAAGGGCGAAACTTGGGAAACAGTTGTTGGAGAATTTCCTGAGCTGAGATTTTTGCTGATTGAGAGATCAGGTCTCCGGCACTGGATAACTGAGTGCAGCCACTTCCCGAGGCTCAAGTGCCTGGTGCTCCGTTCTTGTCGGGTTCTTAAGGAGATTCCAGAAGGCATTGGAGAAATCCCGACACTTGAACTGATTGAAGTGGATATAGTTAACATGTCTCTTGTGGAGTCAGCCAAACAGATAAATGAGGAGCAGCAGAGCTATGGGAATTATGCACTTCGTGTTCATGTCTCCCGTAACGAAGAGGTTTGAGGTCTACCTATCCTTTGATAATATCAAGTCTGATACTGATACCTATTTGAACAAGACTAGCATTATTTCATTATATTCAGATTTCATTTCTTTTTTATAACCAATTTATTGGGTTTTATTATGTGTTAATTGTAGGAATCATGGCAAAGGTCAGTGCATAGGCATTAGTTTAGAAATTCAAGGTTGGCCTTGAAGATCTGTGGATTTGGAACACGCATATTGATTGCTTTGAGTACATATTCATATCAATCTTGTCTGGCCGTTGAGATTTACATATTGTCGAGAGATTAGTGGATATAGATTTAACAAAATGAGCAAAGATGGAAAGCAGGTATTCTTTCTAAACATTGTCTATTTCTAAATAGAGTATGCTTAGCTGCTTACTTATTTACACATTCCTGCTTAAACAATGTGAATTCTAGAACCATATCCAAATCACACTCACAGAAATGTTGTTTACCTGTTTCCTTTTGTGGCTGAATTCGCAGGAGGTTATGGAAGCGGGAGACGGCTATACGTATGAAGCTGATGCTGCAAAAGGAATGGTTTGATGGTGGCACGACTCACAAGACTTCCCCGGTGACGAAGCTCGAGCTTGAAAACTTCGACCTCGTTCCGGATAATGATCTTCGTCGTGCCATTCTGGAGTGGCTGCAGAATGCCTAAACACTCTTCTTCTCATTAGATCAGGTATAGCTAGAGCTCTTATTATCACTTTCTTGACCAAAGTTCCTGTTTTTTATGTGTGTAAATGAAAAGTCGAAAGGTTTTTCTAGTTGTCGGAGTCCTGTTTGCAGTTGATCAGGTTTGAGGGAAAATAAAAAAAATCGGTATATGTGTACTTGGACAATAGTGATACAAATTATTCCTTATTAGTCTCAGGAATCTTGTTGGTTTCTTGATCTGGACGGAAATAAACAATATCGTATGCCATTATGATCTACCAAAACTATATTCTATCCACAATTTTTCCTTCATGTACCTGATTTGACAAGAATACCTTCAATTTTATTTTTCTTGTTTTGTTATAAAATATTTTGTTTCATAGCATTAGTGTGTACTTCACAAGCTCGACACTACATTCATAATTAAGCTATGCACAAATTGGAATTTAGGAGGCTAAATTTTTAGCATTAAAATTGAGAAGCAAGTTAAAGGGAATAACTATCCATTACACACTAAAAAAAACAAAACTATCCATTACTTGTTATAATATTAAATTATTATAGTACCTCTCTCCATATAATTTTTAATTTTTAATCATTACATACTTGTTATGGTTTTAAACATTGATTCTTTTTCTTTTTCTATTTTGTTTTGTTTATTGTTTGTTAATAGATCGCTGATAGCATACCAAGAAAACAAGAGTACTTATTCACGCGCTGAGTTGTGTGAATAACCATAAGTGAAGTATGGCAGCTTATGCTGCTCTTCTATCCCTTGCTCAAACTACAAATCTTTATACAAATCAAGATGATCGATCTCTCTTTTCTTTTGACGCGGTAGAAAAACTTAGATCTACCCAAGACTATGTCAATTTCCTGCTATTGTTCTTTGAAGAATTTCCGCAGAAAGTTAACCGTTGGGAAGGCAGGATCAGGAGCGTAGCTTATGAAATTGAAGATACTATTGAAGTTTTTGTACGGCAGCGAATTGCGTTGCGTGACCAAGAGATGAATAATAATAATAAAGTGATAGTTTAGGATTTAATTGCGTTGCGATTAGTCGATAGTTTATAATTTAATTGGTTATTTTTAATAGTTTAGTGTATTTTTTGATAAAAGAGGAATAGTGTGGGGTTCTTTTGGTAACTAAACCAATAATTAATGGTGGTGGCTTTGAGGAATTAGTAGCCATGATGGTGGGCTTTGATGGAGAAATCATGAGAGGCACGTTGCATGGGCTGAAAAGAGAGCAAGTATTCATGTAGTGGGTAAATTTAGGGATGTCAATGGGCGGGTAATACCCGGATCAGACCCGTCAAATATACTATGGTTCCGGGTCCGGAACCGACCCGTTAAAAATTAGACCCAGACCGGATCCAGACCGTTTAATTAAAATGTTATTCGGACCGGATCCAGACCATTAAATTGGACCCGGTCCCAGACCGGACCCGGACTTAAATTGCAATGCAATCCGAATCAGAATTTGAGAGAAACGTGAATTTGCAAAGTCTGAAACATTCCAAACCCGTCGCTTCCGCCGCCGCCGTCTGTTGGGCCACGTCCTGGAGCCGACACAGAAACTGCCGCCGTGGAAGAAGTAGAGAACGGGGAGGGCGGAGGAGGGGGAGCGCGGCTTGTAGAGGTGGAGGTGGAGGCCGTGTTGCTTGTCGTACAAGCAATCTTTCCAAACGGCGGTGCCGTCGCCCACCACCTCCATAGGGAATTTGACGTCATCGATGCGGGTGATTGAGCTGTCGCTATATAGTTGCACAATTCATATACAGTTTTCCACTACATGAGGTGGAGGAAGTGACCCCATTTCTCTCTCTCTCTAGATTCAAATTTGCCTCTCTATATATATATTATATGTTTTAATTGTATACCCAGACCCGGACCCGCTCAAAAAGCTACAGTTCCGGGTCCAGACCCACCCGTTACACTAAGGACCCGGACTCGGACCCGGACCCAAACCCGGACCTGGAAATTATAATTTGAACGGATCTGGGTCGGGTAATTACCCGTGGACCCGGACCCAGACCTAGCTATTTTTTTTTTTCATGCTACTTTTTGTGTTTTCCATTTTGTTTTTTCAAATTCCGAATTTTGGATTGTTTCTTCTTTGACAACTTAACTAGTAATTAACCCGTGCGATGCACGTAAAATTATTTTTGTGATATTTATATTTTATTAAACTAAAGACAATAAATATGAATTTATGTTGATCAGAACTTTAATAATAAAACTTTTGAAAAATATCGTAGTAATTTCAATAAATCAAATATTTATAAATAAAAAAACTATTCTTTTATTACTTGTATTTACATTTTAGACAACAGAAAGTGGTACCGGAAGCTGCTGTTCTTTCCTTTGACCGGGTCTCGTCTACTTTGCTTTGGATCGGTGGACAAAGTACTGGAGAGAAAGCTTATGGTCTCTATGTCTGCTGACTTACTGGCCACGTTACTGAGTTCCTAGGAACGAGCAAGTCAGATTTGGATCCCCAACGACAAAGGAACCTACGGGCCATTCCTCGTGAGCCACTTAGTTCTCCGAAACAAGAGATCAAAGTGATCTTCTTCCTTTTTCTCCCGCTAAAGCGATTGTTGCAGCTCCAGCACCTATTAACTTAGCTCAATAATATTGGAAAAATGGCAGCGTAAGGGTCCGCCGAAGGAGTTGAAAGCTGGTCGCCTTTGGAATATGAGTCTTCTCCCATTCGTGCCAAGGAAAGCTTTCAGGCAGTCCAATAGCACCGGATTCTTCCTTCACCCCTGAAAGGGATTCGTGAACAACTGCAGCGGAGATTCCACATCTGAGATGAAAAGTCGAAAGCGCTAACAACGGATAAGATCACACCAGAAAGACCGGTTCTTGCAAGAAAAAAGGGATCCCTATCGCAAAAA